>CAKNYM010049864.1:48289-76270 GCA_932195095.1 Andricus curvator
ATATATATATATATATAATATTATATATATAATTATATACAATACTTCAAACTATATATAAACTATATATAATTTTTCCGCCTGGGAGACAATTCATATATTTTGTTGAAAATTTCTTCCTTTCGGTTGAGGATTTATATATTTGGTTAAAAATACGTTTATTCCGTTAAAAATGAATTTTTTAAACAGAAAATGTAATGCTTTCATTTTCGGTTCAAAAAATATATTTTTTAGTGGAAAATTCAACTAATTGGTTTACAATTCAGCTTTCTTGATTTTCCATTCATCTAATTGGTAGAGGATTTACCTATTTTGATAAGAATTTTTTTTTTCTCGTTTTATTGAACTGGTTGAAAATTAGTCTTTTATTAGAAAACTCATCGTTTATGGTGAAAAGGTCATCTTTCTTGGTTTAAAATTAACTTTTTTGTTGAAAATTCAGCTTTTCTGATTGAAAATGAAACCGTGTTCTGAGGAATTCTTCTTTCTGGCTAGAAAATTCAACTGTTATCAGTTGAATTTTAATTTTTTTGTTTGAAAATTCTACCATTTGGTTGAAAATTCAACTATTTTGATAAAGTCATCTTTTTTGGTCGAAAATTCAACTACTTTGTTAAAAATTTGTCCCTTTGAATTGAAAATTCATTTTTTATGGTAGAAAAATCATCTTTCTTGGTTGAAAATTCATTTGACTTAAAAAAAAATCATCTTTTGGGCTTGAAAGTTCAACTAGAGTTGGTTCTCAATGCAACTGCTGGGTTAAAATCAAATTTGTTGTTGTTGAAAGTTCGTCGTTTTGGGTTAAAAATTCATCTCTTTTGGTAGAAAGTCTGTTTTGGTCGATAATTCAGCTTCCTTTCGCATGAAAAATCGGGTTTTCTATCAAGGAAGTGTCCGATAACTCGATACATTTATCTTGCTTTGAGCAGAACGACGAACGCCCAAGGATCGATAGAGCATATCATAGATCTACAAGTCGTAACTCACTCAGTTTCTAAATCGTGCACGATCCATCGCATTTAACGCGTTTACGTCAATTAAACTTTGCTAATGATCCGTGCGCCTCTACTTATCACTGGCTGCTGCATATTAAACTCGAAAATTAATACAAGCCAAAGCATGAACGAACGAGGTCTTTTTAAAGACGCAATAAATTATTTATCGAAGCCCGACAATATCGACGCGCCATAGAAAACAACTTTTTTGTAGGTCTTTGTCATTGGCAAAAAAAGTTTATTACTTAATTGATTTAATTATATTTATTGAATGAATTAGCTAAATTTTATCATCTTGAGAGTAATTGGGAGCAATTAGCTTTTTATGGCATTCTGCTTTTTCTGGCAATCAATCATCTTATTGAATACATTTCTTACTGTTGCTTTGAATTTAGATGAAATCATACATTGTTAAGGCGCCAGTCGGGTTCTATGAAAGAGACTTTTTAAAAATGTAGGAAAATTTTCTATGGGTGTGTAAGAAGGTCACTACTGGAAAACGTGAATAGATTTTTAAATATTCTTGTGGCGCCGTACATCATAAATAGTTAGAGTTGTGCTAATACTGATAATGCAATATGAATATATTTAATTCCGTTGAATTCCATTCGAAACGAAATAAATTTCAATTAGTTAATTTTCCTCCTTTCATGCAGGGAAAAGTTTAATTACTTTAATTTTCCCCCCTTCAAGCAAAAAAAATTTCTTTCTTTAGTGGCCCCTCTTTCAAGCAGAAAAAAGGTTTATTTTCTTTAATATTATCGTTCCCAGAAGAATATCTTATTTTTTAATTTTACTTCTCCAAGCAGAACAAACGTTTCAATTCCTTATTTAATCATCCATCTTTCAAGCAGAAAAAGTTTTCTTTCTTTAAGAGGCTCATTTTTAAGCAGAATTTTTCCAATTTTATCAATTTTCTCCCCTTTAGAAAATAATTCAATTTCCTTAACTTTTCCTCTTTCAAGCAGCAAAAGGTATATAAACTTTACTTTTTCCCTTTCAAACTAAAGAATGTGTTTTTTTTTAATCTTCTCTTTTTCAATCAGAAAAAAGGTTTATTTTCTTTAATTTTACGTTCCAAAAAGAAAAATTCTATTTTTTAATTCTTTCCTTCCAAGCAGAAAAAAAGTTTCAATTCTCGAGAGCACAAGAAAAAATTTCTTTTTTTTAATTTTCCTGTTACAAAAACGAAAAAATGTTCTTTCTTTAATAATTCCTTCAAGCAGAGCAAAGTTCCAATTTTGAAAAATGTCTAGGATTTCCCCCCAGCCAAGCAGAAAAAGATCCTATTTTCAGTTTTCCTCTTTTCAATCAGAACAAAGTCCAGTAGTTTATATTTTCCTCTTTTAAAGATAAAAAAATCCAATTTTTTTACCGAAAATAGAATAAACCAATTTTCTAAATTTGTTTATTCTTTCAAGCATAATATAAAGTTTATTATGCTTAATTTTGCCGTTCCAAGCAGAAAAAGATCCAGTTCTATAATTTCCTCCTTATAACCAAATAAAGTTGCACTTTTTAAATGTTTCCCTTTCAAGCAAAAAACTTTTTTCTTTACTCACCCTCTTTCAAGTAGAAAAAGGTTTCTTTCTGTAATTGGCCCATTATCAAACAGAATTTTTACAATTTTATAAATGTTGTTTCTTTTAAGCAGAATTTTTTTTCAGCACCCGCCTCGAAAGTTCGACTTTGTATGTACCCTTCCAAACAGAATGTTGCCAATCTTATCAATTTTCTCCCTTTCCAGCAGAACAAAATTAATTTCTGTGAGTCTCCCTCTCTTATAGCGGAAGAAGTTTCCAGATATATAAATCTTCCTTTTTTCAAGCAGAATATTTCTTTCATTGTCGTTCTTTCAAACAGAATGTCACCAATTTTATAAAAGTTCTCATTTCTTAAAAAAGTTATTTTTCCCATTTTCAAGCAACAAAAAGGATTTCTTAATCCTCTCTTAAGTAGAAAGAGTTTCTAAAATAAATATTCCTCCTGTCAGGCTGAAAAAATTTGCAAATTTTTTATTTTTCTTTTCAGTAGAAGAAAGCTTGATTTCTTTAAATTTCCCCTTTCTTGCAACAGAAGTGTTATTTCCTTAATCTTCCCTCTTTCAAAGAGAAAAAGGTTTATTTCTTTAATTATCCCTTTTCCAGCAGAAAAACTTACAGTTTTCTAATTTTTCTTCAATTCACTTAAATGCCCTAATTTGAATTGAAGGGCAGTGCTCATTTGATCTTGGTCTACCCCTCACGCAGCTAAGGAAACTCCAGACTTAAAAAAAATTTTGCCATTCGTAATTTAGAAATATTAGATTCGAAATCTACATTTTTTGCGATTCCACCGATATGCTACTTGCCTTAATAAGTTGTAAATTAGAATAATCGTGATAGGGGAAACCTTTCTACAGTGGATAATGCAAGCTACAGATAATTATTATTTCACAGTGCAAATATACGTAAAATAATTAATTGTTAATTTAATAATTACCACGTATCGTGTCTTAGCTATTGATCTTTAATTAATTTTTTGCATACGTTAGTATTTTTAATTCATCATTATCCACTGTAGATTGTTTTATCCACTGCAGGGAGATTTCCACTATTTTGATTGCCTTAATAAGTTGAAAATTAGAAGTGTTTTTCAGGCAAAATAGTGTATTTTGAATTTCTAAAAGATTTGATTATGTGAAGTCTAAACCTTATTTATAGAAATGGAAGGTTGCTACAGAGTTTCGATCTCCAAATTTCAGGTCTTTTCCAGGTTTCTTCAAAGGCAATTAAAAGAAAATCCAAGCTTCCCGTGTAGAAATTTCAGAGTGGCCCTGGTCGGGGCCAGATCTGGCAAAATCTGGCCCCAATAGGGTATCCCAGTTAGGGCCAGACTCGAAATGAAACGCCTAATCCGATCAGGGCCTGACTGAGGTATCCATAAGGAAGGCCCGATCTGGGCCTGAACAGGCCCCTTCTAATTTTTATTTATAAGGATAATCTTAAAATATAATTAATTTCATAGAAAAGTGAACAATTAATTAAGAATATTAAACATTATATAAATATTTTGAAAAATATTCTGAAACTTGTCGTTAGATTCATGTATTTTGTTGAAAATTCATCTTTTTTGACAGAACATGAATCTTCTTGGTCAAAAATTTATCCTTTTTGGTTAAAAATGTAAGAATTTTCTTGAAAATTGGTATTTATGCTCAAAGTTAATTTTTTATCAGAGTTTTTATTTTAAATTAAGATCGAACAGAAATCTATTTTATCATGAATAATTTTATGCAAAGTGAGTATGAAAAAAACTCTGAAAATTTAACTATTCCATTTTCAGTTTATGAGATAAAAATTCGACTATTTGGTAGGAAATTTAAGAATTTGGTTGAAAGGCGTCTTTTTGGGTAGAAAATTAACCTTGTTTGATGAAAATTTAACTTATTGGTTGAAAATTCAACGATTTGGTAGAAAATTCATATTTTTTGTTAAAAAGTCGTCTTTCTGGGTAGAAAATTATTCTTGGTTGTTGAAAGTTCAACTTTTTGGTTGATAATTCAACTATCTTGTTAAAAATTCATATATTTTGTTGAAAAGTCATATCCTTGTGGGTATAAAATTTGTCTTGTTTGTTGAAAGTTCAACTTTTTGGTTGATAATACAATTAGCTTGTTAAAAATTTATCTTTTTTATTGAAAATGATCTTTTCTGTTGAAAATTGATTTATTTTAGAATCACTGTTTTCTACAATATTAGACTTTTCAGCTTAAAAACTTTACTCTTTTGTTGAAAAATCAGCTTTCATTGTAGAAAAGTTAGTTTTTTTGGATGTAAAGAAACTTTTTTGATCAAGAATCAACTGCTTTCTAAAAAATTTGTTTTTCTTCCTGAAAATTCTAATATTTGATTGAACTTTAATCTTTTTTATTAGAAAATTCGACAATTTGATTGAAAAGTTTTTGGGCACGTGGAGCAAAGAATAAAAAAGTGAGGTTATAATGCCAAAAAGTTGTCGAAGCTTTCTCGAAGTTCACTGTCGGAAATCTTGAGAGCTGGATAATTCTAGTTTGATATGAACACCTCATACCGGTCTAAAAACTTTGCGTGAATGATTAACGAGGTGAATTGAGAATTATTGAAAGCGATTTATCCACATGACTTTACCGGTTTTTCTGTTTACTGTTCGTCACTTTTACAAAGTTGTCTTCCTTTCGTCCATTCGTTACCAAATAATCGAACGCAAGACTAATCGAATACATTCGAGATTAGCGCGGCAAATTCAAATCTAAATAATTATAAACTCTAAACAGATTAAAAAAATTCCTACAATAATTGATACTAACTTGATAATTGTATATTTATTAAATAATTTAATGCGTCCTTAAACATACATTTTTAGACATTTTGTTCAAATGAATTTAAGCTTTTTTTAGTTTTTTCTCGTTTCTTATATTCTTTGCATATGAGAAGTTAAATTTAACTAATTAACTTTAGGTTAGTCACTGAAATAAAAATTAGTTAAATATTCACGAATTAAGGCAGGGAGTAATTTTAAATTTAATTAATCCTAATTTTTAAACTAACTATGAATTCAAATCAAATTGGGTAATTTCTATTCTAATTTTCGATGTATAAAGACAAGTAACGTATCGTTGAAATCGCCATAAAACTTAAATTTCGAATATAAAATTTGAAAACAACTAATTGAAAAATTGAAAAATGTTATGTTTCGTATTTTATTCCTAATTAAGTACGTAAGACCACCGCTATTAAGGTCCGCCGGCAGCAGTCTGGCGATTCCTCAGCTGCGTGAGGGTTAGCTAGGTAGTGGGGGTAAAGCAAGCAGGTAGACGGCGATGAAATGGGCATCGCCCATTTTCAATGTATATCTCATGTTTCTCATAAAGAGAAACAACCCTATAAAACCTTAGTCTCTTCTTGTCCCTTGTTTCTTGTCACTTATCACTGGACAGTTTTAACAAGGTGTTATAAATAATGTCAAACGAGTAGAAATTGTGGCCTTCTTTCGTCGAAGAGCCAGAGAGGCGTCGCGCAAGAAACTTCTAGGCGCCAGCCGTGTACCGGACATCGTCTCTTGCATGCAAAAGACTGACGCTAATTATTAGTCCTTTCTGCTTGACGTCGCTCAGCAGCAGCTTTGATTTATTTCGTCTGTCACTATTCGATAAGCCACCTTATAATAGACCTCACGGTAAATTCATGTTCAATGTACCTACATATATATATATGTGTGTGTGTAATTGGGTTTTTGTCTATTTGTATAATGTAGAAGCATGTCCAGCGGCGCGTGACACATTCAATCAGGCTGGTTCACCATTCGACAAACATACAGCGATGCATAATACTATTAATATGGCAAATACAATCACCATTACAAGGTGCTATTGCACCCGCGAATATGTACTATTACTTTTACAAATGTGCATATTACGCTATCGCAACTATCACTATTTATCATTAACGGCGCCGCCACAAGACATAGTGGGCAGTGTGCAGACGGCGGTGGTGACCTTTCTTATACGCATCTCGTGTAATGTTTATCAATTTTTTTTATTTTCACTTCTTAAAAACATGTAAAGTATCACCTTGACGTTAATATGAATATTTTTTTCAAATTAACTTTTTTAAGTTTCACCCTAACGAGCACAAAAAGTGTTGCGTAAGGTAGGGTGGGGCGAGATGAGCATAGGGGGTAAGATGAGCATAAGGGGTAAGATGAGCCACTCAATTTTCTCGCAGGCTATCATTTCTTTTGTAACTGCTCTTTGTACTAATATCAGGAAGAACGTTATCAAACTTCTTTTAAAAAAATTATCGCTTAATGTTGAATAAATTTGGAAAAAACATAAGTAAAAATTTTAAGACCTGTATTCTGCTATTTTGCATTTGTTTAGAAAGTCTAAGAATCACACAAAATCACATATCATATGGTTTTCCAGTGTATATTTAGATAGCTTATTTATTAAACCTTAAGTTTTCAACAGATTTATGTATAATTGTAAAACAGAAATATAGTTGAAATTTTGATTTTACTTGAAAGTGTCATATGGGGCGGAATGAGCCACTGTTCTGGGGTAGAATCAGCCACCTCTTCCTGTGCTCTAACCTAACCTCTTAGTGTAGCAGTCAGTAGGTAAAGATGCAATGTTTCATTGTATCAGATTGTGCAGTGTGTTAATTATGGTGTAAATGCATAAAAAAATAATCTTGTCGAAAGAAATGCTCAGAAAAAGTTGACAGCTGCACTGTTATAGGTCTGTATTAGAAAATAATATGAGTTGCTGGCAACCAGAAAGAGCACTGTTTTTCTTTTTGGGTGATTCAATCCAATTCATTTAGATTATTACAATTTCACAAATAGGAAAAAGAAATAATCCAAAAATATTTTCTATATATTTCTAAAATTGCTATATTTAGTGCAAACTTATTACAAACAAATTTTTTAATAAAAAGATTTCTTTCAAGAAATTGAGTTAAAATTATTCAGACTCAATTAAAAGAAATCAGAAAATATTCATGAACAAAACCCTACAAATTGGAACGAATCTTTTGTTTAGTGTCTCTATTTAATAAATTTAAAATTAAGATAGAACAGAAATCCATTTTATCATGAATAATTTTATGCAAAATGAGCATGAAAAAGATTCAAAATTAAAAAATAGACTACTAGACCACCTCACTTTTCGGCTCATTAGAGACAAAAAAAAGACAACTATGCTCATCTCGCCCCACCCTACCCTATTGTACATCTTCCTTCTTTCAAGCTAAAGAAAAACTTTTCTCCAATTTTCCGCCTCTCAAGTAGAAAAAATAGGGCTTTTTTAAATTTTCCACCATTTTAAGCAGATTCTTTTTTCCAATTTCAGACATTTTCCTCCATTCAAGCAGAAGAAGGTGCAATTCTCAAGTAGACAATGTTCAAAAAAAAAATTTATGTTTCGTATTTTATTCCTCATTATAGGACCGTCACTGGCAAAGTCCGGCGGCAGCAGTCTGGCGATTCCTCAGCTGCGTGAGGGGTAGTTGGGTAGTGGGGGTAGAGGAAACAGGTAGACGGCGATCAAATGGGCATCGCCCACGATCAATGTATATCTTATCTTTCTCATAAAGAGAAACAACCCCATAATACCTTAGTCTCTTCTTTTTGTCTATTGTTTCTTGTCACTTATCACTTATATATTATTAAAGTTATCTACTTGAGAATTGTACCTTCTTCTGCATGAATGGAGAAAAATGTCAGAAATCGAAAAAAAAATTCTGCTTAAAATGGTGGAAAATTAAAAAACCCTATTTTATCTACTTGAGATGTGAAAAATTGGAAACAATTTTTTTCAATTTTCAAGCAGACAAAAATTTTTTTTTCTTGAGATCTCCCCTTTTTAAACACGAAAACGTTCACTTTCTTTCAATTTTCATTTATTCAAGATAAAAAAGGTCTTCTTTGTTAGCAGTAAAAGTTTCAAAAAATATACATTTTTTTCCTTCCAAGCAGACATTTTAAAAATTTTCCTCCTTTTAAGCAAAAAGAATGTCCAATTTTTCAAAATGTTCTTTTCAAAAACGAGTTTCAATTTTATACATTTTCAGCCTTTTAAGCAGAAAAAAATGTCAATTTCTCTTATCCGACTGGGGAAAAGTTGCAACTTTATTATTATAAAAGACTTTAGGAGGGAAAAAAGGGATTGTCACATTCCTCCCCGAATCAAACCCTTTTCCAGGAGGAAAACTGGAAAAGTGCCGAAGCTGATATTTCAACAAAAAGATTTTAGTTTATAATAAAAAACAGTTGGATTTAACTAATTTCTACAGAAATAGATTACTTCTCAAACAAAAAGATGAATGTTCAACAAAATAATTTAATTTTCAACCAAATAAAAATTTTGGTTCAACAAAAAAAAAAATTTTAATCAAACTGTTGAATTTTCAAGCCAAAAAGTGGAATTTTCAACCAAGAAGTATGACTTCCTAACAAAAGTGTTAAATTTTCAACACAATAATTCAATTTTGGACCAAATAATAAAATTTGCAACCAAAAATAAGAATTCTTAACCTAAAATTTAATAGTAGACTTTTCAACCAAAAAGAATGAACTTTTAACCAAAAATAGTTGGATTTTCTTATTGGGTTCTATTAATTCAGTTTACAGAAAAAAGGAAAAGACTGCGATAAATAAACAGGAATGTTAATAATTTATAGACTAAATAATAAAATTTTCAATCAATGTAGAAGTTAATTTTTGATACTCTTATAATATCAGGTTAGAAAACTGCAAAATTTTGCTTGAAAAATAAAGTTAATTTTCCTAGAAATAAAATTTAATCAAAAGTATTCATTAAATTTGATATAAAGTGTGCTATGTAAGTTTAAACCTTGTAGAAAATGATCGGGGCAGATTTGCGTCCAGTTAAGGCATTGTCTAGACCGTCTAATCTAGACAATCTTTTCGGGCCCTAATCGGGCGCTGACTAGACCGACCATCTAGTCAGTCTTTTCGGGCCCTAATTGGGTGCTGGCTGGCCTATCAGGACCAAAAAATTGTCTCAATTTGGAATCCAAATATTTTTTTTGCAAATTTCAAAAAATATCCAGGGTGTTTTAGAGTATAAAAAGCGAAAAATGTATATTGAAAACAAAGAATTTTTTTTCTCATCATCTAGGTAGTTTTTGAAATAATTGTCAATGTTAACAATCTAAATAGATTTTCACAAGGCCGACTGAATAGCACTAGATTAGCTCTTCCAGACCAGCGTTTGACCATACAAAAACGTTTCACTTCTACTCAGCGCCATAATAGAACCCCTTGACAGCGCCACATTAGCGGTCAGGACGATCTATCCTGGCCCCGAATAGTTTCTCGATAATTATCTACACGGGAATGCTTGAAAAATGTTATGACACTATATTGTCACTATTTTTCAATTTTCTGAGACTATTTACACTGATATACATAGTTAGATGACATCTTTGCTGTTTTTTCAAAAGATCGATTTTAATCGACCCATGTATCATAATTGTAAAAAAGATTTTTTAATTGCCATTGGGGTTGGATAATATTTATTTTTGTTCTGCAATTAATTTAAAAAAAATATATTATTATAAATCAAATAAAAATTAGGCTCATGTTTCGTCCCGGACTGACTTACTGGACTCGTCAGTAAGGCTATGTGAATCAGTCCTGCCCTATACAATTTAACTGACCTAAACTCCATTATAATGTATATTTTACAAAAAATGTTATGTTTGTAAATTTGGTAAATTATGCAGTTAATAATATAATGCATTTCAATCACGGATAGGGGTTGAAAATTCTTTTATTTCTTAAATTTTAAATCTGTTTTTTATGAAAGTTATTAAAATAAAAACGTTGTTTAAATTGTGTCATAATATACAGGGATAAAAGTATTGGAAGAGAAGGGAAAGGAAGAAAATTACTAAGGATAAGTTTAAAATTCCCTTTTTTGGTGAACTAATCATTTCATAAAAATAATAATCCCTTATCAACTTAATATTTTTTAATTTAGGTTTTGGCCCCTATTTGTGGCCAGAACAACATTAAAAATTATTTTTTTGTGTTTTTTAAAAATAAAATTAAAATTTATATCAATTATATTAAGTTTCAACCCCTATCCGTGGTCGAAGTGCAGGATATTATTAACTGAAAAATGTACAAAATGTACAAACAATCATAAAACTTTTTGGAAAATATACATTATAATGGAATTGAGGTCAGTTAAATTGTATAAGGCGGGACTGATTCACATAGCCTTACTGACGATCCTTACTGACGAGTCCGGTGAGTCAGTCCTGGACGAGACATAAAAAATCTAATTTTCATTTTATTTAAACAAATATTTTTTTTCACTTAGTTTTAAAACATAAATAAATATTATTGACCCTAATGATCTCTGACACTGATCTCTGAGGTGAGTGCGAGGCCTGTAATGGGAAACGGGATCAAGAAAAGTGGGATTAAAATCTCGATTAAAATCGCAAATCGTCAATCTCTCCCACTCGCGATTAAATCGCATTACGCGATTATACGATCGCATAGTAATTGAAACAGCGGTGCCGAAGTATATCTGTCAAGACACAAACGGCGACTTGCCGTGGCCTGAATGGAAGCATTTTTTTCTTATCCGGGCGTCGAGTGAACAGAAACAGTGTTATAATTATAAACAAGTCCGCCGAGTTTGTCGGAAATATTCAGAGACATTTTGATTAATGCTGCAATTAATTGTAACTGCGTGCTTGAAAAATCACTCGTATGATGCAACAACAATGAACAACGTGTAAAAGTTTATAATTAATTAATTAATTAATACACCTAGTGCTCTTACTCTCCGCATCCAATGACAGAGATTACAACAATCTAGGTCCAGTTGCGATGTTATCGTAACCTGATTTCTCGATCAAAAATGGCTTTATCATTCTAGTAATTAAGACATTTTAAAAATCTAGTATCGCAAAAAATTACATTCCTTCCTGTAAAAAGTTAATTGCAGGTAATGACTCTATTAAGAAATATTGGTTCGTGTATGAGTCAATGGTAATCAAGATAACGCACATTTTTAACCATTTTTCTTTAAACCTTTTCCCCTCTTTTTCCCTTTTTTTAAGAATTCCTCTCTTTTTCTCCCTGTTTTCAAGAAACTTCCCTTTTTTTCCCCTTTTCTCGTTTTTTGCTTCTATTTTTGGCTCAAAAGTCTACTATTATATTTTTGGTTAGAAATTCATCTCGTTCGATTAAACATTCTATTATTTGAATTTCTGATTTAAATTGTGTCGATTGTACCGGTTAAATAATTTTTGGAGAAACGAGAAAAAATCTGCCTTGGCACGGAATTGATGTTAGGTTGTCAACCAGGTTCATTAGTAAATTTTTTGATGTTAAATTTGGTCGATTCTACTATTTGGTTTACCATTAAATTATTTTGTTGATATTGCAACTATTTTGTCAATAAGTAATCCTTTTTGGTCAAAAATTCAAGTACTTGGTTGAGAGTTGAACTACTTTGTTAAAAATGTAACTATTTCATTCTTAAAACGTAGGATGTTCAACGGACCAGACTAGTCAATTTTTACGTATTTTGGGTCGCTGAATCCGAATCCGAAGTCTGAATGCCGAAGTTAGCTCTTGTTTTCTTTCAAACCTCGAAAAACACTTTTTTTCGTACATTTCACAGCCCCCCAAAAAAGTAGAAGTTCCGACGGACCAGCCTAGTCAATAATTGACTAGTGAATTATGAATGAATGAATGATGAATTATTCATGCATACTTAGGGTCGCTGAATCGAAATCCGAAGTCGGGATTCCGAAGTTAGCTCTTGTTTCCTTCCTAACCACAAAAAATATACGAAAAAAGTGTTTCTTTAGGTCAGGAAATTTTGAGGTTAAGAAGAAAACAGGATTTAACTTTGGAATTCCAACTTTGGATTCAGTGACTTAATATAAGTAAGAATTGACTAATCTGGTCCATCGGAACATCCAGTTTTTTTTTGTGTGGCTGTGAAATGTACGAAAAAAGTGTTTTTTGAGGTTAGGGAATTTTGAGCTTAGGAAGAACACAGTAGCTAACTTCGAAATTCCGGATTCCGATTCAGCGACCCAAAATACGTAAGAATGAACTAGTCTGGTCCGTCGGAACGTCTAACTTTTTTTTAGGGCTGTGAAATGTACGAAAAAAAGTTTTTTTGAGATTAGGAAGAAAAAAAGAGCTAATTTCGGCATTCTGACTTCGGATTCGGATTCAGCGACCCACAATACGTAAGAATTGACTAGTTTGGTCCGACGGTCATCCCGCATTTTTGTGTGTATTCTGCTGTAAAATTAATCTGGTTTGGTTCAGGATTCAACTGTTTTGTTCAAAATTCTACTTTCTTGGTTGAATTCAACTATTTTTTATTTCAAATTAACATCTTTTTCAGTAGAAGTATTAACTATTAATTTTTTTTAGAATTGATCTTCATTAGTTAAAAATTCAACTACCTGGTTGAAATTTGAACTACTTTGTGAAAAATTCATTTTATGGTGAAAATATGGAGAAAATTGAACTGTTTTATAGAAAAATTTCATCTTTTTGGCTTGAAAATTCAACAGTTTTATTGAAAATTCATATTTTTGGTTGAAAATTTAAGTATTTGGTTAAGAATGAAACTATTTTTATAAAAATTTAACTATTTGGAAGAAAATTGAACTATCTAATAGAAAATCAACTTTTTGTTGTAAAATTATATTTTCGGGATGAGAATTCAACTTTTTTGTAGATAATTCGCCTTTTTCTATTCAAAATTTAAGAACTTTATTGAAAATTGATATATTTAATTGAAAATTCATCTTTTTTTTTGGTAGAATCTTCTGTGTGGAAAAATCCATCTTTTTGTTTAAAAATGTAACTTTATGGTTAAAAATTAATCTTTTTTTATAGAAAATTCAACTACTTGGTTGAAATACTTTTGTTAAACTTTTTGTTTAAAATACACCTAAAAACTAACTTTTTTGTTCGAAATTCGTTTTTTTTGTTAAAAATTAATTTTTTATCTGAAAATTTGACTATTCCATTTTTGGTTGAAAATTTATACTTTATAAATTGAAAATACAACTATTTGGTAGAAAATTAATGTTCTTTGATGAATATTCGTCTTTTGGGTTAGAAAATTAATCTTTTTTGTTCAAAATTCATATTTTTTTTTTTGAGAATTCAACTACTTTTTTAAAAATTCGTTTTTGTTTAATTCAACTGGTTAAAAAGTTGTCTTTTGGTAGAAGTCATCTCTCTTGGTTAAAAATTCATCTTTTTGGTTGAGAATTCAACTGTTTTGTTGAAAATTAGTTTTTATTAGTTTAATTTAACTGGTTAAAAATTCTTCTTTTGAAAGAAAAGTGATCTTTCAATTGTCTTCTAAAAAATTTGTCTTTTTGGCTTGAAAATTTAACTGTTTTTGGTATAATTTTAACAATTTTTGTTGAAAGATTCGACCATTTGTTTTAAAATGCATATTTTTTGGTTGAAAATTCAACTGCTTTGATGAAGTTGTCTTTTTTTCTAAAAAAATCGTCTTTTTGGCTTGCGAATTCAACTGTTTTTGTTTGAATTTTAATCTTTTTGAATTAATATGATGTTAATGTTTTTTTGTCTACAACGTCTAAAATCCATATTTTTTTAATATTGATTATTAATTTTATAAGTTGTGAAAAAAATCTCTCTCTGGGATTCGTACTCCAGGTCTTTCAGATTTCCGGTCTGATGCTCTAACCAACTAAGCTACGAAGATAAAATTATAAATTATAAAATTATTAACTATTATAAAATTAATAATCAATATTAAAAAAATATTGATTTTAGACCATGTAGACAAAAAACATTAACATCATATTATTTACTACGCTGGTCAAAAACCATAGCATCAATTAATTTAATCTTTTTTGTTCGAAAATTCGACGATTTAGTTGAAAATGCATCATTTTAGGTTGAAAATTTTACTACTTTGATAAAGTCGTCTTTTTTGGTCAAAAATGCCACTGTTTTGTTAAAAATTCGTCCTTTTGAATGAAAAATTAAGGTTTTATGGTACAAAAGTCATCCTTCTTAGTTGTGAATAAACTTTTTTTTTAAATATTAACTGTCTTCGAAAAATGTGTCTTTTTATCTTGAAAATTTAACTATTTGATTAGAAGTTCAACTACTTTGTTGGAAATTCGTCTTTTTGATAACAAAAATAACTTTTTCGGTTGGAAATTCATCTCTTTGGTTGAAAATCTTAAAATATTAGAAATTTAAAGTGTTTCATATTGAATGAATTATGGTAAAAAAGCCAAAATTGGTAATGTAGTTTATGGACGATCCCTTAAGGGCAGGTTGGCATTTTATTATATTCCGTATCTTTATAAATAGAAAAATTGCTGTAATTTTTGAAAATAGTTCAAAATATATAAAGGCACATTTGTCGAGCCCACTTGAGTTTTCATGGTGTTTAAATAATACAATTTTATTAAGTCGATCTTAGCTAGGGCACTAAAGCCCTGTTCTCACTTACATTTCAAGTAAAAAATTAATAAAATTGCACTATCTAAACAAAATAAGAATTCAAGTCGGTCAGACAGACATGCCCTTATATAATTTGAACGAGCATCCAAAATTTCAACACACTATATTTATTTTTCTGATTATAAAGCCGTCGAATATAATACTATGTAATTGGTCACCTGATTTATTTTTTCTGTGTGGGAGGAAATGTTTAATTTAAACACTTTTTTTTCTCCAATAGAGGAGAAAAATTTCCACGATAATTAATGAGTGCATGTTTTATTACTGGTATATTAACTCCTATGACTAAATTTATTTCTCTTATGAAAGAATGTTGATTATAATTTGAATCTTTTACGTTTTATATATACTTCTTCAGAACTCAAGACATGACACTTGAGACGAGGTAGCCTTCACGTGTCATTATTATTAACAGTGAGACGTTAAATGACGTTAAAGTCATGACTACGGTTTATAAGCACATGTCTACACATATTAGAGTAATATCAGTGAAAAAGTTAATCTGGAGGAAAAAATTAATGTTATTAAAATATATTTTCAGATGCAATCGTGCTTAATTTTATATAACGGTATCCTAATTAAAAAATAGTTTCGTTCCTTTCTCTTTAAATGGGTGTTGTGAATATGATAAATATTTTCCAATCTTTTCACTTTTTTCCGTTTCAAGCTGAAAAAAGATCTTATTTTTCATTTTTACACTTTCAAATTTTTACTGCTCATCCTTTAAAACAAAAAATCTATATTTCAATGTCCTCCTTTCAAGTAGAAAAAATTATTTTCTTCTAATTTTCGTCCTTTCAAGAAGAAAAATTCAGTTTCTCTCATTTTCCTCCTATCAAGCAAAAAAAAAAACAGAACGAATTTTTGAATTTCATTTCTCTCAAGTAGAAAAATAGCTGTCTTCATTATTTCCCCTCTCCCAAGAAAATAAAGATTCAACTGTTAATTTTCCTTCTTTCAAGAAGAAAAAATTTAGTTTCTTTAATTTTCCTCCTTTCACGCAGAAGAAAGTATGAATTTCTTAATTTTAATTCTTTAAAGTAGAAAAATAGCTGTCTTCAATATTTCCCCTCTCCCAAGAAATAAAATATTCAACTGTTACTTTTCCGCCTTTCAAACAGATTTGTTTTATTTTTCTCTTTTTAAAGAGATGAAAACCCGTATTTTTCAATTTTCCACGTTTGGGAAAAAAGTTCCAAATTATTTAATTTTCCTCCTCTCCAGCAGAAAAACTTTCAATTTCCCTCAGTAAAAGCACAAACAAGTTCAAGTTTTATTATTTTCATCCTTTTAAACACACAACAAAATTTAATTTCATCATCTTCTTCCTTTCGAACACAAAAAAAGCATCTAGTTTTTTTAATTTTTCCTCTTTGAAGGAGATAAAGACATTTTTTATTTCCTTCTTTCAAGTTGAAAAATGTTTGATTTTTTTATGACTTACCCTTTTTCAATTTTTAAAATTTTTCTCCTTCCAAGCTAGAAAAAATCCAATTTTTTTAGTTTCTACCTTCGAGCTTCGCACTCTTTCCCCTATTCTCCTCTTTTCCTCTTTTTGAAATAATAATTTTTTTCTTTGTTTTCAAGACAATTCCCCCTTTTCTCTTTTCTTTCCTTGAATGCGAACTGAATTAATAGAGCCTCATAAGAAAATCCAACTGTATTATATTTTTGATTCAGAATATATCTCTTTTTAGTTAAAAATCTTTCGAAAATTCTACTATTTTGTTGGAAATTTAATTATTTTGTTGAAAACTCAACTATTTTGTTCGAAAATTCAACTGTTTTGTTGTCGATTCGTCCTTTGGAATAGAAAATTCGTTCTTTTGGGTTAAAAATTCATCTTTCTTAGTTTAAAATTAACTTTTTTGTTAAAAATTCAACTGTCTTCTAAAGAAATTTATTTTTTTGTTTGAAAATTATTCATCTATTTGGTTGAAAATGCAACTATTTTTGTATGAAGTTTAATCATTTTTCTTTGAAAATTCGACCACTTGGTGGAAAATTAATCTTTTTCGGTTTAAAAGTCAACTGTTTTCTAAAACTCAACTCTTGTTGAACTTTATTCATTTTTTCGTTGAAGATTCATCATTTCAGTTGTAAGTTCAAATCTTGGGCCGAAAATTTAACTATTTTGTTAAAAATTCGTTTCATATTTAATTCCATATGGTACCTACAATAATTTTATCAAAAAGAATTTATTCCTCTATTTTCCCTGTTTTGAGACCATTTTAGGCTGTGATGTTTCAAACCGGAAACAAGTAACAATTTTTAAATATTCCTCCTTTCAAGCACAAAAACGATCTAATTTTTCAATTTGCCCTCTTTTAAGCAGAAATTGATCCAATGTTTTTATTTTCCACCTTCTAAGGAGGAAGAATTTTAAGTTTTTTAATATTCTTCCTTTTGAATAGAAAACCTTCATTTTCCCCTTTTCCCTCCTCTCAAGCACAAAATAGTTTCAATATAAAAATTGTTCTCCTTCCAAGAAGTATTTTTTTTTTACTTTTTCAATTTTTCTTGTTCTAAGCAGAAACGAATCAAATTTTTTACGCCGGGGCCGCCCCTCAATGAGAAAAAATCGTTTCAATTTTTCCATTTTCTACTATTTAAGTGAAAAAAGTTGCAAATTTGTACATTTTCGTCCTTTCACACACAAAAAAGATTAAATTCTTTGATTTTCTCCCTTTCAAGCAGTTAGAAGTTCCAATTTTTGAATTTTCTTCCTTTCAAATAGAAAGCCTTCATTTTTCCTTTTTCCCTACCTTTAGGCACAACAAAGTTTCAATTGTTCAATTTTCCTTCTTCGAAGGCTAATTTTTTTCCACTTGTTTCCTCATAGAGGGAGGTTTGTAATTACCTAAATTTGCAACTCGACTTTTTTGACATATTTCGATATAATTCGACCCCAGGAACTCGAATTTTTTTGAATCTCCATACTTTTTACGTCTTCAAAACACTACAACACTATATGTAGTGTATTTGTTCGCGTCTTAGAGATGCATCGATCGAACTATTGTGAAACCTTTTATGATCCACCTGCAGTACCGATTAATGTTTATATATATATATATATATATATATATATTATTCTGTTTATATTAAAATTTTCTTTTGATATTCAAAATACAACAATACTATATCTAGTTTATTTGTTCGCATTTTCGAGACGCATAACGATCGACCAATTATTGACTTTTTATGACTTTCCAGTACTGATTTATGAAGATTAAAAAAAAATTTTATTCTGTTTATATGAGAAAGACTTCGTTTATATTAGGAATACTACAGTACTGTATCTGATATTTTTGTTCGCGTCTTCGAGACGCATCGAATGACCTATGGACGAACCTTTCATGCCCTTTTGTGATCTAGCAATACCGATTTATAAATTTAAAAAATAGATTGTTTATTTTCAATATTGGGAATACAACAGTAATGCATATAATATATTTGTTCGCGTCTTCGAGACGCACCGAATGCCCAAATGAAGAACCTTTCATGATCTATCAAAACCTACAAATATCTTTTTTAAATTTTGTAACAAAATTATTTACCTTGTTTATAAGAGGTGTTTTTTTACATGGGGAATATAACAGTACTGTATTTGATGTAATTGTTTGCGTCTTCAAGACGCGTGGATTGACCTATTGGCGAACTTTCGATGACCATTCTTGATCAATCAATGGCGACTTAGAAAGTTAAAAAGAAAAGTTACATTGTTTCTATGAAGAAAATTTTCGTTTTAATTTGGAATATAATACTACCATAAATAAAAAGTTGTTCCTTTTAACAGAAGACATTAATTGACATTTTGGTGGGCTCTCTGATTTTCGGTAAGACAGAAAAATAAGATTGCAAAATATTGAAAGTATCCATTCTTTTCTTTTGTTAGAGAAAAACCTCCCTCTCTGAGGAAGCAAATTTATTTGATACCTACGAGGAAGCAAAATGATCATAAAATGAGCACAAATAAATGCACCCACAGTGAATACATTCACAGTACTTCGCAGCGGTATTTTCTTCTTTTCAAACGCAAAAAAGGCTTGTCTTAAAATGAACTTTCTCGATTTTGAACTTGAACTCATCCATTTTCCTGCTGAAATAGCTTCTCTGAAATTCGAGTGAGAAAAAGTGTTTGGTGAATAGAAATTCACTGAATAAGTAGTTTTGAATTTTGAGTCTGGATTCTGATAAAATATTCCAACTCCAAGGAGTTTCTATGTTTATAAAAGAATTTTCTAAGCTGCTGAACTATGCAGTAAAGGTTGCAGACGAAAGCGAGTTCGCCAAGGCGATCCTGACCGAGGATTACCTTATTTTAGATTTAATAGCCCCTGCTTTCGGAGATACCGTTGGCTCGATTACGCGAATGGAACGATTAGCACACATTACGTTGGGTATATATGGTCGCTTCAGTCGGTGAATTTTTTTTTCCCCAGAGTTGGACATGCAAATTATGCCGCGCGCGAACGATGAGAAGCAATTAAATTACAATTTCATGGTTTAACGTCTCGCAAAGAGGTCCAGGGCTCTCTTTAACTGCAGAGGCATACGTCATTTTTATCATTCTAACCCCCCACTGTGATTCTCATTCTCAAAATTTTCAAACTTTTGCTCCCCTTTGGCCCTTCAATCTTTCGAGTTAACCTTCAAGTCTCAGGGTGTCCAACTTTTACAGGAATAATCCTTGAACAATTTTAAATTCAAAACCAGTACTGGAAAATCGCCAATAATTTCGGTGAAAATTGGAAATTTGGACAGTACATTCAGAAAAATATTTGTTTTGAATTAAAGAAACCGTTTCTTTAACATAATTTTTTTCTTGTAACCAAAAACAGCTTCAAATTGAAGTAAATGACTTTAAATTAAAGAAAAACTTTCATTGGACCAAAAAAACATTTTTTTTTATCCAACGAAATTTCATTGAATCAAAGAAACTTTTCTTTGACTGTGAGCCAATGAATATTTTTCTTTGCTTCAAAGAAATTTTCTTTGAATCAAAGAATCTTTTTTCTGAGTGTATGTTTGGACAGATGAACGTTTTAGAAAATAGTTTATTTTTAAACCAGAAAAGATGATTCTTCAACCACATAGTTAAATCTAAAAAAAATTAATTCTCAATAAAACAGTTGTATTTACAACCAAATAGTTGATCTTTCAAGCAAAAGAGATTTCAACATAATAGTTGAATTGTCAACCAAATAGTTGGGTATTTAATCCAGAAAGATGTATTTTCAACCATGAAGTTGAATTTTCAACTAAAAAGGATAAATTTTCATACAAATAGTTAACAATTCAAATAGAAAAGATAAATTTTGAATTAAAAATGGAATAGTTAAATTTACATTTGAATAAAAATGAATTTTCAAAAAAAAAAAAAATAATAATTTTGAACGAAATAATACAATCTTCGACCAAAAAATGAATTTTCAACAGAGCTGTTCAACTGTTAACCAAGTAGTTGAATTTTCAACCAATAAGAATAATTTTCTAAAAAAAATACGACTTTGCAGCAAAATATATGAATTTTTCAGAAAATAGTATAATTTTCAACTGAGAACTATCAATCTTCAAACGAAAATAGAATAGTTAAATAAAAAATTTTCAAATTAATTTCCTACCCAAAAAAAAAACGAATTTGAAACAAAATAGTTAAACCTTTAAGAAAAAAATTAATAAAGTTGAATTTTCAACTAAAAAAGATAAATTTTTATATCCAAATAGTTGAAAATATAAGTTTTCAACAAGCAAAAAAGTAATAAAGTTGAATTATCAAGCCAAAAATAAGTTTTGAAAAAATTCGAAAATAATTTAAAACTTGAAAAGATTTCAAAACATTTAAAACAAAATGTAGATTTTTGAAGATTTCGAACAACAAATTTAGAAGCCTTATAAGAATTTTCAAGGTTTCAAAAGAATAAAAATTTTTCATGAAAATTCCTATAGAAAAACTAAAAATGAATTTTTTTCAAATTAATTTTTAAAGAATATTCAAAAAGATTTCCGCAATTTTTAAAAAGGAATCTGGAAGATTTTAAGCCATTTTTTTAATATGTTGCAGGATTTTCAAAAAATCGTCGGACAAATTCGAGTTCCAAGATAATAACAAAATTTTCATTTGATTCCTGGAAATTTTTTAAATGATTTTTTTAACAAATTTTTTAAGAGACTGCTCAAAAAGATTTCGAAACAAATTTTAAGGTATAAATTAATGTTTCTGGCTTAAAATTAATTAAAATTATATACATTTTTCTATCCATTCTTCAATTTATAGAATTGCGAAAATGATAGCCGTAGAGACATAAGAAGCCATAGAAACACAAGAGCTTGCATGAAAAAATGCATGGACGTGAAGGAAGCTAGAGTAGTATGCCAGGACAGAAAAGTGTGGCGACAAATAGTTTGTAAACAGAGTGACAGTAGAATGAATGGCGCCTGAAACAAAGACCTTGGATACTAATGGGCCCAAGTGGAGAACCATACATAACAATTTTGTGAGGCTCTTCACTTGGGGTGATCGCTAGAGAGATTGATCAGCAACCTGGGTCGGAGCAGTGTTGCGGAATAAACGTGTCATTTAAATAAATAACACGAGAATTCCAGATCAATCTGAAATATTTATACCTAACATCCATATACCTATCTACCTTATACCTATACACCTACATGCCTACATACCTTACAACCTTACACCTATATACCTATTCAACCTATACACTACTATTCTCCAACCGAGCAAGTCACGCCTACCCCAAAAGGGAAATGGCTTAATGGTATAATAATAATAGCGTGGATTTATATTTTTTGGAATCTTTGAACGTCTTTTAATGACAAAATTTTCAATTGAAAAGTGTTAAAAGTTTCCATTTTATACGCGTAAATTATTGAGTGTTTGAATTAAAAATGTTTTAATTTTTTATTTTAAAAGTTTCAAATTCATAAGTATTCCACTTTGAGTGTCTTAATTTGCAGTTAAGTTTTTATAACTTTAAATGAAAAAAATTTTATCTTCAAGAGTTCGAATCTTTTAATTTCATGACACTGTTCAATTCTATCTCAACTGTTCAATTTTTATTTGCAGTCAAAAAATTGTTCTTTTTCGACCTAGGATGTATAAATATTGAGAACATTGTAATAACATAATTTTAAACGACATGTATGTTGTCCAAACGATTGCTATATATTTGAAAAAAAAACTTTTGCAATACTTATCATGCATACATCTTAATTTAAAATTATATTATTGCAATATTCTAAATATTTGTCATCCTAGGTCGAAAAAGATCAACGTTTTGGCTATAAAACCTGTAAATTCCTGTAGATTCTTATGATTGTGAATTCTTGTAAATTCTTGTAGGAAATTAAAATTACAATAAAATACAGCAATATACAAAAAAGTACCAAAGAAGTACAAAATTCGTCTGAATAATAGAAAAAAGTTGTAATTTATTGCATTTATTTGTAGATTCCTATAAAAATGTTTTTAGCTTTTTGTACTTTTTTCGTTAAAAACGTTTCCACCATGGCTTGATTCCTTTTATAATTTATAATCCCATTAAGAAATGAGGAATGCCCTTCATACGGTGGTTCCTTGCACGTAAAAATATTGTGTCAGATGATATCGCGTACGTCGCTCCACCAATTTACCGGATGTCGCTTCGAGTGAAGCGATACTTTTGATACTTTTCACGGTGCCCGTACAAATTAGAAGCGGACCGTGCCAAGTGCCGAGCAGTCAGATTTCAGAGTTAAACGAGAAGAATTTCTGTTTCGAATTGAAGAATGTTTTTATCATAATAAAAGATTGAATGAATCTTGAGGAATGCGGAGAAAACGAGTCTTCCTTTGAAATATGAGGTTGCAGAGGATTAAAAATACAAAAAATGAAGGAAATTTTAAGAGAAAGATTGATATTGGATAAGGAGGCCGAATACTTTTAGAAAAAAGGATTAGATTAGATTGTGTAAGATTATATCAGATCTATTTTTCAGATACAGTACCCTCGGAAATTTTCGGTACGACCAGCGCAAGTACTATGGAAAATCACTGCTGACTTTGAAAATTAATTACTCGTTCGAACAAGGAGCAAGAAATAAAAAAAAATGATTGAAAAGCTTATTAAATTCCGCGTCGAATGACCTCTACTAGAGACATTTTTGACCTTTCGAAGAGAATATACCACATGAGAAGTTTAAAAAAAAAATGCAAGAATTTCGCGAATTTTGTACCTCGAATTCAACTTCTGGCATGACCTAGGAAAGTTGTAGCAAAAATCTGAAATTTATACCACAAAGTCTTTAAAATTTGATCTTTTATTTAAGCCGATAAAACCTAAAAAATCTTTACGGGTTCTCCAGATACGACTAAAAATGTCCAAGTCTCAAATGTCAAGTTTCAGTCGGCAATTACTACTGTCGGCCACGAGAGCGGTGATCGCCGAGAATTTCGCAGATTTTTTTCCTCAATTGCAACTATTGTTGTGACTTAGGAAACTTATGAAAAAAACTGAAATTGATAGGACGTAATCTTTGAAATCTTATCTTTAATTTAAGCCAATTAAACTTTCAAAATAGTCATGGAATCCCAAGATATGACAACAAATGTCTAAGCGTGCTGCGTCGAGTTTCAGTCGGCGATCACCGCGGTCGGCCAGCCTCGCAGACATGCTTGGACATTTTTAATCCTATCTCGAGAACTCGTGAAGATTTTTCAAGTTTTATTGGCTTAAATTAAAGATAAGATCTTAAAGATTGTGTGGCAAAATTTTCAGACTTTTTATACAACCTTCCTAGTTCATGCCACAAGTTGAAGTCAAGGTACAAAATTCGAGAAATTCTTGCATTTTTTTTTAAACTTCTCATGTGTTATATTTTCTTCGAAAGGTGCAAAATATCACTATTAGAGGTCATTCGTCGCAGAATTGAATAAGCTTTCCAAAAGTTTATTAAGAAAGTTTCTGGCTCTTTTTTTGAACGAGTAATCACGTTTGAAAGTAAGCAGTGATTTTTAATAGTACTCGCGCTGGTCGTACTGACAATTTTATTTCCGACGGTGGTGTAAGAATATAGAAAAATTTGATGAAAAAACCTGATAAAGACGAAAATTGATACTGGAATTCAGCGTAACGTTTAATGCAATTCAAGGAAAATCGATAAAATTCAATGAGATTTGATTTTTTTCAGGCAAATTACACGGAATTTTATGGAATTCTATTACAATTATTTTAATTCTACTAGATTTAAGTAAGCTCTACTAAATTCAAGGAAGCTGGATGATATTCATTCGAATATAATGGATTTCAAAGGAATTTTTGGGACGATAATACAATTCAAAAGAATCCAATGGAATTCAGTGGTATTCAAGGGAATTCAATGTAAGTTAGCAGATTGCAATAAAGTAACTCAAAGTCCATGAAACCTTTAAACGAAAAGCTCAGGAAATTTTATCTGAATTTAATTATATTTAAATAAATTTAGCGGAATTCAAAAATATTTAAGAGTATTCAATTTAATCAAGTGTAACTGATTTGAATCCAATGAAATGTTATGAAATGCGACGGAATTCAGTGAAAAATTCTATGAAATTTTAAAACGGAATTATGCAAAATTCAATGGAATCCAACTGAATTCAGTGAAATTCACTATGGAAATAGAATTTAATTCACTAAATTCAAGTCAAATAAACAGAATTTAATTCAACGGAATTCAATAAAATTTGAGAGGGATTGTAATAGAATACAATATAATCAAATGAAATTTAACTAAATGCAAATCAAATTGTCGGAATTCAGTGACATTCAAGGGGAATCAATTTAATTCAACGAAATTAAATTAATGGGATTGAAATAGAATACAGTAGAATTGAATTGTACTTTTAAGAGAAATTGTAATGGAACTCTCTGGAGTCTTTTTGGTTAAAAATGCCTTTCTTGGTTGAAAAATAATTTTTTAAACTGAAACGTAACGATTTCATTTTTGGCTGAAAATTGATATTTTTAAAATTGAAAATTCAATTACTTGGGTAAAACTTGAACCACGTTGTTAAAAATTTGTTTGTTTGAGGGTTGATCTCTTTGATTGTAAATTTAAATATTTTGCTGAAAATTCTTTTTTTCATTTAAAATTTATTTTTTAACCTACAAATATAACTTTCCAATTTTTTTGCTGAAATTTAATCTTTTTAAGTCAAAAATTGGTCTTTTATTGGTAGGAAACTAATTCTGTTAGTGGAAATTTTCTCTCTTTTGAAAAAAACAAATAATTTCGGGTTGAAAATTCAACAGTTTTGTAGACAATTTTTTTGTTTGTTTGTTAAAAGTTGACCTACTTTATTAAACATTCATTCTTTGGTTGCAGAATTGCAGATTCACTATTTTAGTTGAAAATTCATCTCTGGTTCAAAATTCAGCTATTTAGTTGACCTTTTTTTACTGAAAATTAATCTTTTCTAGTCGAAAATTAAATTATTTGTTTGCAAATTGGTTTATTTTGTTGAAAATTTGTCTTTTTTGGGAGAAAATTAATTTTCTTTGTTGAAAATTCGTCGTTTTGGGTAAGAATTCATTTTTGTGGGTTAAAAGTTGAACTATTTGGTTACAAATTTAAATATTTTGTTGAATTTTTTTTTTTAATTCAACTCTTTGGTCGAAAATTTAACTATTTTGTTGAACATTCGTCTATTTCGACAGAAAATTCGTCCTTTTGGATTTAAAATTCACCTTTTTTGTTAAGAATTGAACTGTCTTCTAAAAAATTCAATTATTCCGTTGGAAATGCAACTGTTTTTAGTTGAAGTTTAATTTTTTTCTGTTTAAAATTCGATTATTTAGTTGAAAATTCATCTTTGTAGGTAGAAAACTCAACAATTTGGTTAAAAAATCAACTTATTTGTTGACAATTTTATTATTTTATTGAAAATAAACCTAAATTAGCTTAAAATTCGATAACTCAGTCAAATTTCAACCAATTCTAGAAAAAAAATCTCATTACACACGGTGCTGAACTCGCTTTGATATTATAAATAGCAAAAAAATATTGAATTTTGAAAGTTTCATTAAATTGTTTTTAAAGCTGAAGAAAAGGGAAACTTTGAATATTTTATATCGTAGCGTCGTGATATTTCACCTTGATAAAATGAAAAATGCAACAACAACAAAATTTGTTTTCTATAAAATCAGATTTTAGGGGCGTATGAGAAATTTCGCCTATGGCACTTTTTCAGTTCCACTAGACCTACAATTTCTACTATGTTTCGTGGACAGTTTTTTTTAACTGTAAAAAAGAACCTGGAAAAATGTATTTTTTTGTCCTGGAAAAGTCCTGGAATTTTTATTTGAAGAAACGCTAGACACCCTGATTAAACAATTGATATTTGGACAAATATTTGTAGTTTATTTCTTTATTGCAATAATTAACCTTCCCTTACCTTGAAGAACTATTTACACCTTGTCCAAAATGTATATTAGCTCAACACTAAATCTTCTCTTAAATCTACAGTCAGCAAACCTCGTAATTTACCGAAAGTTCACTGTCCTCGATTTTTATCTTATCTGGCCTTCCATGTTTACCTGCTCTTACATAATCTTCTTTAAAATCCACAAAATCGTGCAGAAACTTTAAAGAATTTTTTTCCAGGCAAATTCTTGCTTCTTTATAGGCGAAATTCCAATCTACCTTCTATGCAATCTTGGGCTACTCCATAAACTACGCTACCAATTTTGGGATATCCCCCCCTCCCTCCCCCCGTCCCGTTTATGGAAGATTCTTTATTATAGCTAGAAAATGCCAGTAAATTAAATATAAATTTCACCATTTTTTTAATTTACTTACAATTCTTTATAATTAGCAGATTATTTTTTTCATTAACAAAATATAACTCGCCGCGTGTGTAATAGACCGACACCGTACTTTTAATTTTCTTAAGATTTAAAAAATATAAAAAATACATTTTCAAGGTATCTCAGGATGATTTTTAAAGTTCAAGAGTCCTTTTCTAAAAAGGACATGCATTTCACACAACTTCATTTTGCGTTCCTCATTACGCGTTACCTGTTAGCTAACTTCATGCGTAGTGCGTAAACCTTATTGGTTAATCATTTGGCGCGGATTTCGAATTTGAGATTGAGTCAATATAGGCACTACCACAAACGCACTACGAAAACTCCGCCTTAGCGCAGTCTGGGAGGTCTGATCTTAATCGATTAATTCAATCAATGAATCTCGAAAGCGAATGCGATTAATTGTAGTGGCATCATCCAACCCATTCATGATCTAGCCGAAAAACGTTCCATTTCCGCCCAACTCGCGCATACCAGCTCCACGGCCATCTTGGTTAACAGTCAACACAAACGCTAGCTGTACATTTATTCAATATGGCGGTGTAGCTGGTATCGTTGCTGATTAGCTACATTTTTTTTTACTTGCGCGTGGATCAGTGATGCTAATAGACCGCGTCTTTTTCAACTGCGCAAGCGTTGCGTTGGAAGGGGAAAGCCACGTTATTGGCCGTAATACGCGCGCTTATTTTAAATGCTTCAAATGTACACAAATATGGTGACGGACTAAAAATAAGGAATAATGGTACTTCTATTTTTAAGTCGAGAAATTATATTAATTTTTGTTAATATGGTTCATATATATTATTATTACTGCAATAACTATAAGTTATTGCATTAAGTTATATATAATAGTATATACATATATTTTATGCAATTTTTAGGTCCAAAAATATATATCCTGCTGATCTTTTTTTTTTTAAATTAAGATAGAACAGAAATCCATTTTACCATGAATAATTTTATGCAAAATGAGCATGAAAAAGATTCAAAATTAAAAAATAGACTTCTAGACCACCTCACTTTTCGGCTCATTAGAGACAAAAATAACCATTTGAAAAAAGAGGGAGAAAAGGAGAAAAAGTCAACCAAAAATACCAA
>CAKNYM010049864.1:76280-87510 GCA_932195095.1 Andricus curvator
TATAGGAAACTACAAGGTATGACAAAAATATATTATTATGCCAATTTATTTTTCACTTTAGGGAAGAATATTAGATTTTATTCTTCATCTTTTATATTATTTGACTTCTAGATTTTTAAAATATTTTGGGCGGGGGGGGGGGGGTAAGGGTCTGATTGAAAAAAATATTTTTGACGCTCTTTGACCCAGAGTTGACTATAGCGGAACTGATAGCTTCTAATCAACTAATACCGTGATATATCCTGTTATCGCAGAAAATCACGGATCTAGAGGACAAAACCATTTACGATTTTTAGACAACTTTGATATTTTAATAGCATATCAAGTACATGACATTTTCTATAGTAATAATAATAAAATTCTGTATTATCATGGATCTTATAGTTATTGCAGTAACATATATGAACCATATTAACATAAATTATTATAATTTCTCGACTTGAAAATAAAAATGAATGTGTGTGGCTTTCCCCTTCCAACGCAACGCGTGCGCAGTTGACTGGTGTGAATTGGATCATGTGTAGTGTGATCAACTGTGGTTACATTCAGTGTAGTGTGGTTACACTGTGTTACACCTTCAATAAGGCGATTCTAATGCAACAATTATTCTAATCCAATATTCATGATGACATCGAGTACATACGAGTTTACTTCAGATGAGGAAATAGCAGCATTCAAAAAAGTACATGCATTTCGGCTAACTTCATGCGTAGTCCCTAAACCCTATTGGTAAATTCAGTTAGCCATTTACATCTAATGTCAGTCATAATAGAATCAGCCAATCAGCTGTCGAGAATCGAAAGCAAGATTCGATAAGTCGATAATGTAAAAAAGATTCGATAACTCGATAATTCAAGTAGGCGCAAATTTCAAAAGAGTCTACATTTCTGGCTTAATTATTATAATGAATTAATACAGTAGTTTGAAAATTTGATTACAAGGGATCGACGCGTTTTTCTTTTGTTTATATCGTTGTATCCTTTTTAACTTAACAGAAATTATATTCTCATCTTTATTTAAACAAAAGAAAAACGCGTAACGTAGTTTATGAAAGATCCCTAAGTGTGTTTAAGTCGACTTAGTTATAATTTATTGTTAGTTTCTCTAAACATAGGAGAAAGGGAAGAAAGTGTTTTCAAAATTCAAAACAAAATCCAAATTTTGAGGTATTTCGAAAACGTTTAGAGATAGACGAAAACTGACAAAATTTTCAGTGTTCTCTAAAGGGGGATGGTCCTCAACCATACCTCGACCCAAACCAGTAAACAAATTTTCAAAATTCAAAAAAAATCCAAAATCTTAAATGATCTCTAAAAGGGTCACAGATACGTGAAAACTGACAAAATTTTAAAGATTCTACAGAGGGGGTTTGTTTTTGACAAATTCAAACTAATCTAATAATAAGATTTTTTAAATAAAAACAAAAAAAATTAAAATTTTGAGTTATTTTGAAAACGGGGAAAGAGACGCGAAAACTGACAGCATTTCCAGGCTTTTCTAAAGCGGGATGGTCTCTGGCCACCCCGACGTAAAAAAATAAACAGATTGTCGGAATTAAAAAAAAATTAATTTTGAATCATCTCGAAAACGGTCAGAGATACGTGAAAACTAAGTAAATCTTTAGGATTTTGTGGAGGATGTTTATTTTCTACCAATTTGAACTAACCCAATTAAAAGATTTTTTAAATTAAAAAAAAGTTGAGTTATCTAGATAGAACGCGGTGAGAGATACGCGTAAACTCATAACATTTTCAGGAGTTTCTAAAGGGGTATGGTCCTCGGCAACCCCGATCTAAACCAGTAAACAAAATTTCAGAATGAAAAAAAATCAACATTTTGAATCTCGAAAATGGTCATGAAACGTGAAAACTAAGTAAATTTTAAGGTTTTTATAGAGGGGGTTTGTTTTTGACCAATTTGAACTAACTCAATTAAACGATTTTCAAAATTTTTAAAAATGCAATTTTTGAGTTATCTTGAAAACGGTGAGAGATACGCGAAAACTGAAAACATTTTCAGGCACTGAGTTAGTTCGAGTTTTCGACAAACTCGAACTAAACCAATAGAAAGATTTAAAATTTAGGAACATATTCAACAATTTTATTTATCTCGAAAACGGTAAGAGATACGCGAAAACTAACCAAATTTTCACGGCTTGATGAAGGTCCTCAACCACCCCGAACTAACAGTAAAGTAGAGTAAAGTAGTCATACGCGAAAACTGACCAAATTTTCAGGATATTCCTGACCGGAATTGTCCTCGGGCGCCGAGAATCAGCCCAGTAGAGTGATTTCCAAAATAAAAATGTTGAGTTATCTAAAAACGATAAGATACATTAAAACTGAAAAACGTTCGGGATTTTGTAAAGGCTGATGGTCCTCGGCCACCATGAATAAACCCAGTAAAAGTCTTCAAAATTATTTTTAAAAAAATGTTGAATGATCTCGCAATCAGTGAGATACGTGAAACTGACAAAATTTTCAGGTTATTATACAGGGGCTGGTCTTCGGCCACCACAAATTAGCCCAATAATAAGATTTTCAAAAGGAAAAAATCCAAATTTTGAATTATGTCAAAAACGATGAGACATATGCGAAAACTTGAAAAATTAATAATAAATAACAAATAGTATTAATATTTACGAAATCTGATACATTTTCAGATTTTCGGACAACGTTAAAAAATACGTGAAAACTGTCAAAATTTCAGAAATTTTTTAGAAGGGGATAGATTCATTCGGACTGAAAATTATTGAATGGCGAGTTCGGATTGATTTGGATTGAGTCGGATTGAAGTTGTTGTACTTGTACGTGCAAGAATTGAGAAGGATTGAAAAGACATTTTGGATGAGCCACGGATTCATTGGATTGGGCGCACGGACTTGCCAGCATTAAAAATATTAAAACTGGCTTGGGATATGGGATGTGTCTTGGATTTATTCGGATTGGGCATCGGACTGAGAAGGAGTGAAAATTTGTTTCAGATTGGTGCGTTATTTATTCGGATTGGTTTTGGATTCACATTTATCCACTCGGACTGGTGTCAGATTCAGTCGGATTCATTCTGGTTGAATTCAAGAAGTCCCACGTATTCAAAAGGATTGGAGGCACGGATTGAAAAATTGATTCGGTATGGGTTTGAGTTGAAGTTGGTGCTGATACATCAGTGGAGAAGGATTGATAAGTGAGCCTCGAATCCATTTATGTATTGACATTGGGTTTTAATTTGGGATTGAGAGATGGATTGAGAAGGGTTGAAGGGGATTGAAAAGTTGCTTCGAATTGATTCGGATTAAATCGAATTGGTTCGAACTGCAACATAAATTAAAAAGATAATTACAAAATATTTCAAATCACGAAAACACGCGCGCTCCAGCGCGCGATCATCGGCCTCGTAAGAAAAATTTAACATTTATATACATGATGAAACTGAGAAAAATTTAGGATCTGTAATGTAACATTTTATTTTATCAAAACAGATGCATACAACAGTATTTCGTTTTATATTTGACATGAGCACAATTGAGTAATTTCATTGTTAATTAACAGTCAAAATGGTATTTTTACCATAAATGAAAAATAACCATTTTCCTATATTTTCATTGCATTATTTACATTTACATAATAATTTTGAAAACTAAAACTTACCACAAACGGTTAATTTTTCCTAATTCTATTAAGAATTTAAGCTTCTGTTTATACATGTTGATTCTGCAAGATGACAAATTTCACTTCAACAGTTAACAGTGGAACTACGTTGTTAAAAATTATATTTTTGTGGTTGACGATTCATCATTTTAGTTGTAACCCCTTTTTTTGTTCAAAATTTAACTATTTTGTTGAATTTTTTTTCTAAATTAATTTTTTTAACTCAAAATTTAACTATTCCAGTTTTTGTCGAAAATTTATCTTTTTTGATAGACATTTATTCTCCTTGATTGAAAATTCATCTGTTTGGTTGAAAACTTAATTATTTTGTTCAAAATTTGCCTTTTCTGTAGAAAATTCATCGTTTCAGCTGAAAATTCAAGTATTGGGTTAAAAATTCATTGTATTAGTTAAAAATTCATTTTTTGACTGGAAATTCAACTATTCCATGTTTGGTTTAAGATGTATCTTCTTTAGTTGAAAATTCAGCTATTTGTTTGAAAATTTCTGTATTTTATTGAAACTCTGTCTCTTGTGGTAGTATATTGATTTTCTCGGTGACTGATTTACATTTTTGTTTGAAAATTCGTTTCTTTGATTCAGAATTATTTTTTTAACATAAAATGAATTTTTTTAACTGAAAATTCACCTAGTCTAGTTTTTGTAAAGAATGCACCTTTTTTGATAGACATTGCATTTTTTTGATTCAAAATTCGTCTGTTTGATTGAAAATTTAATTATTTTGTTGAAAATTCATCTCTTTTGTTCAAAATTCTTTTTTTTTTTGGTTGAAAATGAATTTTTTTACTGAAAATTTAACTATTCCATGTGTGGTTTAAGATTTATCTTCTTCAGCTGAAAATTCAGCTATTTGGTTGAAAAGTTTTGTATTGTATTGTAACTTTTCCCTTGTGGTAGAATATTATCTTATTGGTGACTAATTCAAGTTTTTGGTTGAAAGTTCAAATTCGATGATTGAAAAATATTTTTTTTATTGAAAAATAATTTTTTTAACTCAAAATTTAAATATTCTATTTCTAACGGAAATGTATCTTTTTTGATAGACATTTATTTTTTTGTAAATTCATCGGTTTGGTTGCAAATTTAACTATTTTGTTGAAAATTCATCTATTTTGTTTAAGATTTATGTTTTTTGGTAGAAGAATCATCTTTTAGGTTGAAAATTCAACTATTGTGTTAAAATTTAATTTTTTTTTTGTTGAGATTCATTGTTTTAGTTAAAAATTCAATGTAAATATTTAAAAATGGTAATTAATCATCTTTTGCAAAAATACAAGTTTTGATTGATATTTGACATTAAAGTTACTTTTGCTCATATCAAATACAAATTTCAATTCTGCTAAATATGTCTGGCTTTCGTTAAATAATAAAATTTTACATTATTAAATCATACGTTTTCGTCAGTTTTATCATGCACACAAATTTTTAGAGAAGCATAGTTGAATTTTCAACAAAATAATTAAATTTGTAACAAAATAGTTGCAGTTTTAACCAAGTATAGTTCAGTTCTCAAACATAAAAGATGAATTCTTAACGAAAGATTTAATATTTCGTATTTCATGTACGAACGTATGAACTTTTTGTCTAAAAGGACGACTTTTCAACAAAACATTATTTTTTTTACCAAAAAATATGACTAAACGAAATAGTTGAATTTTAAACCTACAAAGATGAATTTTCAACAATAATGTAATTTTTAATCAAGAAAGATGAATTTTCAACCAAAAAGTTAAATTTTCAACAAAAAAACCAACCCAAAAATAAAATAGTTACATTTTTAGTAAAAAAAATCAATTTTCACCATGAAAAAACTAATTTTCAACTGATTGAATTCAACTAACAAAACACGAATTTTGAACAAAATACATGAATTTTCTACAAAACAGTTGAATTTTCCATCCGACACTATAAATTTTCAAAAGAAAAAATAATTTTCTACCAAGTACATAGTTATTTTTTCAAATAAATAGTTTAATTTTTAACCAAACAGATACATTTTCTGCTAAAACAGTTGAATTTTCAAGCAAATAGTTGAATTTTCAACAACAAATAAAGTTTTTAACCAAGAAAAAATAGTTACCTTTTCAGTTTGAAAATTAATTTTCAACAAAATAAAACGAATTTTCTAACAATTAAATTAAACCCAAATATACGAATTTTTAACAAAATAGTTTATTCCACAGCCAAAAAGATGAATTTCCAAAAAATTAGATTAATTTTCAACCCAAAAAGACGAATTTTCAACAAAATAGATAAATTTTACAAAAAAAGTTGAAATTTCCACACGCCACTGCATTTTCAACTGAAAGGTTGATTTTATACCAGGCAGTTAATTTTTCAAATAAATAATTTAATTTTGAAACAAATAGTTCAATTTTCGACCAAAATTGTTGAATTTTCAACCAAAGAGATAAATTTTCAACTATATAATTTAATTTTCTACCAAATTGTTGAATTTTAAACCGAAAAGATGAACCCTCAACGAAACCTGCAATACTTAATATTTCGACAAAAAAATATTTTTATTTGAAATAAAAAAACAGTTGAATTTAACCAAAGATGTTACATTTTCAGTTAAAAAAACGACATAAATTTTTCACTCTAAAGATTAATTTTCAACTAAAATGATGAATCAGTGAAATTCAATGAAATCAGTGAAAAGTGAACAAAAAGTTGAAAACTTCAGAAAAAGCCGCAATTTCTAGCATTATTCATAGAGAATATTATTAGCAATAATAATAAATTGTTTAAATAATTACGGTTATTAAAATTAATTACCTAACACCTCACTCCAATTGAAAATTGAACAAAAAGTGGAAAATAAAAAAAAACGCGATTTTCTATATCTCTATTCTAAGAGAAAATTACTAAAAACAATGATAAATTATTTACAAAATGTATGTGAACATCTAATTATCAGTATAAAGTAGTATTTTATGTAGTAGAAATAATTTTCATTGAAAAAACACAAAAAAACCATAGTAGACCCTATAAAACAGACTTATGGGGGTGATATTTAAAAAGTACTATTTTATTAGTATTGTATAGCTAATTGTGAAGAGAAATGTTGAGTTTCAACTTGATTCAGCTAATATTGATAATTCTGAGTAAAATGTACAAAAACGTCTTTTTTTCCTATGGGAAATACGTGTTAAATTTGATGGGGCTTGAGCCATCTCTAAATATCATTTTTTCAACAACAAAATTGATTTATTTTTGTGTGGATTCGAAGAAATTTCCGGGCGATATGCATAAAAATGCAAAGAAAAACTTTTTGGATCACCCTACTGTGTAGTCTCTATTTAGATACTTTAGGCTTAGGGGAAACCTTCCTACAGTAGATAATGCAACCTAGAGTGGATAATCGTTAATTAAGAGCACAAATAAAAGAAAAATAATTAATTTTAATTTATTAAGACTTTAATTGTTTCAACTAGTTATTACATTAAATGTCACAAACCCTGCCCCCCCCCCCCGTTTGGAAGTGTGACGTAGTTGTTGAACGGCTCCTGACTTTTTTTTCTGCACAATTAGATTTTCATTAATCGCGTGCGACTTACTTTTTTAATGTAAAGAATGGAATCGATGAGAAGGCGGTCTGATGAATCTGAAATACGTTCTTGGAGAGAGAAGGAAAGATAATCGATTGGTCGAGGCAATCGAGCTATCGAGCCAAGAACTTAGGTTCAACCACTCACTTGTTACAAGATACAGTTATCACGCCTACCTCTTCAAATCAAATTAGATACGATTCTAATATGGCGCTAATGTCTCTACAATCAGAAGTCATTCTTTACTGACATAAATTTATTGAGATAATTTATGGCACTTTCACAATCTGTGTAAACATTGTCGAGTCTGAAGGAATGAAAATTTACTACTGCAATATATTATCATTAAGGACTTTCCTATACACAATCGGAGGTGTTTTGAAAGCCCAACAATTTTTTTTTCTTCACTTCATGAAGATATTTAAATAAGTAATTGTGATTTATTCGTTGAATTATAATCTGGCGCGGATCCGAGGTGTGATCTTGGAGGGGGGGGGGGGGGGGGGCGGAAAAATGTATACACATAGTGTGCTATGACTAATTAAATTGAACAATTGCTTAACAATTTTATACTAGCAATCAGAGTTGCGGGTAGTAACTTGTTACGTTATTTGTAACTTTTAGGGTAACTTCGCTACTATTTTAAAAAGTAACTTGTAACGTAACTTAGTTACGATTTTTCCAGTAACTTGGAACTTTAATTTTAGTTACTTTGAAGTTACTTTGTGTTTTGGTATATTATCTTCTATTAAGAGAGGTTTTATGGGTCAGTTATGGGTAGAAAATTAATCTCTTTTGGTTGAAGATTCAGCTATTTTCTTGAAAATTCCTCTTTTTTGGTTGAATGCAACTGTGATTGATTTCAAATTAAATTCTTTTTCGGTTGAAATAATGTCAACTATTATATATTTGGTTGAGAATTCATCTACATATTTTGTTTGAAAGTTTAACTACTTGGTTAAAAATTCAACTATTTTGGTAGGAAGTTCAACTTTTTGTTTGAAATGTAACTTCTTTTGATGATATTGTTGAAAATTCGCTTTTTTATTTGCTGAATCCAACTGTGTTTCAGTTTAATCAAAATCCTCTTTGGTTGAAATAATATCAACTATTATATTTGTCGTTAAGACTTCATATATTTTTGTTGAAAACTCATGTAATTTGTTAAAAAATTCAGCTATTTTATTTGGTTGAAAAGTAAATTGTTTCTTGAAAATTCATATTTGCGATTTGAATTGTAGAAAAATCGTCTACTTGGCTTGAAAATGAAACAATATTTAGTGAACATTTTTTCCTTTCTTGTTTCAAAATTCGACTTTTTCATTTCAAAATTGATCTCTTTTGGTACAAAAATCCATTTCTTTTTGGTTCGAAATCCATCTATTTTGGTAGAAAATTAACTTGGTTTGGTTAAGGATTCAGCTATTTTGTTGAAAATTCATCTTTTCTTTGCTGAATTCAACTATGTTTGATTTCAAATTAAAGTATTTTTTGGTTTAAATAAGATCAAATATTATATTTTTCGTTGAGAATTCATCTATTTTGGATAAAAAAAATCCATGCATTTAGTTAAAATTTCAACTACTTTATTTGGTTGAAAAGTAACTTTTGTGTTAAAAATTCATATTTTCGGTTTAAAAATGAAACTGTTTTGTAGAAAATTCGTCTTTTTGGTTTGAAAATTTAGCAATTTAGTGGACATTTCTTTCTTTCTAGGTTCAAAATTTGGCTTTTTCGTTTCAAAATTGATCTCTTTTGGTAAAAAAATCCAATTTTTTGTTGTTGAAAATTCATCTATTTTGGTAGAAAATTAGCTTGGTTTCATTGAGGATTCAGCTATTTTGTTGAAAATTCGTCTTTTTTGCTTGAAGTCAACTATGTTGGTAGCAAGTTTAACTACTTGGTTGAAAAATAACGAAAATTTTGGTTGAAAATTCCACTCCTTTTTTGGATTTTGGTTGGGAAATTCATCTCTTTTGGTAAACAATTATTATTTAACAACAATTGTTACCGATTTAAACAAATTCACTTATATCGAATTTTTTAACATAGAAAATTTGTATTTTATTAACACGAAAATTTATTCTTTTGGGGTAGAAAATTTAACTATTTGGGCAGAAACTTAACTTTTTTGTTAAAAAATCATGTTCATGGGTTGAAAATTCAACTGTTTTGTAGAAAATTTCTCTTTTTGGCTTGAAAATTCAACAATTTGGTTGATTTTTTTTTCATTCATGAATAGAAAATCTTATTTCGTTAACAATTCAACTATTTGGTTACAAATTCTTTTTTTATGTTGAAGATTCATCACGTTAGTTGAAAATCCATCTCTTTAGTTGAAAAAAGAATTATGTTCAAAATTCGTTTTTTTTTTTTTGGTTGAAAATTAATTTTGAAACTGAAAATTGAACTATTCTGGGTATTGTTTACCTATGCATTTTTATTTTTTTACTTTATGGTGTAAATGTAGTAGGAAGTTGAAATATAGATGCGGAATTCTGTCGGAATTCTGGTCCATCAATTTTCAGTCACCTTGGCAAAATACAAGACAAGACAAGGCAAGACAATGTCAACCGAGACTATAAATCACACGCTAATGGCTCTTGTCGGTGTTTTGCGCCTCTCAGGCCTTTCCTTCAATAAATTCCTCAGTACCGTCTCTGGCGCGTGGCTCGGTTATTCGTATACTTTCTCTATCTTTATATTTTTTTTGTTCTACAGCGTTCTAGTTGACTAAACTTTACATCACAAGTGTCGCGAATAAAAAACAACATTTCTCCATGAGGAACTTTTTAATACAATTTTATGAAAAGTCTTGACCATTTAACTAATGATTTTACCTGAACTTCAGTGAAGTGAATACAAAAAATTGAAAGTGAATACAAATGTTACGTTCCAGGTTTTCATTATTATAATTCTTTTTGTAAAATAAAATGAACAGCAGAATATAAATAAAAAATATATAAACTAGTGGGAGATTTTCAGAGGAGTAAAGGAGGATTTGAAAAATACTGGAGGTTGTAGGAGTATTAAAGGATTATATGAAAAGTACTGGGAGATTATAGTAGGATTAAGGGAGCACTTGGAAAATACTATAAGTCTATAGGAGGATTAAAGAAGGGCTTGAAAAATACTTGGAAGTTGTGGAGGATAAAAGGAGGACTTGGAAAATACTGAGAGGTTATAGTAGGATTAATGGAGGACTTTAAAAGTACTGGGAGGTTGTAGGAGGATTAAAGGAGGACTTGAAGAATACTTTGAAGTTGTAGGAGTATTAAGGGAGGACGTGAAAAATACAGCAAGGTTGTAGGAGGATTGAAGGAGGGCTTGGGAAATACTGGGAGGTAGTAGGATGATTAAAGGTGGTTTTCAAAATACTGGGAGGTTTTAGGACGATTAAAGGAAGACTTGACAAATACTAGAAGGTTATAGGAGTATTAAAGGAGGACTTGAAAAATACTTTGAAGTTGTAGGAGGATAAAAGGAAGACTTGGAAAATACTGGGAGGTTATAGTAGTATTAAGGGAGGACTTGAAAAGTACCGGAAAGTTGTAGGAGGATTAAAGGAGGACTTGCAAAATACTAGGAGGTTATGGTAGGATTGAGGGAGGACTTGAAAAATACTAGAAGATTATAGGAGGATTAAAGGAGGACTTGAAAAATACAAGGAGGTTGTAGGATGATTAATGTAGGAGTTGGAAAATACTGGAAGGTTGTATTGGATTCAAGGAGTTGGAAAATACTGGAAGTTGTAGGAGGATTAAAGGAGGATTTGGAAAAATACTGGAAGGTTGTGGGAGGATTAAAGAAGGACTTGAAAAATAGTGGGAGATTGTAGGAGGATGAAAAGAGGACTTGGAAAAATACTGCAAGGTTGTAGGAGGATTGAAGGAGGACTTGAAAAATACTGGGAGCCCGTGTGGAAAAATTTCGTGGCAGTCTTAAGTAGAGAGATCGTCTGGCTAGTCCGAATCTAGACCGTCTACTTAAGACGGTCTGACAGGGTGTTGG
>CAKNYM010049864.1:88508-111313 GCA_932195095.1 Andricus curvator
GACCGTCTGTCCAGCGGCTGAACAGACACAAGATGGTCTGTCCAGCGCCCGGCCAGCGCCACGAAATTTTTCCACACGGGAGGTAGTAGGATGATTAAAGGTGGTTTTAAAAATACTGGGAGGTAGTAGAATGATTACAGGTGGTTTTAAAAATACTGGGAGGTTTTAGGACGATTAAAGGAAGACTTGACAAATACTAGAAGGTTATAGGAGTATTAAAGGAGTATTAAAGGAGGACTTGAAAAATACTTTGAAGTTGTAGGAGGATAAAGGAAGACTTGGAAAATACTGGGAGGTTATATTAGTATTAAGGGAGGACTTGAAAAGTACCGGAAAGTTGTAGGAGGATTAAAGGAGGACTTGCAAAATACTAGGAGGTTATGGTGGGATTAAGGGAGGACTTGAAAAATAGTGGCAGATTGTAGGAGGATTAAAGGAGGACTTGAAAAATATTGGAGGCTGTAGGAGTATTAAAGGATTATATGAAAAGTACTGGGAGATCATAGTAGGATTAAGGGAGAACTTGAGAAATACTAGAAGCCAATAGGAGGATTACAGAAGGGCTTGAAAAATACTTGGATGTTGTAGGAGAATTAAAGAAGGACTTAGAAAATAGTGGTAGGTTGTAGGAGGATTAAAAGAGGGATTTAAAATACTGGGAGGTTGTAGGAGGATTAAAGGACTTGAAATAAACTAGGATGTTATAGGAAGATTAATGTAGGAGTTGGAAAATACTGGAAGGTTGTATTGAATTACAGGAGTTGGCAAATACTGGGAGTTGTAGGAGGATTAAGGGAGGACTTGAAAAGTACTGGGAGATTGTAGGAGGATTAAAGAAGGATTTGAAAAATAGTGGGAGGTTGTAGGAGGATTAAAAGAGGACTTGAAAAAATACTGGGAGGTTGTAGGAGTTTTAAGGGAGGATGTGAAAAATACTGCAAGGTTGTAGGAGGATTGCAGGAGGACTTGAAACATACTGGGAGGTAGTAGGATGACTAAAGGTGGTCTTAAAAATACTGGGAGGTTTAGGACGATTAAGGGAAGACTTGACAAATACTAAAAGGTTATAGGAGAATTAAAGAAGGACTTAGAAAATAGTGGTAGGTTGTAGGAGGATTAAAAGAGAGATTTAAAATACTGAGGGGTTGTAGGAGGATTAAAGGACTTGAAATAAACTAGGAGGTTATAGGAAGATTAAAGGAGGAGCTGGAAAATAGTGGGAGGTTGTAGGAGGATTAAAGGAGGACATTGAAAGTACTGGGAGTTTGTGGAAAGATTAAATTAAGGCTTGAAAAGTATTGGGAAAAAGTTGTGAGAAATGGGTCACTGAGTCAAATCGGTAAGAATTTTTACTGTATAACAACGCAATCTCACTGATTGAAATATCTGGAAATGGGTCACTCAAATCAGTAAGAAGTTTTCACTGATAATCAGTGAAATATCATTGATTTAAATTTATACAGGAGGACTTTCAAAATACAGTTAAGATTATGGGAGGACTAAAGAAGGTCTAAATTCGGAATGTTTAGGCTTTCCGAGAGTAAAATTATGATGTGTTGGTTGAAAAAGGATCGAAGAAATAGGATAGAAGAGGTTTTATCTAGAATCAGCAGGTTTATAATGTAGGGTTAAAATTTCGACTTGGGCGCTGTTTCAAAAATCGAGACCCTGTGCCATATTGCCCCATGTATCATATTACTTCATGTTACATTAGGGTGGTCCAAAAAAATCAAAGTTCGAATTTCGTTTGGGATAATGAAGAATTGAACGGCACTTGATTGGATTCGGTAGAATTTAATGGACACTTCTGAAATTGAACAAAATTAAATGAAATGCAGTGATATTCATTAGACTTTCAAACGGAATTCATGGAATTCAATGGCATTCACGGAATTTTTATAGGAACTCTGAAGAATGTAATAGAATTCTTTGGAGTCACGCAAAAGGATTTACTGGAATTGAACGGAATTAAATCAAATACATTGATAGAGTTTTTGAACGGAATTCAAATAAATTCATTGGAATTTACGAAAATTGAATGGAACTCTGTAGAATTCAATATAAATTCGCTTGAGTAACCTATAAATTCGACAGAATCTCAATGATTTCAGTGAAATTCAAGTCATTTCGGCCGAACTCAACAGCACTGAGCGGAATTCGGTAGAATTTAATGGAACTGATCGGAATTAAGTGAAATACAGTGAAAATTCAATGGTGTTGTTAAACTGAATTCAACGGAATCGATGGAGTCATACGTGATATCGACTGAAATAATATATAATTTCATGAAAATCGTGTGAATTCAGTGGAATTAAATTTAATTAAACGGATTGTAATGCAATGCAGTGAAATTCAAACGAATTGTTTCACCAAAGAAATTAAGTAAAATTCAATTGCTTTGAATAAAATTTAACCGTAAAGTGGAATTAATTTCAAGCAAAGTTGAATATTTAACCGAATTTGTATAAATTGAAAGTGTATTCAAATAATTTTTAACTTTAAGTCAACGGAATTTAACGAAATTCAGTAGAATTCACCCTAATTGAATATAAATACACAGAATACAACGGAGTCCAATGATTTTTAAATAAATTTCGTTGAAATTTATTTGAATTAATTAAACTAATTAAATTTAAGTCAGTTAAACTGAAGATATTGTAACAGTTATAACAGCCATGATTTTTTTTTTCAAATCACTGATGATTTTCTAAATGCTAAGCATTATGCATTCCGCAAAGTACCTTTCACGGTTATTTTAACAAGGTGATTCTAATTAGTTCTCGAGGACTTGTTCCCTTTTGCTCAAAGGAAATAATCACTTATCTTATACCATGCACTTAATCGCCATACTTAGTTAGTCCAACGAAAATATAATTACACTGGTTTCGATCAATCCTTTCCCTAGTTGCTTTAAAGGTTATCGAAGTCTCGACGGTTTACACTCGTTCAGATACCGGGAACGAGTCCGGTTGTTTAATGGCAGCAATATTTACGAGTTATGTACTCGCTTAATTTAATAAGACACCTGTAAAAGTGGGAATCGCCTAACCCAGGTGTTGGAAAGACCCCGCTTAATTCCCGTTCCGTTTGTCAATAACTTGTTCCCCTTTTTAGTTTCTAATATCTTCAAAGAAATAACTCAGAATCTGTAATTAAAAGATTACATCATTATTATTTATAGTGAATTTATGTTAGGTTGTCGACCGGATTATTATTAAATTTATGATGTTAAATTTTGTCGGTTGTACTGGTCATAATTTTTTTTTGAAAAACGCAAAAAAAATCTGGGTCGGCCCGGATTTGAACCGAGAGCGCCACTATTTACGAGTGGAGCGTTTAACTAATTACGCCACCGGGGCCACGTCATTCAGTGAAATAGGAGAAACAAGACACTATCTACTGTGGCCCCAGCGCCGTGATTGGTTAAACGATCAACTCGTGAATAGTGGCGTTTCCGGTTGAAATCCGGGCCGAGGAAGAGTTTTTTCTCGTTTCGCAAAAAATAAATCAATTATTTGACCAGTACAATCGACAAGATTAACCATCAGAAAATTATTATTTATAGTTACGAGCTTTACAATTTCAAGCCCAAAATTCAATTCAATGGAATTCGATGGAGTCACACCTGAATTCAAGATGAAATTCGATGGAATTCAGCGGAATTTAACGTAATTCAATTGAATATGAGGAAATTAAATAACTGTTCAATAAAATTTAATTTAATTGCGGGGACCGTGATAGAATATACAGTAGAATTTAATTGAATTTTTAATCAAAATCGAATGATTCAATTAAATTTCATTCAATTCAGTTGCATTTCATTAAAATCCATTGAATTCCATTGAATATTAACGAATTAAATTGAATTTGATCGAACTTAATTGCAAAGTAATTGTATTCTACTGCATTCCATTACAATCCTTTAAATTCAATTATGTTTAATTGAATTTTGGTCAATCTCGTTCATTTGCATTGAATTTAATTAAATTCACATGGATTTCATTCAATTACATTGAAATCGGTTCAGAAATTGCATTGAGATTTGTTGCATTCTTTTACCAATCCTTTCAATACCAATAAATCGCATTAATTCGATTCAGTTGAATGTAATTGAATTCCGATCAGTTCCGTTGATTTCCATAGCATTTCATTGATTTTAATTGAAGTTAATTGGATTCTGTTAAATTTTGTTTAATTCCGTTGAAAATTTCAGTTAATTTTATCGGATTCTGACCAATTTCATTAATTTACGTATTAAATTTTTATGGAAATAAATTGAATTTAATCGAATTCAATTGGATTCTCTTCAATTTGGTTTAATTCAGATTAAAAATTCTATTGCATTGTGGTTTATTCTATTAAAATCCCCTTAATACTATTAAATTAAATTGAGTTTCATATAATTAAATTTAATCAAATTCTGGTCAATTTCATTAAATTATATAAAATTCCATTGAATTTTATTGAATATAATTTGATTCCATTGAATTCCTTTAGATTCAATTGAACTTCATTGTATTCCACTGACTTCCACATAATTCCATCGAGGTCTCGAGAAATCCGTAGAATTGAATTGAATTCAGTTGAATTACTGCGGGACTCCATCAAATTCCGTCAAAATTAATTAAATTTCCTTAAAATTGTATTCAATTCAATTGAGTGTCATTATATTATGCCTAGTTAAATTGAATCTCATTCAATTCCTCTAAATCCATATTCCTTTAAGTATAATTGAATTACATTGATTCTTATTGAATTCCATTCTATTTAAATCCTTTCAATTTCATAAATTCCTATTGTATTCCTTTAAATTCAACTGAATTAATTTGAATTTGATTGAAAATGTCATTGAATTCTACTGTATATTCTATCACAGTCCCCGCAATTAAATTAAATTTCATTAAACTGTTATTGAGTTCCATTATTCAATAGAATACAATGAAGCTTAATTGAATCTTAAGGAATTCAATGAAATTTAATAGATTTGAAGGGCTTGTAATAGAATACAATGGAATTCAATGGAATCGAATTATATTCGATAAAATTCAATGGAGTTCTATTGAATTTGAAGGAAATGACCGAAATTTGATTTTTAATTGAATTGTACGAAATTCAATGTAATTTAATGGAATTAAGGGGATTGTAATAGAATAAAGCACAATTCAATAGAAAGGATTTCAATAGAATGAAATTCGATCAAATTCAATGTAATTAAATTGAAGGAATTAAATAAGATTCAGTTCAATTATAGGCGTTATATTATACAATGACACTGAATTGAATTGAATGGAATTGAAAAAATTAATTCAACGGAATTAAAGTCAATTCAACGCAATTCTGGTGAATTCGATAGAATTATGTGGAATTCAATTAAATAAAACGAAGTTCAATTGAATGCGAAGGAATTCATTGAAATTTTAAGGTTTTGGAAAGGTTGTAATAGAATACAATGGAATTCAATTAAATCGAATTTTATTCAATAAAATTCAATGGAATTCTATGTAATTTAATGCAATCGACCGGAATTTGATTAGATTGAATTGAATTGTATTACATTCAATGTAAGTTCGATAAAATCAAATGTAATTAAATTTAATTTAAAGGAATTAAATCAGATTTAGGCTGAATTAAATTGAGTGGAATTGAATTAAATATAATTACAATAATTTCGATGGAATTTGATGGAGTCGCACATTTAATGAAATTTAATGTAATTCTTCTTAGCGCTAAATTCATTTTGTTGTTGTTGGAAAGTTCAAATACTGGGTTCAAATTTGAACTTCTTTGTTAAAAGTTCATTTTTTGGTTCTAGGTTCATCATTTTAGTTGAAAATTCATCTTTTTTTTGAAAATTGATCTTTTTTAGTTGAAAATGTAACTATTTTGTTCAAAAATTATTATTTCTTTGTTGAAAATTAGACTACTTCGTTAAAGATTGAACAATTTTGTCAACAATTTGTTTTTTCAGTGTCGAAAATTTATCTTTTTTAGTTGAAAATTTCAAGAGATTAGACCATTTAAAATTACTGTTTTAATCAGTGAATCAAATGGAGCGCTAATAATCAGTCACTTTTGACTGATTCAAATTTAGAGTGTAAAATCTATATGTGTTATTATGTAAATTTGATCTAATATAATTTTGTTTAAATTTTAAGTTTCTTTTAAACAAACAAAAATCTCATAGTCTCAAGTCTGACAAAAAGGAGACACAAAAAGACGGTAAAATGTAAATTGAAGTGTAAAGATAAGGAAGACAATAAAGTTATAAGGTTCTAATGAAACAATCAAAGAGTCAATCGCGCGGTACCTTGTGTGTAAAATGTATATTTTTAGGAAGCACGTTCCCCACACATGTGTCCAAAAAATTTAACCGAATTACAAGAGATGTTTTTTCAACATTAACGTACCAAAAAATGGCTCCGGAAACATATTTTTTATTTAAAAAATAGCAAGATTTATTTAATATTAAAATACATTATTTCTGGTATTAACAAAGAAAATTATTTGGAAAGCTTGTCAACATTTCCATGAGATTGAGCATTGAACATTCGTATATTATTTATTACTATTTATTTACATAAATTATTTATATTTATTTACTTATGTAATTTATACAATCTATATGGGAAAAACGACCACTCAGTTTTTCAAGGGCTTCCAGACTTCAAGTGCACAATAAATTCCGAAACTTTACAGGAGACTTTACAATCTTTATATGCCTCTGAAGAGTCACTTAAAACTTGTCTGTTGGTTTTACCTACCATGTTTCAAAATCATATAAACTGTGACCGCGAAGACGCTGCGGTGAACGGTATTACCAATGGTATTACCATCTTTCATTCCGCGGCGTCTCTTTTATAAGCTCACATTTTATTTTACAACCCGACCAACTGCCATGCCAGCGAGAGAGAAATAAAAGGTGTGAGGACAAGTTTCGTTGAAAAACGATATTTTTCCCTTATCCTTATCTCACTTTTCGTTAACTTATTGACTATATCACTAAAACCTAGACTCTTATTTGTCATCAAGAAAACTGTATTTTCTTTACCTATATCAGATATTGACAATTTGTTATTACAATCTTGTTTGACCATTTTTTTTCATTCACCATGAAATTTCATTGAACTTCATTGAATTTTAATCGAATTTATTTGACTTCATTGAATTTAATTGAATTACGTTGGGGATCGGTTAAAAAATATCATAAGGTTCCACTCTATTCCATTGCACTCCATATTCAAGATGCCATTAAATTCTTCTTAATAATTTGAAAAACCTCTTCTATCTTTCTCTAAAAAATAGGTGTAACACAAAAATTTCGAAAGCATTGTTGTCACTTTTCCTCAATGTCGTTTGGGTAGTTTGAAAAAACTTGAAGGAAGGAATGTTGCATAATAGAACTGACGAAAATTTAAGACTTATTAACGTAAAATTTTACCATTACATCTTCAGTTAAAAAAATTAATTGTCAACCAAGAAAAAGGAGACTTTCAACAAAACAGTTGAATTTTCAACCAAACTGATGAATCTTTGATCAAAAAAATTAATTCTCAACAAAAAGTGTAATAGTTTTAGTTTTAGTTTAGTTTTCAACCAAGAAAAATTTTTCAATCAATAAAGAAAAAAAATCTCATCCAACATGTTGAGTTTTCAAGTCATAAAGACGAATTTTTTTTTAAAAAGTTGTTCCCTATAAAGATGAGTTTTCTACCAAAATAATTGAATTTTTGACTAAAAAGAAGACGAGTTTTCAACAATATAAATGAATTTTCAACTGAAAAAGATCAATTTTCTAGCAAAAATGGAATATCTTTCAGTTAAGAACATTAATTTTCAACGAAAGAAGGAAATTTTCAAGAAAGTTAAATTTTTTACCAAAGAGATGAATTTTCAACTAAAATTAGGAATCTTCAAATAAAAGTATAACGATTTAGTTCAATTTTCAACTAAATAGTACAATTTTCTATGAAAAAAGAACTTTGCGCCATGAATATTAATTTTTTACCAAAAAAGTTGATTTTTCAACCAAGATTTATTTTATACCAATAAAGAATTTCAACCAAATAGTTGAATTTTCAATTTAAAAATCGATTTTCAAACATAAGGAATACTTAAACTTTCAGTTAAAAAATTAATTTTCAACAAAAAGACGCATTTTCAACAAAATAGTTAAACTTTCAACTAAAGAGATGAATTTTCATCTAAAATGATGAATCTTCAACAAAAAACATTTGATATTTAAAAAAAAAAAAACGATTCATCAGATTTTTTTGAAGATTTATTTTCTACCAATAAAGACAAATTTTCAACAAAATAAATGAAATATCAACCAAATACTTACATTTTTAACTAAAAAAGGGCAATTTTCAAAAGATTTTTTTTTAAAGCTTGCTCCCTAAAAAGATGAGTTTTCTACCAAAATAATTGAATTTTCAACTGAAAAAGATCAAATTTCTAGCAAAAATGGAATATTTTTCAGTTAAGAACATTAATTTTCAACGAAAAAAGGGTATTTTCAAGAAAATAGTTAAATTTTTAACCAAAGTGATGAATTTTCAACTAAAATTAGGAATCTTAAAAAAAGTATAACGATTTAGTTCAATTTTCATCCAAGTAGTACAATTTTCTATGAAAAAAGAACTTTGCGCCATGAATATTAATTTTTTACCAAAAAAGACGAATTTTCAACCAAGATTTATTTTCTACCAATAAAGAATTTCAACGAAATAGTTGAATTTTCAACTAAAAAAATCGATTTTCAAACATAAGGAATACCTAAACTTTCAGTTAAAAAATTAATTTTCAACAAAAAGACGCATTTTCAACAAAATAGTTAAACTTTCAACTAAAGAGATGAATTTTCATCTAAAATGATGAATCTTCAACAAAAAACATTTGATATTTAAAAAAAAAAAAACGATTCATCAGATTTTTTTGAAGATTTATTTTCTACCAATAAAGACAAATTTTCAACAAAATAAATGAAATATCAACCAAATACTTACATTTTTAACTAAAAAAGGTCAATTTTCAAAAGAAAAGATTGTAATTTTAAATAAAAAAAAACAGATTAATTTTCAAACAAAAATGGTAAAGTACGAATTACGATTAACATAATTAATTTTCAATAAAAATCAAACCAATTTTCAACAAATTAATTAAATTTTCAACCAAATAATAAAATTTTTAACAACAACAAAAAATGAATTTTTTAGAAAGTAGCTCAACTCTCAACAACAAAAAATAAATTCCCAAATTAAATATAATAGTTGATATTTCAAATAAAAAAGATTTTAATTTTAAATCCAAAATAGTTATTTCAACCAAAAAGGTGAATAATTTCGAACCAAGAATATTTATTTTCCACACCAATAAAGACGGATATATCTAATTGTCTCAAATGATTTAACCAGTAGCTTTCACAAACTAAATCAGTCATTTTGATTGATTTTTTTAATCTTTCAAGTGCTTTTAAGGATTTTATTAAAATCTAGGAATTTAATTCAGTCAGCAATATTGACTGATTCATCTGTTAAAACGACAGTTTTGTCAGTAGAAATGACTGATCTTTCAGTCAAAGCATGATTGATTAATGTAATTAGTCAAATTTTGACTGATTTATATTTAGAGTAGAATAATTTGTTTTTAGCTTTACTTTATTTTCTCGACTTGAAGTGTGTGTGTAAGAGTGAGATATAAGGTGTGTGCAGAACATCGATCACTTCCGCACAGCAAATCGATACCTGCCCTTTCGCGATCAATTAATGGGTACCAACGATCATCGACGTTCGCTGCCGAGTTGCTGACGCATGTAATCGCCGTACACTGGCACCTCTAATCGATTAACCGGCTGCGATAAACGGGTGTTACCCGTGGTGGGTAATAAAAAACATATCGTAAAGGATTAACTTCACTTTGATTTTTACGTCCCTCTTTAACTTGTTATGTTATCTTTTTTCGCAAATATAGACATAAAAGATGTTTCTTCCATGGACCTGCACTTTAAATTTAAATCAGTTTAAATTTAACTGATTAAATTAATTAATCATGCTTTGACTGAAGAAACAGTCGGTTCTACTGACAAAAAAGGCGTTTTAACAGATGAATCAGTCAATATTGCTGACTGAATCAAATAGTCACTTGAAATGACTAGGTAAGCTTCTGACAATAGAAGAGACTAATTAGTTTGCTATAATAAAACAGTAAAATTATTTCTGAATTAGAATTCTTTTTTAAATTTCGACATTTTAAGAAATGATTAAAATTAACCATAAATGAGGGGCTGATAGCAAAAGTGGAGTAGAAAAATCGTCGGAGCAAAAACGAGTTAAAAAGAAAGGAGAATAACGAAGATTGTATCGTATATTATAATATAACGATATAATAGTACGGTAGATTATATTATAATCTATCATTGTATTACACTTTTATGTTATAATATACGATACAATCCTCTCTATTCTTGTTTCTTTTTAACTCGTTTTTGCCCGCATTGTTCTTAACTCGTTTTTGCTCCGACGATTTTTCTACTCCGCTTTTGCTATCAGCCCCTCAAATGACTGATTAGCACGTTAAAAGTTAGAGATTGGATCAATTTTTTTCGAGAATTCATCTTTTTTTATTGAAAATTCAACTACATACTTGGTTGAAAGTTTAACTACTTAGTTAAAAATTCATTTTTGTCGTCCAACTTTCATCATTTTAGTTAAAAACTTTATTTATACGTTTGAAAATTAAACTATTTTGTTGAAAATTCGTTATTTTTTTGTGTGAAAATTAATTTTTTTAACTGAAAATTACTCTATTCCATTTTTGGTTAAAACTTGATCTTTTTTATTTGATAATTCAACTATTTGTTTGAAATTTCATATATTTTCTTGAAAATTCGTCTTTATTGGTAGAAAATAAATAAATTTGGCTGTAAATTCTTCTTTGTTCTTAGTTGAAGTATCAGCTAAAACATTTTTTTTTGTTGAGAATTCATCTTTTTCATTGACAATTTTACTAGGTGATTGAAAGTTTAACTGCTTTGTTAAAAAATAATTTTTTTGGTTGAAGATTCATGATTTTACTTGAAAATTCACCTCTTTGTTTCAAAATGTAAATATTTTGTTAAAGATTCGTTGTTTTTGTATGGTTTAAAATTAAATTTTTCAAGTGAAAATTTTACCATTCTATTTTCGGTTAAAAATTGATCCTTTTTTAATACAAAATCAACTAATTGGTTGAAAATTCGTCTTTTTGCTGAAAAATTAATTTTTTTTTATGGAAAATTTAACTATTTGGTTAAAAAAATTTTTTGTTAAAAATTAATATTTCTTTTCAGTTGAAAATTTAACTTTTTGGTTGAAAATTAATTTATTTTGTTAATATATCGTCTTTTTTGGTATAAAATTAATCTTCGTGGCGAAAAGTTAATTTTTTTTAATTCATCTATGTACTTGTTTTAAATTTGAACTGCTCGATTAAAAATTCATTCATTGCTTTTTAGCTGAAAATTCATCTTTTTCGGTTGAAGAATTGATCTTTTTGAAATAAAAATTTAACAGATTTGATAATTTAAAATGACTTATTTCATCAGTGAGTCCAATTGACTGATTTGAAAAGTCACTTCTGACTTATTTGTCAGTGGTCGAATTCGCATTATTTGAATCAGTCAAAATCGACTTCAAATCAGTCACTTTTGACTGATTCAAATTTAAAGTGTGCGATCGGGTTATTACAACCTTTTTCGTAATCTGCCGAGAATTTTAAAAAATATTTAAAAGTACCAGAAACAAAGCGGTTTTTCTAAACATGCATAAACACACTTTTTTAAAAACACCGCTATGGTTTTTGTATTTTTGAAAATTTTTGCAGGTTTTTTGCGAATTTCGAAAGAGTTTACCTCTCGTTTCAAAACAGTTGACAGTTAAAAATCTACTAAGAATCTGAAAAATATTTAAAAAATCATAGTGATTTTCTAAAAATGCATAAACAAACTTTTTAAAAAGTTATCGTTATTATTATTATTATACCATTAATTATGATTTTTGTATTTTTGAAAATCTTCGCAGTTTTTTAGCGATTTCTAAAAGAGTATTTCGTCTTCTTTCAAAATGCACTGATTAGGTAATAATTTGTTAAAAAATGCGCGATAATTAAAGCATGTTTTTTTTCTAATTATGATGGTTTTTGAAAAAATGTGTATAAAAGACTTTTCTTTCCTTGAGTTGATCGGGGGACCGTACTCTTTCGAAATCTGCCGAAAAAGTGAAAAGATATGTTTAAAAATACGAAAACCATAGCTTTTTCTCTAACGATCCATAAACACTGTTTTTTAAAAATCGCTATGGTTTTGATCATTTTGGATATTTTTACTGTTTCTTGTACAATTTTCAAAAGAATAATTACCCTTTGATCAAAATCCGTCTAGAAGGCCAAACATTTTGTAAAATACCAGAACCATAGTGGGTTTTATGCAAATTTCCGAAAATTGATGCAAGTTTTTTTGAAATTTGATGGTTTTTGCAAACATTAAGATAAAACTCTCCCTATACCTCGATTGGGACAGTTGACACTCTTTCAAAACATGCTAAGAAATTAAAAAAAAAATTAAATACGAAAATCATTGCGGTTTTTCTAAACGTGCATAAAAACACTTTAAAAGAAATTACTACGGTATTGGTATTTTGAAATATTTCTGAAGTCTCTTGGCTTATTTCAAAAGAATATTCAAAATTTGACGATAAAGTCAGAATACGAAAGCCAAAATGGTTTTCTGAAAATGTGTCAAAATTGGTTCAAAAATTCAAAATACGTTTAAGAATACAAAAACCATAACGAGTTTTTAAAGATGCATAATAAGGACACGTTTCTTAATACCTATGGTTTTGGTACTTTCGAACATTTCTTAAGTTTTTGTTACGAATTTCGAAAGAATACTTAAACATATTTTCAAAATGCGTCTTGAAAGACTAATTTTTTTTTTAAATTGCATAATCCTAGCAGTTTTTCTGAAAATGCGCGAAAATTGATGCATGTTCTAAATTTGTTTAGAAAGATAATTTTAGGGAATATGTATTTTTAAATTGACTTTTAACCCAGATGTTAAATTAGGAGACTGAAATTAATTTACAAAACAAATTTTAATTAAATATTGAAATATTTCTCAACACTGCCATTTACTGTAGAATCTTTTATAGACACAAAAGACGGATTCTGGATATAAAATTAGCATTTTTCAACAGTTTCCTATACATTTGAGGAAAGACTGCGATCGTTTTAACTCAATTAAGAAAGATGGGGATAATTAAATGTGATAATTAGCATTAAAAACTGTGAACTAATATTTATAAGTCTCTTTCAAATTCCAATGCGATTTCCTGTGAAAGCTGAAGGCCAGATTCAAAATCGATACTCAACTCAGATTCAATCTTTTCTTTCAATATAATATTTCCAGTACATTATTTTCAATGGAAATTTAAAAAGTAAAATTTGGTTCTTGAATGAATCTAAAAAAAAATTCTGAATAAAGGGTTGGCAATGAAAGACATGGGCCATGGCGCCTGGGGCAATTTGGTGCAGATAAGAAAGATCGCGTGCTTTATTCTGGATCGACTAGAGGGCCCGCAACTCGTTCCCTGGATAGTCCGACGTCCTCTTTCTACTCTGTCATTATTTCATTAACATTAATCTGCAGGCACAGTTGGCGGCAAAGCAATGTCGACTAAAAAGGACGAGACACCACTTTCTAACAAGTCTCTTATTTTCACACAAACCGCTTATAAACCAATGTTTTATGTAACACAATCTGTTTTAGTATAATTGGTACTTTTTTGTTGTTGGAAATACCGCTATGGCTTTTGTACTTTTAAAAACTTCTGAATTTTCTCGACGGATTTTCAGAAAGGGTAAGGTGCTCTTTCAAAATCCGTCCAGAAACTAAAAAATGTCCAAAAATGCCAAAACCCTAGCGCTTTGAAAGAGACAGTGTGTTACACCTTTTTAGAAAAACCGCTATGGTTTTCGTATTTTTTAACGTGTTTGGACTTTCTCAACGTATTTCGAAAGAGTATGACCCTCTAGACCAGATTCTGAAAATAAAATTTTTTTTACATTATTTTTGCAAAAAATATAACAATTTAAAAAAAAACATGCATCAATTTTCGCTCGATTTCAAAAAAATCACCATGTCTTTGGTATTTTTCATTTTTTTGTTTAGTTTTTCGACTGATTTTGAATGAGTGCACTGTTAGAAAAATCTTTACTAGATTTAGTATACATGTAATGGAAGCAAGAATGCACAACATGAAATTAAATTTAGTATACCAGCGAACAGTAAATTTATTATATTTATACTGAATTTAGTACATTTGGTACATCCTCAATAACTTTATAGTTTTTTAGTAGAGTGGCATTGGGCTGCGGGTGATCGTGTGATCGTATCCTAAAGTATGTTTTTTTTGCTCGTTTTTATCGACAGTCGTTGATCATCCGAGGGAGTGCCCAGTTACTTGCCTTACGGAAAGGAAGGCGTGTTTCTCTTTATAAGAGGCGTCGCGGCTCAAAGGCTGGACCAATCGATAATTTCTCAAGAGACATTGACTGCCGACAGTCTTAGGTCAGGTTGTGGTAAAAGGTAAACGAAACGAGAAACGGTAGCCACTTTACAATAGGGTTGATGATCGATTTCATTCATGAAAATCCCATCGTTTTACCACCTGTGGCGTTTTTCTTCAAACCTGTCTCATTTCTCCCAAAACCTGTTATTTAGAAGGCGAACTTTATCATCAGTTACAATCTAGAATTCCCTTTACTTTTTTCATTCGAGAATTTAATTTTTCTCGCTGTATATACCAGGAGAAATAAATCCATGCTTTTCTTTAAGTCGCTAAGTTTTTTAAACAAATCGATATTATTATTTGTTAGCTGTTCTTGCGCGAAAATTGATGCATGTTTTTTTTTAATTGAGATGGTTTTTGCAAAAATTGAGATAAACAACTTTTATTTTCTGGAGTTTATAGGTCAGTTGACCCTCTTTTGTAATTCGCGAAGAAAGTCGAAATATGTTTAGAAGTATGAAAACCATGTCGGTTTATCTGAAAATGTACTTTTTTCTCAAGAACTGCGCATATATTCTCATAGTTTGGTTTACATTGCATTTTTATGTATATTACTTGACCTTTTTCCTGACCTTGGTAACATAGATGAGAATCTAAATATGTGATAGAAGGTTTTGAAATTCAAAGTAGGGTGATTTTTTTCCAGATCGACAAGGCTAGTCATGTCAAGGGATCGAGACGGCAAAGAAGACGAAATCCAGGTCGTACGGATCGGGATGTCGGATCGATGGAGCGTCGTCTGCTTGAGATAAGAGAGGACGAAAGAGGAGGAGAAACTAAAGGCGGATAATAATAAACGAAAAATCATCCACAACGCATAGGATCGATTTCTTGACTCGATCCGCGCGCTTCAAAGCAAACGGCCTTTTCGCTGGCCTGGCCAGCTACTATGCGAATTGAAGCTCTCAGCGCACTCGTCGCGGTAAGTGAACGAAAAATTATATGTTTTTTCATTTAAAAATCGCAATGGTTTTGGTATTTTTAAATATTTTCCAGCTTCTTCATGAATTTAAAAAAGTAATTCATTCTCTTTTGCAATCCATCGCGAGAGACGAAAAATCTCCAGAATTAAGAAAACCGTAGTGGTTTTTCTCAGAATGCGTGGAAAGTTGATGCATATTTTTTTTTAAATTCTGATGGTTTTTGCAGAAATAAAAAGTACAGACTTTCTTCTTTTTTATTTTATAAGGGGGGCCACACTCTTTCAAAATTCGTCGGGAAATTAAGAAAAAATCTTTTAATATGGAAACTATAACAGTTTTTCTAAATATGCATAAGCACTGTTATTTTTTAAATCGCTATTGTTTTGGTATTTTTGAAAGTTTTTGCAGTTCTTGAATAGATGTTTAAAGAGTGCTCCACCCTTTCGTGAAATCCGCCGAGAGAGACCAAAACTGTTAAACAATCGGAAAACCGTATAGCAATTTTACGATTTTCTTTAAACTATGATGAATTTCGAAAAAATAGAAATAAAAGATTTTTATTGTTTTGGGTTGATCTGCAGGTGTTTGTTACAGTCCTTCAAAACCCGCAAAAGAAAGTATTTCAAAAAAATTAAAAATACAAGAACCATAACGGTTTATCTAAATGCATGCATATATTTATGATTACCACACTTTTTTTTAATCGCCATGGTTTTGATATTTTTCAATATTTCTTACTGAAAATTCGTGGAAAGTTGATGCATGTTTTTCTTTAAATTATGACGGTTTTTGCAAAAATGAAAATAAGAGGCTTTTCCGTCCTTGATTTGATAAGGGGGGGGCAACATTCTTTAAAAATTAATGGGTTAAGTAATAAAAAAACTTGCAATATGGAAACTATATTAGTTTTTTCTAAATATGCATAAACACTGTTTTTTTAATCGCTTTTTTGGGTATTTTTGAACGTTTTTGAATAGATTTTTAAAGACTACTCCGCGCTCTTATGAAATCCGCCGAAGAGAGGACAAAACCGTTAAGAAATCAGTAAACCGTATGGCAGTTTTACTGTTTTCTTTAAACTGTGATGATTGTTGCAAAAATAGAGATAAAAGTTTTTTTATTGTATGTGAGCTGATCGTAGGGGATTGTATCAGTCCTTCGAAATCCGCCAAGAAAGTAAAAAAAAACTTGAAAATACAAAAGTCATGGTGGTTTTTCTAAATGCGTGCATGCATTAACACACTTTTTTTAATCGCTATGGTTTTGGTATTTTTGACAATTTTTACATTTTCTCAACGGATTTCAAAAGATTACTTGATGCTGCCTCGAATTCTGTAGATAAAGATAAAAAAATTTGAAAAATTACAAAGCCATATCTAGTTTTACGTATCATTGCATACCATTTTCTGCAATTTCGCAGTTTCCTCCCGATTTAATGACCTTTAATAATGAAAACTATTTTTTTTTTAAATTAGTGAAATTTTTTGATACGCTCCTGGGGGAAAGTATCAATGAATAGTCAGTTAAGATATTAAGGATCTTTAGGTGCGTCCGTGACGATACCGCACACGACCTGACGTGAATGTACCTCACACATTGTCGGTTTCGTGTGCGAACATGAGCGGAGGCGAAAACATTAATTCGACCCGTAATCTTTATGCAAATCAGACCTCGAGGCGGTGAGCTCGTGTCGCGAGCTTCTTCCACTAAATCCCTCGTAGTTTGGATTATTTAATTGGCGGCTATATAATCACTCCTATAGTCAGAAACCGACAGGATTCATTCCCAATTCACTCCCATTTCATACAAGTTTATACGCCGCCCTGTTTTGGTCCTGCAGAAAGTCAAAGGACTCTTCGATAGTCCCCAATTTGTTGAATCGAGCTGAATGATTTCTTGTTTGTCGCAAATCTCGTTCAGTTGATTTTTTTTATCACCAAAGGAACTTTTTGAGTTTATATGTTTTTAAAAAATACACTATAGTTTTTGTATTTGCGAACATTTTTTGAAATGTTTGACGCACTTGGACACAGCGTGGAGTATTCTTTCGAAAAATGTTGTAGAAAATAATAAAAAGGCTGAGTAGTCACGTGACATTGTGGCGAGACGAAATCCCACTCTGGAGGCTCATTCAGTCTGACTTCTTCAGTCACATAAACACGTTTTAGATAAGAATGTAACACATAGGCTCGTCTCGAACCAGTCTCTGAATATCAAAATCTTATCTAGTTTCCCTATATACCTTCCTGAAGGCCTCAGAAATAAATTGGTCGCTCAGAAAAATTGGTGTAATACAATCAGATGGAAGGACCCTCAGAGATTCGAATAAATGGGAATCTCCCTGATTTTTCGAGTTCAGCAATTTTCTTCTTCGTAGATCTCTCATTTTGTCCAACTTCGAGCTTTATTCGTAAAGTTTATTGTTTTATCAGTCCTATTTATCTCCAGCAAGTGGCAATTAAGCTGTCTATTTCCAGACATTGTTGGAATTCTACCAAAATTCGCGAAAATTTACGCACTGTTTATTCTTTTCGATGTTTTTTGCAAAAATAGAGATAAATTACTTTTATTTTCTTTATCTACTTGGATGATTCACACACTTTCGAAATCGGACGAGAAAGTAAAAATTTTGTTTGAAAAGTACCTAAATGTAGCGATTTAAGAAAAAAGTGTTTTCATGCATCTTATTAGAAAAATCGCATGGTTTTAGTATTTTTCGACCTTTAAAAAATCTTTGAACGAATTTCGAAAAAGGATGAACCGCATGAATACCTGAAATAAGTAAACTTCTCTTATCTTTATTTTTTCAAAAACCATACAAATTTCAAGAAAATTATGCATCAATTTTCACGCATTTATGATAGAATATCATGAAATGGAAATCAGAAAAAATATGCCATGAAAATTTTGCATGATGTTAACTTCTTACATCGATGCTAATTATTGAAAATGATCAATAAATTGCGAATATGAATAACAACAGCTATGAATTATCAATAAATTTCCATTCAAGTTTTGTTTTTTTCTTTCATATAGCATGCATTACAAAATTGCAAAGTTTTTAGGGTATATTATATCACCGAAAGCATCGTATAGACTGTAATTTAAAACAATTTGAAAATGGTATACTGTCGATATTTATTATTATGGGGGTGGGTCCAAATCGCCTTGCACCAATCTCACTTTCAAAGTGATTTATAAGTAATTCGTGGGAGGATTTTGCCCCCGGCCTCTGATCGTTTCGTACATTTCTTAGGAAGTACATTACACTTCATAACAAAATATAAAAAACTACGCAAGGATTTATTTTATACTTTTTAGTTTATTATTTTATATATTATTTTAGAATTTTATTTAATTTTTATGTCTTAGGAAAACTTTCATATTCAAATCCTTACAAGAAATTCGGGAATTATATTTCTTACCGTATTTTTAAATATAATACTTTTTAATAATTTGTCTAATCTTTCCGTAAAGAGTGGCATTTTCTGATCAAACGAACCGACTATAAAATGCGAAGATGAGCGTTAAAGAGTCTTAAATCTGGCCTATGAATCATGAGATCTTAGAGCCATATAAAATGCTCGACGTCTTGGACTATAAGCGATTGCCGCAAGAAAGACGTTAATCTGTCGAAATGGTATACTAAAAGTAAAAACCAAAGACGTATCTTCAGAATTTAATATATGGCTTTTTTTTACATGTATCAGCCATAATTCTCGCGTTTCATAAGCTTTGATTTATACTTTATTGTCAAATTAGACGAGGAAAGTGAAAACAATCACTAATACATGGAGAAAAATGAGCATTGAATGAAGAAAATTTTTACGGTTTCAAGAAGATGTACTTGAGTGAAGAAAATGTTTTCTTTTATCAAGTACATTTTCTTGAGACAAGAAAAATTTACTTGGATCAAGACAATTTTGTATCTTCTGTATTCGTATCGATATTCTCTTGATTACATGTTAATTTTTTTACCGCGTGAAGTTCTTTTTTGTTATTTTAAATCGTTTCTCAAATTTCGCTTCAAAGAATTCGCTAAGACGAATCTCTCTGGCAGTAATTATTTGTCGCGAATTTCTGAGAAGAATGATCGTGCGATCAGAGTGCCGACAGCCTTGTTGAATTCTACATCAGGGCCGTCGCAAAATTCCATATTACATAGAAATTTTTGCATTTTTCATTGAAAATTCGTCAAAATGCTCGAAAACTGATGCATATTAATTTCTTCAAATTTGTATGGTTTGTCTAAAATCGAGATAAAAAACTTTCTTTTGCTAAACCTATTGAGAGAGTTGATATACTCCTTTCGAAGCCGTCGAGAAACTGAAAAAATCGTCAAAAATACGAAAGCTATAGTGGTTTTTCTAAAAATGCGTAAACGCTAGGACGGAGTGTAAATGTGCAAAAAAATGCTTTTTTGGATTGAGTCATATGCACACATTTTGGAAAAAGTTAAACATGTCGAGCCTAAAATTTCTTCAGCTTGAACCAGAGAAACATCTTCTCATTGTGCTTTTTCGGAAAAAAAATTTTTCGTGATTTAGGAATTTCGGCATTTTTTGTTGCGATTTTGGAACGTTTGAAACACCACGAACATATTTTCTATGAATAAACATACTTTCAAAAAAATCGTAATGGTTTTCTAATCAATTAACATAAAATACTTTTAGTTTCCATTGTTTCTAGAGCAGGCCCCCCTCTTCCAAAATCGGTCGGAAAACTGAAAATATATACAACATTACCAAAAACATGGCGTTTAATAAAAAAAGAGTAAACCCTCTTTTTTCTAAAGCCGCAAAGTCGTCATAGTTTTCTATTTTAAACTGATAGGCTAATAAGTTTGATACGCTAATAAGTTTATTCGCCTTCTCAAAGTTTCAATTTTCTCTTATTTGAAAAACCTGCTGGCAGTTTGCCATTATTAAATTATCTATGTATACGTGAACGGTCGCAGCCAATAATTATATCGTCTATCAATATCCCAGGCTCATGATCGCGTACTTAATACTTAGAAAATAAATACTATATAGACTTGACGGTGCCGCGTAAGTTCTCTCGTTTCGCCACACTTAACATTATGTAGATAAAACTGGTATGTGATCGCAGATAATAATCTAACTCCCCCCTTCCCCCTCCACATCACAACCACTTCCAGTACTTCCACCATTCGGAGTATTCTGATTAACGACTCGACGAATCTGCCTTGATAAACATCTTGCCAGACAAATGACAGTCGAGTCGAAAATCATCTTTGCTGTCAACCATTTTTATGATTCACTTTTTTTGTCTACACAATTTTTTGAAAAAGGACTATATTTTCAGTAATTTTCCAGATTTTCTTAGTCTCTCAGTGGAGTTTGAAAGAGAGTAAAGTGTACTACAAAAGGCCTAGAAAATAAAAGTTATTTATCTCTATTTTTGCAAAAACCATCACAAATTAAAAAAATGTATCAATTTTCGTACATTTATGTAAAAACCACTATGGGTTCATTATTTGTAAGAAAATTATTTTTTTTTTCGATGTATTTTGAAGGAGGGTGGAATACTCTTTCAAAATCTACTAATAAACATGAAAAAATCTCAAAAATACGAAAACCATAGCGATTTTTAAAAAACCTTTTAGAAAAAATGCTATGGTTTTTGTATTTTTAAACATGTTTTGATTTTATCGGCGGATTTCAAAAGCGAGTGGACGTCTATTTCGAAATCCGAGAAGAAATTAGAAAAAAAATATTGTAAAAACACCAACATTAGAAATTTCAAGAAACAGTGTGCTTGTGCATCTTTAGAAAAACCGCTATAGCTTTCGTATTGTCAAACTTTTTTAGCATTTTTTTGACGAATTCTGAAGAAGCGTAAGTCACCCGATCAGGATAAGAAAAGAAAAGTCTTTCATTTCTATTTTTACAAAAACCATCACAGTTGGAAAAAAACATGATTCAATTTTCGCGCGTTTTTAGATAAATTGCCATCATTTTGGTATTTGCAACTTTTTGTAAAAGGTCCAGAAAAATAGATTTTATCCCTTTTTTTTACAAAATCATAGCAGAATAAGAAAAACATGCCTCAATTTTTGCCAAAAACTGAAAAAAAATCTTTCAAAGTATTAAAACCTTAACTTAATCCTGAAAAAGTGTTCTACCCTCTTTCGAAACCCGTCGAAAAACTAAATAAAAATGTTTAAAATAATTCTTTAAATTACGAAGGTTTTTGAAAAGGCCGTGTCTATGTGTACCGAAATTTCGGTACAAGTAGCTAGATTTTTTCGGTACGAATAGGGGGAGCTGGAACAGGGTCTATTTGTACCGAAATTTTGGTACGTATAGCTGGAGTACAGCTTCATTTTTTCGATACGTGTAGACACTTCTTTTTGAAAAAGTAAAGATAAGACTTTTATATCCTGGCCGAGCTGAACGTTCTCTTTCGAAATTCGTAGAAAAATGAAGAAAAATGTAAAAATACAAAAACCATACTATTTTATTTAAACCTGCATAAACACATTTTCATGTTATTGTTTCGGCGAATTTCAAAAAAGGACCAACCGTCTAACCAGGTCAAGTAAATAAGTCTTTTCTCTCAATTTTTGCAAAAATCACAGCGATTTCAAGAAAAATATGCTTCAACTGTCGCCTATTTTAGTATATATTCTTCTTCTGAAAAATAAGTTATAGTGATAAGTTTAATAATTTTTGCAGGTGGTTTGGCTGACCGCAATCCTGTGCCCGCGGCTCGTTGCCGCCAATAACCTGACGCTGAACTTTTCTTCTCGCAGATCTAAAGAGCATCATACCGGAGGACACCTCTCTCACTGGTAAACAAATTATTATGAAAAACTATCAGTAATTCAATTCATTAACGATGCTATAGGAAACAAACACATTTTTTTAATCAATATAAAATTAATATAAATACATAATTTTTGTAATTCATATAATGTATTATTTAAAATAATAGAAAAGCAATAAGGGGCCGTACTTAAATTACGTCACGGATTATAGTCCCTCTCCAAGATCGTAATTACTGTACGTAATTTATGGGTTTCAAAAGTAATAATAACTATTGATTCTCTGTTGATTCTCCAACATTCTCCATTTCCGAGGACTTGGGAGAATCAAAAGAGAATTAAAATCAATGTAGTCTTGATCCTCTCTTGATGCTCTTCTCCTGCAGATATTTCCGTTTCTGCATCTTGGAGAATCAAAAGAGTATCAATGAAGATTCTCCTTACATCCTCTATGATTCTCCATTTACTAATATATATAAATGGAGAATCATA
>CAKNYM010049864.1:126313-139019 GCA_932195095.1 Andricus curvator
TTTTTCTTTCGAATTTTTAGTTTGCAGGTTCGAAAATACAAGAAAAATTTTTTTTTAGAATTTTTTATCATAAGGCTTTTTTCTGTACATTTGGTGCGGGGTCCTTTATCAAATATTTACTGAAACATACAAGCTAATTTCCAAATTCACTCAGGATGAGAAACTATTTGATTCTATCTCCAGAATTTCAAAATATTCTCTCATATTTTTATAAGATAAATTAATATATAGGATGGCCTGTCATTTTATAAAAAAGATTAGCCAAAATAGAATTAACGTTCAAATTTGACCTATACAAAATTGTCAGTAAAAAAATAACAATTGTCCACAATCAGCAGGTTTAGAATGTATGTTTTTAAACAAAAATTTTAACTTAAGAATCTTCAAAATCCGTTTAGGCGTTCAAGAGAAAGATGTTGTTCATGTTGTAAAATTAAATTTTCATTGTTAATAACTATAAAGAATTCACTTTCCAGCGAAAGAAAAAACGACTTTCGAGTTATGGTAAGCAGAAAATTCTAATCAATGCAGATTTTGACTATGCTAGACCAATAGTACAATGCTATATCGGTTGCTTTTTTGGCTCCCCGCACTATTTTTTGTGTGCTTGTTGTTATAAAAATATTGTAAGATTCACAATTCACATATAAATTGTCAAACCAATTTAAAAAAAATTGAAACCTATCAACTGAAGGGCATATGAGTGCTTTCAGTTATTATTTAAATCAATTAAACTAGCTCAGGTGCAGATATGAACCCTTTTGGCACATACATGAATTCATCCGTTTTGTAGAGAATTGGTCTTTTTGGAATGAAAATTTATATTTTTTGGTTGAAAATTTGTATTTTCGGGTTGAAAGTCAACATTTTCTGTGGAAAATCAGTTTTTTGTTTGTTTGAAAATTCATCTCTTTTGCTTAACGATTCATCTATTTGGTTGAAAATTGGTGTTTTTTGGTTGAAATCAATTGTTTTTTATTTCAAATAAAAATATTTTTTGGTTGAGAAGAGATTATTTGTCGAGAATAAAATGCATCTTTTGTGGTTAGAAGTGCAACTATTTAGTTGAAGGTTGAATTACTATGTTAAAAATTTAAGTTAAAAACTCATCTCTTGGTTGAAAATTTAACTATTTTTTTGAAAAATCATCTTTTTGTGTTGAAAATTCAACTATATTTATTGAAAATTAACTTTTTTGGTGAAAATTCAACTTTTTTGTAGAAAATTCGTCTTTTTGGTTTGAAAATTCAACAGTTTGGTCAAAAATTCAACTATTTAGTTGACAACTAAATTTTTTGTAAGAATTCATATTTTCAAGTTGAAAATTCAATTGTTTTGTAGAAAATTATTTTTGTTTTTTAATTCATCTTTTGGTTGACGATTCAACTATTTTGATGAAGATTTTTGTTTTAACTAAAAATTTAACTATCCCATTTTTTGTTTAAAATCCATCTTTTTGTTTGAAAATTTAACTTTTCCGTAGGAAATTAGTCTTTTTAGCTTAAAAATTCAACAGTTTTATAGGAAATTCAACTATTTAATTAAAAATTCATTTTGACGTTGAAAATTCAAATTTTCGGGATGAAAATTAAATTTTTTGTAGAAAATCAGTTTTATTTTGTTTGAAAATTCATCTCGTTTGCTTGACGATTTAACTAGTTGAAAATTTGTGTTTCTTGGTTGAAATCAGTGGTTTTTTATTTTTTTTTCAGATATATTTTTTGGTTGAAATATCAACTATTACATTATTTCTTGAGAATTCATATTTTTTGGTTAAAAGTACTTGGTTAAAAAAACTTGGTTGAAAGTTGTATTACTTTGTTAAAAATTCAAGTTGAAAATCCATCTCTTTGGGTTGAAAATTCAACTATTTTGATTGAAAACTAACTTTTTTGTTGAAAATTCAACCTTTTTGGAGAAAATTAATATTTTCAGGTAGAAAATTCAATTGATTTGTAGAAATTTTTTTTTTTTACCTTTTTCTTTTTTTGGTTGCCGATTCAACTACTTTGATGAAGATCAGTTTTATTTTTAAAAAATTTCCCCTATTTTCGTGTTTTATTCATCATTTATTTTTTATTATTATTTCATTTATTATATTATATTATTTATATTTATTATATTTTCTATTTATTTTGATTAATTACCCTATTTGCCCTCTTTTGAAAGCATTTCTGTCTGTGAACCCTTTAGCACAGACACGAACCCTTTAGCACGGACTCGAACCGTTTAGCACGGCCTCGAACCCTAATGTCGGTAACAGGAATCTGTTTCATTAATTTGCCTAAAACCCAAATAAATTCAGATTTTTTGTTCGTTTTTTAGGAAGGAGAACACAGGAGGCATCACCATCGGCAGCAGCACTTTCCTGCCTTCCCCGGTAGCGCAGCGAGCGGTTCCACCTGGACCCTCGACTACATAAAAGTTCGGAGTGGCTGCAGCTGCGAAATCACCCCCAAGCCCAAGAAGAAAAAGTTCGCGGCGATGAAAGCCAAAAGAACCAGGAGCAAATCGCGAGCATCTAGGAACGATTCGAGTGAAAAGTGAATAGTGACGATAATAATGATGCTCCTCTGCCAAAAAAGACTAAGTTCCGCGATAGTGCGCTAGATACTTCCCTAATTTAATTTAAAAAAAATTATCTCCCAATCTTGATAAACGGCCAGTTCTTTCGCGAGCCCCCAAGTCAATATTTTCTATTTTTTGTACACCTTTCTAGAAATTCATTATTTTTCCATTTTGCACAGATTTAATTTCGATTTTAATTTAGAAATGCTCGAGTGGTTAACCACTATTTAATTCAAGTGTACATCTGTTTCTGAATTCATTACTTAATTCAAGTGTACATCTGTTTCTGAATTAATTTGAACTCTTCTGAATTTACTTCGGTTTCAGTTCAATGAAATTAAATTTTTCCGAACTATTTTGAATTTTAGTGAATTTAGTTCATCCTTTTGAATTTTTATAATTCTTCTGAATTTTTAAAATGTTTTTTGAATTCTTATTCATTTTATTGGATTATTTGGAATTACCTTGAATTCTTTCGAGTTTTTGCAAATTGACTTTAACTTGTTTGAATTCTTTGGATTCTTCTGGATTCAAATTAATTTTTTTGAATTGATTTTAATGCTTTTTAATTTTTTTAATGTTTTAAAATTAATTTCAATTCTACTGAATTGAATTGAATTATTTAATTGGAATTCACTTAAATTCTTTCAAGTCTTTTTGATTTTTTGCAATGTCTGCAAATTCACTTGAATTTGTTTGAATTCTTTGGATTCTTCTGAATTCATCTGAATTCTACTAAATTGAATTTTTTTCTTAATTCTTAGAATTCTTTGCAATATTTTGAATTCACTCGAATTCTTTGAATTCGGGTGTACATAAAAATTGGTAGTGGTTAACCCCTCGGTAGTGGTCTATTTAAAAAAAATTCTGACGCAGTTAATTTTAATGTTTATAAAAATATCTTCGGTACAAAATATTCCAAAATAAAAGAATGTTGAGTATTGAAAGACCCTCGATCGGTCCCAGTTTTTAGTTTTTAGATAGCGAATCCAGAGGCCTTAGAAACTCGTTACCAAGTAAACGGCTGGACGTCGATTATAAATTATAAATGATAAATTATAAAAATTAAGAAATAATCCCGAGTAGCGCGTAACATTGTAAATGTAAAGTATACTTGGTCTCTTTGACAATACGCGTATCGTACTCACGCTCTAATTTATGTATTATAATTATAAATTAAATAAAAACGCTCCGCTACATTAATGCAGAATAGTCTCGAGTCTTCGAAAATGTAAAGCAAAAAAGGCGAATCTCCGTATAATATAATATAATATAAATTATAAAATTATAAATGGCAGGTACGAATTTTTGTGAAAGCTGATTGCTAGCTGCTGCCTTCTTTTTGAATTTATTCCTTTTTCTCTCTATTATAAAAAAAAGGACTTTACTTTTACGATTCTAGACTTTTGCGATTCTGTACTGCCATGTAAACTTTGTACATAAAACGACATTAACTAAGTAATTTTGTAGTTTTTAAACTTGTTTATAACCCTCTTCATATTTTCCCGATTTAATTCCTAAACTAAAAATCAAATCACCTCTTTTCAGAAAACCTTTCTAAAGTCAGGTTATAAATTCAACTCTTTTGTTGAAAAATCGTCTTTTCGGCTTAAAAATTTATCTTAAAAAAGTTATGTATTAATCTGTAGAAAATTCGACTTTTCGGCTTGAAAATTTAACAGTTTGGTAGAAAATTCATCAATTTGGTTGAAAATTAACTTTAACTTTTTTGTTGAAAATTCATATATTCGGGTAAAAAATGCAACTACTTTGTAGAAAATTCGTGTTCTTAGCTTGAAAATTCAACAATTTGGTTGCAAATTAACTTTTTCTTGAAAATTCTTATATTCGTGTAAAAAAATGCAACTAGTTTGTAGAAAATTGGTGTTTTTAGCTTGAAACTTCAACAATTGTTTTTCAAATTAACTTTTTCTTGAAAATTCATATATTCGGGTAAAAAATGCAGCTACTTTGTAGAAAATTTGTGTGTCGCTTGAAAATTCCACAATTTGGTTGCAAATGAACTTTTTTGATAAAAATGAACTTTTTTGTCGAAAATTCATATTTTTAGGGTAAAAATTCAACTCATTTGTTGAAAAAACGTCTTTTTGGTTTAAAAGTTCATCTCTTTTGGTAAAAATGCAAAATGTTAGGTAGAAAATTATTCTGTATCAATTTGTAGAAAATTCGTAGCTTGAAAATTCGACAGTTCGGTAGAAAATTCAACAATTTGATTGCAAATTAACTTATTTTTGAAAATTCATAATAAATTAATTACTACTACTAATAAATTCATAAATTCAAATTTTGGGTTGAAGAATAAACTCTTTTGTTGGAAATTCGTCCTTTTGGTTTAAAAAATTTATCGCTTGCCTCAGAAATTTTTTTATTTTTTAATTTTGCTTTTATTTATTATTATTTTATTTTTATATTATATTATTATATATTCACTTATTTTTATTTTTACTATTTGGTTTAAAATTAATGTATTTTGTTGAAAATTCCTCTGATTTAGTAGAAATTTTTTTTTTTTTTTTGAAACTGCAATTGTTGGATGGAAAATCAATTTCTTTTGGTCGAAGATTCAACTAATTTTATTACATTAATCTTTTTTTTGTTGAAATATCAACTACTACATTTTTCATTAAGAATTCATATTTTTCAATTGAATATTCAATTACTTGGTTGAAAGTGGAACTTTGTTAAAAACTTATGTTTTTGGTTTAAAAAATAACTATTTTGTGGGAATCCATTTTTTTAAATATTTTTTTAACTAAAAATTTAACTATACCATTTTTATGTTAAAAATGTATGTTTTTTAGTTCCAAATTCAACTATTTCGTTTAAAATTGATGTGTTTTGTAGAAAATTTGTCTTTTTTGGTTCAAAATTCGACTTTACAAATTTATAAATTTAAAAGTTACAAATTTATGTATTTTGTTGAAAATTCGTCTTTTTGGATTAAAAATTCGTCTCCTTTGGTTAAAATTGCAACGGTTTGGTAAAAAATTAATCTTTATTAATCTGTAGAAAATGTGTCTTTATAGCTTGAAAATTCAACAGTTTGGTAGAAAATTCAACAATTCGGTTGCAAATTAACTTTTTTGTTGAAAATTATGTTTTTTGTTGAAAATTCGTAATTTTTGGTTGAAAATTCAACTGCTTTACAGAAAATTCGTCTATTTGTTTAAAAACTTTTACAATTCACTTGAATTTTTTTTTCTTGACTGACAAATCTTTCTCAGTTTACAATTTAACTCTTGTTGAAAATCGTCTTTTTGGTTTAAAAATTCATCTCATGTAGAAATTTCTTCTTTTGTTTGTTGAAAATGAATTTTTTTCGTGAAAAATTAATCTGTTTCGTTTGAAAATTCAATTATTTGTTTGCAAATTAACTGTCGGTTGAAAAATCATATTTTCTGGTTAAAAACACAACTATTTGGTTAAAAATTAATTAGTTTTGTTAAAAATTTACCTTTTTCAGTGAAAAATGCAACTAGTAATTGATGTATTTTGTTGCAAATTTATTTTTTTATGTAGAAAATTAATCTTCTTTGTTGAAAATTTATCTATTTTAGTAGAATTTATACCTATTTTTGGTTGAAATTGCAACTGTTGGATGGAAAATCAATCTCTTTATGGACGAAGATTCAACTAATTTTTTTTAATTCATCTTTTTTGGTTCGAAATAACAACTACTTCACTTTTCATTAAGAATTCATCTTTTTCGGTTGGATATTTAATTACTTGGTTGAAACTGGAACTACTTTGTTCAAAATTTATTAATTGTTTTTGTTGAAAACTTAACTATTTTGTGGAAATCCATTTAAAAAATTTTTTTTTTAATTAAAAATTTAACTATTTCATTTTTGGTTTAAAATGTATCTTTTTTAGTTCAAAATTTAACTATTTGGTTTGAAATTTATGTATTTTGTGGAAAGTTTGTCTTTTTTGGTAGAAATCTTCTTGGTTGAAAATTCAACTATTTAGTTACAAATTTAGGTATTTTGTTGAAAATTCGTTTTTTTTTTTTGTAAATTGAACTGCTGGGTTTAAAGTGGAGTTTTTTGTTGAAAATACGTTTTTTTCGGTAGAAAATTGATCTTGTGCTTAATTTAATTGACTAATGTGTTTAATTTAGGAAGTTTTTGCAAATAATTACAGGATATTCTTAATTATATTAATTATCATCATCGAATGACTAAATAAATTAATTATACTACAAACATATTTTAAAAGTTACTTTCACAAATAAAAAAAATTGTTATATAATTTCATATTAAAATTTTTCAGGTATATAAAAATTCCCTGACAATTCCAGGTTTTTCAGGTATCCACCCTGTCAATTTTTTGTTAATTCTTTGGATTCTTTGGAATTCATTTGAGTTTTTGCACAATCAGTTGAATTTTTTTTTAATTCTTAGATTTATTTATAATTCATTCAAATTCTTCGAATTCGTTTAATTTTATGAATTTACTTCAAGTGCTACTAAATTCAATTGAATTTGTTTTAACCCTTTCAGATGGAAAACCTTCTTAGGACTCCGTTATGCCGTTAAATTTTTAAAATTTTGAATTTTTCTGAATTAATTTGAGTGAATTTGAATTGGTTGATCCTTTCCGAATTCATTTCAATTTTTTAATTTTTTTGTTTGATAATTCAACGACATGGTTTTAAGTTGAAAACATGGTTAAAAATGCATTTTTTGTTGAAGATTCATTATTTTAATTGAAAAATCATCTCTTTGGTAGACAACTGAACTATTTTGGTAAAAAAGTCAACTTTTTTGTTGGAAATTCATATTTTCGGGTAGAAAATTCAACTATTTGGTAGAAAATGAACTTTTATGTTGAAAATTAAATTGTTTTGTAGAAATTCGTTTTATTTTCATTAAGATTCATCCTTTTTCGTTAGAAATTCAACTATTTGGCTGAGAGTTAAATTCCTTTGTTAAAAATGCATTTTTTTTTCTTAGAAGATATCATTTAAGTTGAATATTCATATCTTTAATAGAAAATTTAACTATTTTGGTTGAAAATTTAGATATTTGGTTGAAAATTCAACTTTTTTGTCGGAAATTCGTCTTGATTTATATTTTTGGGTTGAAAGTTGAATTTTTTGTAGAAAATCAAATTTATTTTGTTTAAAAAACCATCTCTTTTGCTTGACAATTCAACTATTTTGTTGAAATTCTGTGTTTTTTGTTGAAATCAATTGTTTATATTTAAAATAATATTTTTTTGGTTGAAATATCAACAATTACATTATTTTTTGAGAATTTATCATTTATGTTCAAAAATGGAACTACTTGGTTGAAAGTTGAATTACTTTGTTAAAAATTTGATTTGAAAGTTCATCTCTTTTTTTTAAATTTAACTATTTTCTTGAAAATTCAAATTTCTTGTAGAAGATTCATCTTTTTGGCTTGAAAATTCAACAGTTTGATAGAAAATTCAACTATTAAGTTGAGAATTAACTTTTTTGATGAAAAATCATATTCTGATCCTTCAATTCTTCGGAACTTTTTGAACTATTTTGAATTCCTCAAATTATTTTGAATTCTACGAATTATCTTGAACTTTTAAGTTATTTATATTTTTCTAAAATGAGTTCAATTCTTCTAAATTTAAGAAAAAGTTTTGAATTCTTTTAATCATTTAGAATATTTACAAATTCACTTAAATTTCTTTCAATTGTTTGAATTCATTTTAATTCTATTAAATTTAATTATTTTTCGTTAATTTTTTTTTTCTTTGGAATTAATCTTTGAATTCGTTTAATTTTCTGAATTGACTTCAATTTCTACCGAAGCACCTCTTTTCAGTAATACCTTTCTTAGGACTCAATAATGTCTGTAAATTTTTTCAGAATTTTTGCAATTAAAATTGGTAGAAAAATATGAACTTTTCAAACCAAACATATATGGACAGTACGGTTCTAAAGGGTTAATTCTGTGGATTCTTTAGAATTTACTTGAGGGTTTTGAATGGAAAATTCACTTGTATTCTTTGAGTTCTTTTGAATTTACTGAATTCAATTGATTTTTTTTCTTAATATTAAATATAATTCTTTGAAGTATTTTGAATTTTTCTGAATTAATTTTATGCCATTTGAATTTCTTGAATTTTTCGGAATTCATTTCAATTCTTGTTTATTAATTAGAATTAACTTGATTTGAAAAAAAAATTGAATTCATTTCGTTTGCAAATGCGCTTTAATTTATTCGAATTCTTTAGATTCTTCTGAATTAATTTGAATTTTACTAAATTTAATTGCCTTTTTGTTGAATTTTAGGATTCTTTGAATAATTTTAATTTCTCTGAATTCGATTTGATACCTAAACTAAAAAGTGAATCTCTGGTTCGAAATGAAGTTCTAAACTCCTGATTCCTTTCCTTTTAAATTCAACATTTATTCCTAGATTCCAAATATATAATTTCAAACTCAAAACTTAATCCTATCAAAATATAATCAAAAATTAGAAATCCATTTCTAATTGTAAGATTCCTAGCCTGATTCTAAACTAAGAGATCAATGTAGGAAATGATGTATAATTTTTAATGAAAATGACTGAAGCCGCTAATGCTTTTTTTAGTATGTATGATCATGAAATTATATTAGAATATCTGACACGATTTGAGTTACATTTCGTAGAAACAAGGTACATTTTCTAAGCACGTTTTGAATTTCTTCAAAGACTGAGTTTCTCTGATCCTGAACATATTTCTTTAGAAGAGAATCTACCGAATAGAGGAAATTATTTTCAGGAAGCGATTGGGAACGGCTTCTCGTCTCCATTCCCAAGAATGTTGAGTTCTGATGGTTTTGTTACAGAGTGTAGAATATTAACTCAGGAATTTGTCCGCTTTCGACGCAAGTACCATTATTGTCTCCAGCCTCGAAATTAAATTGGAATTTTACTTTACTCTGGCCTGAATCGCAATCCACGGTCACTTTTCGAAGACCTTTGAGGCCGTAATGTGAATCCGGACCCTGAAAAAAAAGATTGCGTTGCGTTTAATAAAATTAAGAAGAAGGAGAATAATGAATAAGATAACAGGCCTCACAGACCGGTCCTTATGTTCCCTATTTTAACCTATATTCAGTTAAGGTCCCTAAAGTACCCTATTTCCAAGATTTCGTCCCTATAGTACCCATTTGCAGCCCATAATGGAACTTTAAAAAAATTGATAATAAGATCAAAGCTTCCAAGAGTTAGGCATTTTGAAAAAAGTAGCAAAAATCAGGGAATTTCTGTAAGAAGTAATTGTACAAAATAATCAGGGCTGTGCTATTAGTGACTTTTTTTCTCAAATTAATTTTTAGTCACTTCTTTAAATAAAAAGAACACGTTTGTCACTTTTCTTTCAATAAATTAACTTACGGGTTAATCACTATTCAATTCAGGTCTATACCTATTTCTGAATCGTCTTGAATTCATTTGAAATATTTCAGGGTATTTTTAATGATTCCGAGAAATTTTTAATAGGTCTCAATAATTTGAAGCGATTTTTAAGATTTTAGGGGGTTTTTAAAACTTCTAAGGCATTTCAAGAGCTTTTAATTTGAAATATTTCAGGGAATTTTAAAAGATTCCAAGGAATTTTTTTATTAATTTCATTAATTTGAAGGGATTTTAAAACTCAATTTGATTTGAGGAAATATCATCACAGAATTTCATGGGATTGTATGATATTTAAGTGGATTTTCAAGAATTTATGCACGATAAATGAGGTATTTTGTAGGGTTTCAAATATTTGAAGAGATTAAAATTAGTTTTTGGAATTCACCCTGAATTATTTTTAATTCTTTTGAATTTTTTAATTTACTTGAATTCCTATAAATTTACTCAATTTTACGAAATTCAATGGATTTTTTTGAATTTTTAAAAGTTTTTATTTGATTGGTTCTGAGGATCAATTAATAAAATGAACAAAGGATTTGAAATATTTTTTCAAATTCCTTGGCATTTACAAGAATTATAAAATTTTTTGAAGAATTTCAAAACATTTTAAAGGATTTGAAATATTTTAGGTTATTTTAAAAGACTACAAGACATTTTTTATTTATTTCAGTAATTTAATGGGATTCCAAAGGATTTTCAATATTTTAGGGTGTTATAAAAGATTCCCAGGCGTTTGAAGGGCTTTAAAAAGTTTCATGGGATTCCAAAAGATATCAAAGGATTTGAAATATTTTAGGAAATTTTAAAAGATTCCCAGAATTTTTATTTATTTTAATAGCTTGAAGGGATTTCAAAGACTCTAAAATATTGTAGGGTATTTTAAAAGATTCCAAGGCATTTTGAAGAGATTTAAATAATTTCAAGGGATTTCCAAGGGCTTTAATAATTTTAGGGGATTGTAACAAATTTGCATGCATTTTTAAAAAATGTCCTAGAATTTCGGATTATGTGGAAGGATTTTACAGGACCTACAAGGTTATAGGATATTTCAAAAGATTCCAAGAGATTTTATTGATTTTATAGGGGTTTTAAGAGCTCTCAAGGTATTTTAATGAATTTTCCAGGATTTCAGGAAGTGTCATCACATTTCGTTTAATTTCACGGGATTTTATCATATTTCACGGATTTCAAAGAATTTATTCACAAGAAGTGAGAGATTTCATAGGGTTTCAAAGATTTCAAGAGATTTTCAAATATTTTTTGCAATTCATTTTGAATTCGCCCAGAATTCTTATTAATTTATCTTGAATTCTTTTGAATTCACTTCATTCTACTCAATTGAAACTCATTTCAAACTTACTCAATTAAATGCATTTTTTTCATATTTCTGAATTGTTTTGAATTTACTAATTTCTCTTAAATTCCTCTAAATTCACTCAAATTTCATTGTAATCAATGGAATTTTTTCGATTTTTAACATTTTTTCTAATTCATTTGAATTCTTTTAAATTCGACTTGAATTGTTTTGTAGTCATTAGTCAATTCCTTGGTTAGAAATTAGTAGGGTTTCAAATATTTGAAGACATTTGAATTTTTGTTTGGAATTCACCCTGAATTCTTTTACATTTCTTGAAATTCTCATACATTTTTTCAATTTACTTGAATTCTCCTGAATTCACTCAATTCTACTCAATTCAATGGATTTTTCTGAATTTTGTAAAAGTTTTTATTTAATTGATCCCATATTCTTTTAACCTTACCTTGAATTCTTAGGCATTTCATCAAATTCTTTTGAATTACCTTGAATTTTTCTAAGGTTGTTTCAAACTTACTGAATTCAATTAAGTTTTTTCATTTTTTTACATTGTTTTCAATTCATTTGAATTTTATTAAGTTCACCTTAAATTTTTATGAATTTCATCGAATTCTTCTCGTTTACCTTAAATTTCTCTAAATTCATTCCAATTTTACGGACTACATTCGAACTTTTTTTATTTTAAAAATGTTTTCCAATTCCTTCGAATTCTTTTGAATTTAACTTGAATTGTTTCGAAGTCTTATGAATTTATCCTGAATTTGTTACCCTTTGAGCGCAAAAAAGTACCCTATGAGCTTGGCAAAAAGTACCATTGGGTCCCTATATTTTATCCCGTGAATGTGAGGCCTGAGATAAATAAAATTTAATTGATTAATTATACGTACTTCAAATTTGGCAGACGCTGTGTAAATTGTATTGGGCAATATTTCTACAGGTTCTTTAAACATCAGTCGATAAGTATAATTAGAGCCATCACAGCTAAAACTAGTAGAATTCGTGGCTATCACTTTTCCGGAAGCTGTGTGAATTAATTCAATAACGGCATCATATTCCGCTGGACCATGAATGCTTCCGTAAACTCCATAACCGACTAAAAATATTCTTCTGTCAGCGGAGAATCTGCCAATATCAAAAATTAAAGATATTAGTCAAAAATCCAAGGCAAACAATCAAATCAAAAATCAATAGATTTTTATTAGATTAAAAGGATCAGAAATTTTTCAACTATTTTCTTTTTTCGGTTTTGTTAGAGTTTTTTACCGCTTAGTATTTTTTTTAACAAAAAATCATTAGATACTAAAGGTTCAGAATTTCTTAGCAATTTTTGGTTGTTGACGTTTTCACAAGAAAATATGGTATTTTAAAACAAAAATCATTATAATTTGAACAAGATTTCGAATCTTTTAACAATTTT
>CAKNYM010049864.1:143580-154813 GCA_932195095.1 Andricus curvator
ACTATTACATTTTTTGTTGAAAATTTATCTTTTTTAAAAATTCAAGTCTTTGGTTGAACTTCTTTGTTCAAATGTCATTTTTTTGGTTATAGATTCGTGATTTTGATTGAAAATTCATCTCTGGTTGAAAATTTAAATATTATTTTGAAAATTAGTTGTATGTTTTCTGGTTGAAAATTAATTTCTTAGACTGAAAATGTAACTATTCCATTTTTAGTTGCAAATTGATATTTTTCAGTTGAAAATTCATTTTTTTAATTGAAGATTTATCATGTTATTTGAAAATTTGTTGTATTTTTTTGCTGAAAATTAATTTCTTTGGCCGAAAATTTAACCATTCCATTTTTGGTTGTAAATTTATATTTTTAGCTGAAAATGTAACTATTTGGTTAAAAATTCCTGTATTTACTTGGAAATTCGCCTTTTTTGGTAGAAAATTGATGTTCTTGGTGGAAAATTCGTTTTTTTTTTGGTTGAATATGCAACTATTTAGTTCAAATTTTTTTGTCCAATTCAACGGTTTCTCTTATTTCAAATAAAATCTTTTTTGATGAAATATCAACTATTACATTTTTCGTTGAGAATTTATCGTTGTTAGAAATTTAAGTACTTGGTTGAAAGTTGTACTACTTTGTTCAACCTTCTTTTTTTTGTTATACATAGATTCGTGATTTTAGTTGAAAATTCATCTCTTTGGTTGAAAATTTAAATATTTGGTCGAAAATTTGTTGTTTTTTTTTATTGAAAATTGATTTCCTTGACTGCAAATGTAACTATTCCATTTTTAGTTGAAAATTGAAAATTTTCGGTTGAAAGTTCATTTTTTAAATTCAAGATTTCTCATGTTATTTGAAAATTTGTTGGTTTCTTTTTTGGTGGAAAATTAATTTCTTTGACAGAAAACTTAACCGTTCGATTTATGGCTGAAAATTGACATTTTTAGTTGAAAATGTTACGATTTGGTTGAAAAATCATGTATTTAGTTGGAAATTCGTCTGTTTTGGTGGAAAATTAATGTTCTTGGTGGAAAAGTCATATTGTTTAGTAGAAAATTGATGCTCTTGGTGGAAAATTCATCTTTTTTTCATAGAAAATTCAACTATTTGGTTAAAAATTCTTCCTTCGGGTTGAAAAATCATTTACTTGTTTGAAACTTGAACAACTTTCTTAAAAATTAATCTTGTTATAGATTTTACTTTTTGGTTAAAAATGTAACTATTTTGTTGAAAATTGTTTTCTTTGTTTCACTGAACATTAATTTTTCTAATAGAAAATTTAATTTTTTACTAAAAATTTAGCTTTATTAGTTGGAATGTCAACTATTTAATTTAAACTTAATGTATTTTCTTGAAAGTTCGTATTTTTTGGCAGAAAATTAATCTTTTTTGGTTAAAAGTGCAACTGTTTGGTTGAAAATGATTCTGTTTTCGTTAAGGATTCAACAATTTTGTTGAAAATTCGACTTTTGTGATTGAATTAAACTGTTTTTCATTTAAAATTTGAAAAATTTTTGGTTAAAAATTTATCTTTTATTGTTGAAAATTCATGCATTTTGTTGAAAATTCGTCTTTTTTGGTAAAAAAATTATTCTTTATGGTTGAAAATTGATCTTTTTGGTCCAGAATTAATTTTTTTGTTGAAGATTCATTATAGTTGAAAATTCATGTATTTTGTTGAAAATTAATTTCTTTGTCTAAAAATGTAACCATCTTGTTAAAAATTAGTTTTTTTTTAAATATAAATATTTTATTTTGAGTTGATAGTTTATCTTTTTCAGTTGAAAATTCGTCTTTTTTGGTACAAAATTGATCGTCTTCGTGGAAAATTCATTTTTTTGTTGTTTGAAGATTCCTTATTTTAGTTGGAATATAATTTCTTTGGTAGAAAATTGGTCTTATTGGTTGCAAATTTATCTTTTTGGTTGAACAGTAATTTCTTTGGTTGAAAATTTAACCTGAAAGAAAAATTTATAACGGTCAGGGAAAATGAAAAATGGGCCAGGGAAAAATCAATGAAAGTTAGGGAATTCTAAAATTTGTATTTTGTAGCAACCCTGTTTTTTATATAAAGCGCCTCAAGTTAAGTTGTATTAAGGGTGGTAGAAATTAGAAGTTGAAGGGGATGAGAAGTGGAATAATGTCCTGATTTTCCGATCAAGCCATCTGATCACCCTATGAATAGTTTTAAATAATGGCAGCCTTATTTTTAAATAAAATAATAACCAAATTTGTTCTAAAAAATCCAAATACACACATTTTTTCAAAATTTAAAAATCTTTCGTTAAAAAAAAAGGACAAATCCAATGAAGAGTATAGGCTAAAAAATTATTTGTTCGCAGACTTTTTTTGCCCCACTGTGCGTGAGTCGTTGTCTTCAGAAATAGAATTGAAAATGAAACCTACCTCTTTATCAGTGAGAAGTCCCGATTGCGCTGCTCCACTTGCAAATTCCTCCATTGACATTAAAGGAAATCGTACAAGGGAAAGTGCCCTGCCCAAAACTGATCTCTGATTATCTGGAGTCACTGGAAGTTGTTGTCTCACACATTCTGCCTCTGACCATCTGAGAAATTTGTTATATAAACAAAATTCGTAAATAAATAATTTCGAATTCATTCAAATTAATCTACTTTTGCAGGCCTCGGACTCACTTCAGAGATCAAAAATAGTGTCACAAATTTTTAAAAATAATCCTAATTATTTATCGCAGGTTTCACAATCTTTTCCCTTTTTCTCATTTTTCCACTTCAGTTGGAACTAAATTAATGCAAACAAATAAGAAAATCCAACTATTTTTCATTGAAAGATCATTCTTCTGGTTTAAAATGTCTACTATTAAATTTTTCGTTAAGAATTCATCCCTTTTATTTAAAAATTGTAATCTCGATTGTAATATTTGGTTCAAAATTAAATTATTTTGTTGAAAACTCAAAAATTTTGTTAGACATTCATCATTTTGGTTTGAAAATGTCTCTCTTTCTGTAGAAAATTTCTAGAAGAAAATTATTCTTTTTGGTTGAAAATTCGTCTTTTTTGGTAGAAAAGAATTTTTTTGTTAAATATACAACTGTATGGCTGGAAATTAATCTGTTTTAGTTCAAGATTCAAGTAGTTTGTTAAAAATTCGTCTTTTTTGATTATATTTAACTGTTTTTTCATTAAAAATAAATATATTATTTGGTTTAAATATCAACTATTACATTTTTTGTTGAAAATTAGTATTTCCAGGTTGAAAATGAAACTTTTTTGTAGAGTCTCTTTGGCTTGAAAATTCCACTATTTAGTTGAAAATGTAGTTTATTGTAAAAAATTCACATTTTCGGGCTGAAAATCAATTATTCTGTATAACATCTATTTTTTATTTGAAAATTCCACAATTTGGTATAAAATTTAACTATTCAGTACAAAATTAAACTGTTTTGCAGAAAAATCATTTTTTTAAATTGAAAATTAATTCTCCTGAATAAAAATTTAACTAAGCCATTTTTGGTTAAAAATTGATCTTTAGTTTAAAAAATCAAGTATCTAGTTAAAAATTTTGGACTAACATCATATCCATTGTTCAAAATATTTAGTTGGAAATTTACATACTTTGCTTAAAATTCGTCTTTTTTGGTAGAAAATTCAACTATTTGGTTAAAAATGTATGTATTTTGTTCAAAATGCGTCTTTTTTGGTTATATTCAACTGTATTTTATTTTATTTTGGTTTAAATATAAACTATTCCATTTTTTGTTGAAATTTCATTTGTTTTGTGAAATATCAATTTTTAACTGAAAATTTAACTATTCAGTTGAAAATTCAACTATTTGGTTGATAATTCATCTTTTTGGTTTGAAAATGTATCTATTTCTGTAGAAATTTATCATTTTTTCTTGAAAATGTAACTTTTTGGTTGAAAACTAATTTCTTTTGTTGAAAATTCAACGGCTTTGTAGAAAATTCGTATTTTTACCTCAAAAATTGAACTATTCAGTTGAAAATAGATGTATTTTGTTGACAATTCATCTTTTTTGATAGAAAATCATTTCTTTGTTTGTTAAAAATTGAACTGTTTGGTTAAAAATTAATTTGCTTTAGTTAAGAATTCAAGTATTTTGTTGAAAATTCATCTTTGTTGGTTAAATCAATCTGTTTTTTATTTGAAATTAAAATCAATTTTGTTAAAATATCCACTATTACATTTTTCGTTGAAAATTCAACTCCTTGGTTGAAAGTTGAACTACTTTCTTAAAAGTTCATTTTTCTGCTCTAAGATTCATAATTTTAATTGACTATTCATCTCTTTCGTTGAAATTTTAACTATTATGTTGAAAATTCAACTATTTTGTAGAAACTTCGACTTTTTGGCTTGAAACTTCAACAGTTTTGTAGAAAATTTGTTCATCCATTGAAAATTAATTCTCCCGAATAAAAATTTAACTACCCCATTTTTGGTTCAAAATTGATCTTTAGTTTAAAAATTCAACTATTTAGTTAAAAAATTTGGACTGACATCATGTCCATTGTTCGAAATTCGTCTTTTCTAATTGAAAATTATTCTTGTTGGTTGAAAATTCAACTATTTCTTAGAAAATATATGTATTTGGTTGAAAATTCGTCTTTTTTGGTAGAAAATAATTTTTTCGTTAAAATGCAACTGTGTGTTTGAAAATTATTCTGTTTTAGTTGAAGATTCAAGTATGTTTTTGAAAATTCATCTTTTTTGGTTATAATCAACTGTTTTTTACTTAGAATTAAAATCTTTTTTGGTTTAAATATCAACTACTGCATTTTTGTTTGAAAATTCGTATTTCCAGGTTGAAAATTAAACTATTTGCTAGAGAATTCCTCTCTTTGGCCTAAAAAATCAACAGTCTTGTAAAAAATTCGTTTTATTTGCATTAAAAATTCATTTTTCTAACTGAAAGTTTAACTATTACGCTTTTGGTTGAAAGTGTAACTTCTTTAGTTAAGGATTCAAGTATTTTTTTGAAAATTCGTCTTTTTTTTTGTTATGCAACAGTTTTGTTTAAAATCGATTTTTTTTTGTTTAAATATCAACTATTACATTTTTTGCTGAAAATTAGTATTTTCAGATTAAAAATTCAACTGTTTTGTAGAGAATTCACCTGCTTGGCTTTAAAATTCAAAAATTTGGTAGAAAATTCAACTGTTTTGTGAAAAATTCAGGTGATTTGTTGAGAATTCAAGTTCCTGGTTGAAGACTGAACTATTTTATGGAAAATTAGGCTGTTTTGTTGAAAGCTCCTCGTTTTGGCTTGAAAATTCAACATTCTGGTCGCCTCGTAATCAACCATTGAGAAAATTAGTAGCCAATTAGAGAAGTTCAAAAAATATTTTTAAAGGAAAAATAAAGAAATAGTGGCATTAGCAGACAATTGTGAGAAAATAGTGTCTTTAGTGTCATTTTTTTCGAAAAAGTAGCAAAATAGTGTCATCGCTTGAAAAAGTGTCTAAATAGTGTCAAGAGTGTGGTGATTCCGAGGGCTGAATTTGATTTAAAACACACCTGACAACAGCCTGGAAAATTTTCGACTCCCTCACTCTAAGCGTGTCCCTTTCCAAAACCACAATCAACGTTTCGATATCAATATCCGTGAATCCATCCGCATTGAGCGCATCATTTGTCGACTTATCAATCGTGTCCAAACAAACATCAGCCAATTGCGGCTCATCGAACAAACGCGCCTGAGCCAGGAGCAAAAACGCATTATCAGTTGTCAAGTTATTCCTCAAAAAATCCACACAATGTTTCTCCAAAGGCGAAACAGCGTATTTTTTTGCTGTGTATAGTGTGGTCATGACCGTTTCGGGATCAATTTGGATTTCATCTGTATAGAGGAATAAAAGTACGGCGAGGAAAGTTACGGGCTCAACATCAGGGACTTCAATTTCGAAAGAAGCTGTGGCCAAAGTTCCGTTAAACATTGCGTCAAAAACAGCACTTCCGGAAGACAAGACTAGCTTGTGTGCTGGAATCGACTGTTGCTGGGCTCCCCTTCCTACGAGAAATCGCACATCGGATAGAATTTCGTTATTGAAGAGAAAAGCGAATCTTTCTCGCATTGTGGCTTTAGTTCCCTGCCAGTTGTAAGTCGCTGGGGGTCGACGGGCTAATCCATTGTCGAGGATTGCATTTTGGGATCTTGACTCTGGCTGAGCGTTTAATGTGTTTCCTGGGGGTCTACTGCAATCAAAAGTGAGCAAAATAGGTTGATAAAAATGTTAAATCAAGATCATATGTGTCATAGAACTCTACTGCGCAGCCATAAGTGTCACAAAACTCTACTGCGCAGCCATAAACCATACGGATGCGCAGTACAGTGTATTGAAGCTTACGGCTGCGCAGTAAGTAGTTTTCTAGACCATTTTGTTCATATCTTCCATTAAAAAAGAATTCTTACTCTTCAGAATTGGAAGAAGCTTCTCCAGCCCTGTTAGCAGAAGAAGTACTTGGTTCCTCGTCGACGGAAAAAGTAAGGGCACGTCGAACCCTGGACATCATGATATTTCCTGGAGGTTGCATATTCTGAGGCGAATCTGTAGCAGAGGCTTCACCTTCGCTCTCCATATTTCTCGCCTCTTCTGCTTCTTCGCGTCCTAGTCGCAAATTATGTAACCTGGAAGCTACAGCTGACGCGTCCTCTCCTGGTCCATCCGACATTTTCAAATGAGCTTTTTTATTCTTCTGAATCTTCCATTTTCAAGAATTGCACTCCTAGGAAAATAAACTAAATTTTTTGATTTTAGGATAATTTACATATAATTTATCAAGATTCGTGGCTTTACAAAAATTGTCAGAATTACTCTATTTGAGAACTTAGGATCAAAAAGTCTTTTCTATTCATGCGTCAACTTTGAATTATGCCAATGAAAAAAGTTTTTCTGTTTGAAACAGATGACTCAAATATTATAAATGAGCATAACTTCCTTAATCTTCAATAAAGTATATTAATATTATAGATCAGACATGTCCAACTCGGGGAAATTCCCTCCGGGAACACATGTTCCGCGTCCACCACTCTTTCTCCTAGAGAGCGAGAGAGGTGGTAGACGTGTGCGAGAATCTCTCCTCTGTGACGTACACTGCACCGTAGATACGATAAATACGTGACAGAGGAGAGTTTCTCGCAAACGTTTACCACCACTCCCGCTCTCTAGGAGAAAGAGAGGTGGACGCGGAACATGTGTTCCCGGAGGGAATTTCCCCGAGTCGATTTGCCTCGAATCAAGTAATCTTTTCCGTTCTTGCATCAACTTTGAATTATGTTAGTGAAAAAAGTTTTACTATAAAAAATCGTGTTTTCGAATATTATGTATTACCATAGCTTCCTTACTCTTCAATAAAATGTATAAATGCTATGGGTCAATTGATTCCTCTTGAATTAACACAACTTTTCTATTCTCGCATCAAGTTTAAATTACGAGAATGAGAAAATTTTTACTATAAAAAACGATTTTAAAAATATATAAATTACCATAAGTTCCCTACTCTTTAATAAAATGTATTAATATTATAGGTCAATCGATTCGTCTCGAACCAAGGAATCTTTTATATTCTTGCATCAACTTTGAATTATGTTGAAGAAAAAAGTTTTACTATAAAAAACCGATTTTCAAAATATATAAATTACCATAACTTCCCTACTCTTTAATAAAATGTATTAATATTATAGGCCAATCGATTCGTCTCGAACCAAGTAATCTTTTATATTCTTGCATCAACTTTGAATTATGCTAATGAAAAAAGTTTTACTATAAAAAACCGTTTTTGAAAATATTATTGAGTGCTAAAAAAATGCAATAAATATTTTTAGAAATCCTTCGGTCAGTTTCAAGATATTAGTAAGGAAAATAAGCCCTCCAAATTTCATCAATTTATCTGAAACCGTTTTCTAGTTATCGTGTTCACAAAAAAGCGTGACATCCACACACACACATCCAAACACACAGATCGACACACACACAGCCGGACAATTGCTTAGAACATTGTATTAGACATTTTTAAATTGAGGAAGGTTTAATTAAATGAGTTTGAAAATTTTTGAAAATGTTACCATTACAAAGCTTCCTCTATGAGGAAGCAAAAATGGACACTTTCAATATTTTTCAAGCTTATGTTTCTGTCATTCCGAAAATTTTATTTTCTGAAAATCAGAGAGCCCACCAAAATGTCAATTCATGTGTTCTGTTACAATTAACAACATTTAACCTACGGTAGTTTTATATTTCAAATTGAAAACTCATAGAAATAATGTAACTTTTCTTAAAGCTTACTGAGTAGGTAGCTATTGATTATAATCAATAATGGTCTTCGAAAGTTCGACAAAAGATCAATCCACGCATCTCGAAAACGCAAACAATTACATAAAATGCAGTACTGTTATATTTCCAATATAAAAAAATCTTTTTATAAACAAGGAAACTAATTTTGTTGAAATTTTTAAAAACGATATTGATAGGTTATGGTAGATCATGAAAAGTTCTTAATTTTGGCAATCGATGCGTCTCGAAGACGCGAGCAAGTCTATTATATACATTATAGTTGTATTCCCAATCTTAAAAAAGTTTTCCTTGTACCAACAAGATAAACAACATATTTTTTCAATTTATAAATCGGTATTGCTAGATCATAAGAGGTTTTTAGAAGGTTCGTCAATAGGTCATTCGACGTGTCTCGAAGACGCGAACAAATACTCTACATGTAATATTGTCGTATTTTGAATATCAAAAAAGTTTTTCTTATATAAACAGAATAAACCATTTTTTGAAACTTCATAAATCGGTACTGGTAGGTCATAAAAGTTTCAACAATAGGTCGAGCGATGAGTCTCAGGGACGCGAACAAATACGCTAGATATCCTATTGTTGTATTTTGAAAATCAAAAAACTTTTTCTTATATAAACAAGGTAAAATTTTTCTTTTTAAATCTCTAAACACAAGAAAAACACTACTTCTAAATTGTCGATCTAGCTCAAAATCCTATCAGACGTGGATATCAATCGGAGCTACACTTCATCCAAATTTCATGATCGTAGCTCTTTTACTTTTCGAGATACGGCGAACAGAAAAAAGTTACACACACACACGGACATTTTTTAAACATTTTATTTTCGAGCTCCTGGGGTAGAATTATATCAAAATATGTCAAAAAAGTATATTTGAAAATTTAGGTCATTACAAACCTCCCTCTATGAGGAAGCAAAACTATTCAAGATATCGAAAATTCTTGCAATATATAACAAGAATATGTTACTACAGACACCAAAGACATCTGCGATGCAAAAAATCTGCGAAGTACGATTAAATGAATTTGTGAAATCAAAGCTAGCCAAGTAATTTGGGAATATATAACATTCAATGCTGCCAAGTTTTATAATGTCTAATATGGCTTTTTAAAACTTATTTTAAAATTTTCTATACTGTACTTTATAAAAAAGTATCCTAATATATTTTATTATGAATATTTTTTCCCAAATTACTTGGGTATATAAATATATTCTAACTGTTAAAATATATTTAAATCTTCAATATTATAGAATACTGAATATCAAAAATAGAAACGTACTTTTTCTTCTTAAATAATAGCTAAATTAATAAAAATAAATAAATACAGCTAAAAAAATCGATCGCAAGTTGGAGCGCGGCTAGGGCGCGCAAATATTGGATCTCGCGCTTCGCGCTCGGTCACTGTTCTTCCCCCACATTTTTGCATAGGACTTTTAAAATAAAAGGTCAAATAATCGACAACTAAAATTTAGTGATTGTGAATTCTCTTTTGTTAAAGCTCGTTCAGCTTTAACGAACACATTCTCATCACGCATCTCGTGAGACGGGTTGATCTTTGATCAACGTTTCTGGTTTTATCCATTGAAAATGCTTTTTAAGAAACCAAAAATGCCATTTTCCAGGAAAACTATACGAGATATGAAAAAAATGATGAACAAATTTTGTCGAGACCATTTTTTTATGACACATATTTTTCACTTTAATCGTCAAACATGCTATTAAAAAAAATCCATTTTTCGCTAAAACTATGCAAGATACGAAAAAAGATAAATTGATAAAAAAATTTCACCCAAAAAAAGATCTAAAAATTTGTTGTGAATCATTTTTTAAAGGACGCGTAGTTTTTGTTTTAATCGTAAAAAATGTCATTACAAATAAACAAATTAAATTTTTTGAAGAAAGACACAAGGTACAATAAAATGTTTAATAACAAAAATGTTTGCCTGAATAAAATATAAAAATTTGCTTTTGACCTTTTTTCTCACGAGACGCGTGATGAGAACATTAACCAGCCATGGCTGGTTAACGAACTTGTTCTTTCTTTTTATGCCTCAAAACCGTGTGCCAAAGTTCAATCAAATCTGAACAGTCTTTCGAAAATTATCGTGCCTACGGGATGCAGACAGACAGACATACATAGACATACAGACATATACATCCATGCATAAACATACAGACATATCCAGACAGACATATCCAGATAGGCATAGACATAGACAGACATACATACAGACAGACATCTACGTAAATATCGTTTTTTCTGACTCAGGGGGTCTCAAAACGTGGAGATTAGATGAAAACCGAATAAGTCAAATTTTACATTGATGAGTTTTGATGAGAATATAAAAATAATTTTTATCCAAGATACAAAAATAGGTTCTATTTTTGAAAAAATTTAATAGAAAACCGTTAAAAGAGGAATTTTTTGTTTAATTCAAACACGAAAACGGTTGAAACAGGGGTTCTTTTTGTTTGAATTAATTATTTAATTGCTTAATTTAGTTTAAAATCAATGGGAACAGGGTTTGGCCTTTGAATGAAAAATTGATTGAACAGAATTTTTTGTTCAATTGAAAATAGATTGAAAAAGTGTTCTTTTTTCTTTAATAATTATTGAAAAGAGCTTGAAAAAGGGACTCATTTTTATTTATTCGAAAAGGTTGAAACATGACTTCATTTTTCTTTAAATTGAAAACGTTTAGAAGAGGATTTTTTCTATAATTAAAACTAGAAAATAATTTGAACAGGTTTTTTTTTTGTTTACCAGAAGAGGGTCTGGAGCAGATGTTCTTTCGTGTGTAAATTTGAAAAACGGTTGGAAGATTGATTATTTTTGATTTATTGAAAATGGACTGGAACAGGGTTTGTTCTTTTTGTTTGAATTAATTATTTAAATGACGCTGAATCTAGCACCCAGTTATCAGCACCAAGTTAATTTTTT
>CAKNYM010049864.1:157473-191191 GCA_932195095.1 Andricus curvator
AGGGTTTCTTTTATGATTTAATTTTAAAAAGGTTGGAAGATGGTTTCTTTTTTCTTGAATCTTAAAATATATTGGAAAAGGTTTTTTTTTTAAATTGAAAATAGATAGAAACAGGGTTTCTTTTTTCTTTAAATCAAAAACGGTTAGAAATGGATCTTTTGTAGAATTCAAACTAGAAAATGATTAAAACAGGATTTTCTTTTTTTTTAAATAGAAGAACAGGGTTTCTTTTTCTTTTGAATTTGAAAAAGGTTGGAAAAGGGCTATTTTAAATTGAAAACAGATTGAAACAGGGTTTACTTTTTTTGTAATAATGATTGAAAAGAGCTTGAAAAAGGAGCTCATTTTTATTTATTCGGAAAGGTTAAAGGGTTAGAAGAGAATTTTTTGTGGAATTTTAACTAGAAAATGGTTGAAACATGGTTTTTTCTTTAATAGAACAGGGGCTGGAACAGGTGTTCTTTTTTGTCTAGATTTCAGAAAGGTTAAAAGATCGATTCTTTTTTGTTTAATTGTAAATTTATTGGCACAGGGTTTTTTGTTTAAATGGAAATAGATTGAAACAGGGTCTCTTTCTTCTTTAATAATTATTAAAAAGAGATTAAAAAAGGAGCTAGTTTTTATTTATTCCGAAAGGTTGAAACGGGCTTTCTTTTTTCTTCGAATGGAAAACGGTAAGAAAAGGATCTTTTGTAGAATTAAAGCCAGAAAATGATTAAAACAGGGTTTTCTTTTTGTTTAATAGAAGAGGGGCTGGAAAAGGTGTTCTTTTGTGTGTAAATTTGAATAAGGTTGGAAGATCGATTCTTTTTTATTTATCGAAAATGTACTGGCACAGGGTTTATTTTTTGTTTGAATTTGAAAAAGGTTGAAAGAGGGTTACTTTTTTGTTTAATTTAAAATGGATTGGACCCGATTTTTTTGTTTAATATCAGAGGGGCTGGAAAGCAGGTATTCTTTTGTATATAAATTTGAAAAAGGTTAGAAGATCGATTCTTTTTTTGATTTTTTAAAAATGGACTGGAACAGAGTGTGGTCGTTTAATTGAAAATAGATTGGAACAGGGTTTTTTTCAATTGAAAATATATTGATACAGGGTTTTTTCTAATAATGATTGAAAAGAGGTTGAAACAGGAGCTCATTTTTTTATTCGGAAATGTTGAAACAGAGCTTTTTTCAACTGGAAAGCAGTTAGAAGAGAATTTTTTTAGAATTTAAACTAGAAAACGGTTGAAACAGTGCTTTTTTGTTTAATGGATCAGGGGCTGGAACAGCTGTTCTTTTGTGTCTAGATTTCAAAAAGGTTGAAGGATCATTTCTTTTTTGTTTAGTAGAAAATAGATTGAAACAGGGTCTCTTTTTTCTTTAATAATTATTGAAAAAGAGATTAAAACAGGGGCTCATTTTTATTTATTCAGAAAGGTTGAAACAAGGTTTCTTTTTTCTTCAAATGTAAAATGGTTAGAAAAGGATCTTTTGTAGAATTAAAACTAGAAAATTGTTGGAACAGTGTGTAAATTTGAAAAAGGTCGGAAGATCGATTCTTTTTTTATTTAAAAAAACAAATTATTTTTTTTTGAATTTGGAAAAGGTTGGCAGAGGGATTCTTTTTCGTTTCACATTGAAAAATCTTTTGAGGAATTCTTTTTTGTTGAATTAAAAATTGATTAAAACAGTCGTTTCATTAAAAATTGATTGGAACAGATTTTGTTTGATTAAAAATAGATTGAAACAGGAATATTTTTTCTTCAATAATTATTGAAAAGGGGTTGAAAAAGGGGCTTTTGTTATTTAATCGGAAAGGTTGAAACAGGGCTTATTTTTTCTTTAATTATAAAACGGTTAAACGCCGATTTTTTCTAGAATTAAAACTAGAAAATGGTTGGAACAGGTTTTTTTGTGTAATAAAAGAGGGGCTAGATCAGGTGTTCTTTTGTGTCTAGATTTGAAAAAGGTTGGAAGATCTATTGTTTTTTGTTTAATTTTAAATGCATTTTGGAACAGGGGTTTTGTTTAAAAAAACATAACCTGTAAAAGGTAACTTGAATTGAGATACTTCCATCACAGTAATTCTTGTCGTCAGCTTCGCCTTCAAAGGATCGAATAATAATCTGAATAATAAGGAGAGAAACTTTGCTCAAGGTAATCGATAATTATGCTAGAAAAACACCCACTTCAAAACAATTTTGGAGCCGACCTGTCACTCACACACCTCACAAATCCAAGTCGATAAAATTCACAAAAGCGTGGAAATTCGATCGAAAGGGAATGACATATTATTTCTAAATAGAATACACTCACAGAAATGTTTAAAAATTCCTCTGGTTCAACATTATTTTTGGGAAAACTGATAAAATTATAAAAATTGATAAGACGTCAAAACTTGTGTGGGACGAACGGGGAACAGCTGTTTGAGCAGACAACCGAAAGTCTGATTGGCGGATGAAAATTGCGCCGCTAAATTCAAATTTGCGATTTTGCATTTTTGATTGTTCTTCGACGCAGACGAATTTCTTAACTTACTTCACTTTATTAATGTTTTTCAGATATTTTTTCTAGAAAAAAAAGTTTGTTTATAAGTGTTTCGAATCTCAAATTTCAAATAATTAATATATATATTATATATCATTTTTTATGAAAAGCTTTGAAGTAAAAATTAGAAATTGGTAAAGTTTTATGAAATAGTTTCTATTCAATTTTTTTATGTACTTTTACTGATTTTTACAAAATTCGAAGAATTCGTATCGAGAATTATTAATAATTTCCGCGTGTGGAAAAACAATTGAAAATTTTCCTTGAACTCTTTGTTCCCGATCACTGAGCACAAACCTGGCTAATTCTTCCGGTTTTTTAACAAGTTTTTTCAATTTATTTCTTGTCAATTTTTATTTGTTCCTTTTTTGTAATCTTTTTGCTGTAATTACTATCACTGGTATTTAAAGCAATTAAAAAACTTTCGACCAGTAGAAATTTAATAAAGTATTTTTAATTACGGGAAAAAATGTTCAGAACTTTTTTTTGTTTTCAGTTTGTTCATTTGAATTTTCCGAAATTTTGTAAATCACAATTTTCAAATCAGACATTTTAATTTTAAAAATTTATTTCTAAAAGATAAAATTTTATCTGTGAGTGATTCTTTAATAATAAAGGAAAATTCTGTTCTAATCTTTTTGACCACATGCTTTAAAGTGATAAATGGATTTTTAAATTGCGGGTTATATATGTATTTATTTATTGATAAAAATTACGAACTTTCTGCACCATAAATTTAGAGAATTAAAATGTCTAAATATGTAATTTTATTTTATGATAAAATTTATTTCTAAATATGAAAATTATCTTCAGAAATATTTTGAATTTATAGAAGATTTGAAAAGATTCGAAAATAATTTAAATCTTGAGAAGTTTTCAAAAAATGTTAAACAAAATGTACATTTTCTAAGATTTTGAAACAAGAAGCTTTTTAAGAATTTTGAGATGTTTCAAGAGGAAACCAAATTTTTGTTAAGATTCCTGGAAAAATTTCAAATGATTCTTTATTTTGAAAAAGATTTCTCGGAAAACTTCAAATGAATTTTGAGAGAAAATTAAAAAATGTTCAAAACATTTAAAATGATTTCCTAAAATTTCATAAAAGAATGTAGAATATTTTGAAGCAAAATTGTTCAATTTTGCAAGAATAAAAAATTTTAGTACAAATTCGAGTAAGTTTAAGAGATATTTTGAAGTATTAAAAAATATAAAAATAATTCTGAACTTAAAGAGATTTCAACAAATTTAAAATAAAAAGTAGATTTTTGCAGATTTCAAAGAAAAAATTTCGAAAATTTTTAAGAATTTTAAAAGGTTTCAAGAGAATAACAAAGTTTTTCCAAGATTCGTGGGAAAACTTAAACTGATTTTTTATTTCCAAACATTAAGTTTTTAAGAAACTTTGAAAAGACTTCTACAAATTTTGGAAAAAATCTGGAAGATTTTTTTAAGATTTCGAAGTTTTGAAATCTGTCGAAAATAATTTTAATCTTGAGAAGATTTAAAAAAATGTTAAACAAAATGTAGACTTTTTAAGATATTGAAAAAAGAAGAATTTTCAGATGTTTCAAGACGAAACAAAATTTTTGTTAAGATTCCTGGCAACATTTCAAATGATTCTTTATTTTGAAAAAGATTCCTCGGAAAACTTCAAATGAATTTTGAGATAAAATTAAAAAATTTTCGAAACGTTTTAAATGATTTCCTAAAATTTCGGAAAAGAGTGTAGAAGATTTTGAAGCAAAATTTTGCAATTTTGCAAGATTACAAAATTTTAGTCCAAATTCGAGTAAGTTTAAGAGATATGTTGAAGTATTAAAAAGTACAAAAATAATTCTCAACTTAAACAGATTTCCACAAATTTAAAACAAGAAGTAGATTTTTGAAGATTTTAAACAAAAATATTCGAACATTTTAAAAGCTTTCAAGATAATAAGAAAGTTTTTACAAGATTTGTTAGAAAACTTCAACTGATTTTTTATTTTTTGGAAAAATTAAGTTTTTAAGAAAATTTGAAAAGATTTCTACAAATTTTGAAAAAAATCTGGAAGATTTTTTTAAGATTTCGTAGATTTGAAATCTGTCGAATATAATTTTAATCTTGAGAAGATTTAAAAAAATTTTTAACAAAATGTAGATATTTAAGATTTTGAAAAAAGAAGAATTTTGAGATGTTTCAAGACGAAACAAAATTTTTGTTAAGATTCCTGACAAAATTTCAAATGATTCTTTATTTTGAAAAAGATTCCTCGGAAAACTTCAAATGAATTTTGAGAGAAAATAAAAAAATGTTCAAAACATTTACAATGATTTCCTAAAATTTCGGAAAAGAATGTAGAACATTTTGAAGCAAAATTTTTCAATTTTGCAAGATTACAAAATTTTAGTACAAATTCGAGTAAGTTTAAGAGATATTTTGAAGTATTACAAAATACAAAAATAATTCTCAAATTAAAAAGATTTCAACAAATTTAAAACAAAAAGTAGATTTTTGAAGATTTCAAACGAAAAATTTCGAAAATTTCTAAGAATTTTAAATGGTTTTAAGAGAATGAAAAAGTTTTTCCGAGATTCGTGGGAAAACTTCAACTGATTTTTTATTTTCAAACATTAAGTTTTTAAGAAAATTTTAAAAGATTTCTATGAATTCGCGCACAAACTATGCAAAAGTCGAAAATTTCCATATTACTAACTGAAAATTTAACTAATCCAGTTGAATATTCCATCATTTTATTTGAAAATTGGTCTGTTTGTTGAAAATTTGTCTTTTTTGGTAGAAAATTAATCTTCTTGGTTGAGAATGCATCTTTCTGGTTGGTAATTCATCTTTTCCGTTGAAAATTCAACTACTCCAGTTGAACATTAATCATTTTAGTTAAAAATTCATCATTTTAGTTGAAAATTGTTCACTTTGGTTGAAAATTTAGCTACATTATGTTGAAAGTTCGATTTCATTTTTGGTTGGATCTTCCAATTCATCCAATCTTTTTAATCTTTTTTAATTGAAAATTTAACTATTGAATTGTTTGTTTACAATTCATATTTTATAGTTGAAAATGCAACGATGGTTTCAAAATTGATCTCTTTTCGTTAAAAATTCAACTCTTTGGTTGAAAAACGAACTATACTGTGGAAAATTGTTCTTTTTTAAAATTAATTTTTTTAATTGAAAATTCAACTATTCCAGTTAAAAATTCATCATTTTAGTGAAAATTCATCACTTTAGTTGAAAATTTAACTATATTTTGTTCATAATTCCATTTTATTTTTGGTTGAAAATTAATATTTTTTACTAAAAATTCAACCATTCCATGTTTAGTTTAAAATTCATTTTCATAGTTGAAAATTCAACTACATTTTGTTGAAAATTCGATTTTATTTTTAGTTGAAAATTAATCTTTTTAACTGAAAATTTAACTATTCCAGTTTTAGTTTAAAATTCCTCTTTTATAGATGAAAATCCAGCGACGGTTTCAAAATTGATCTCTCTTAGTTGAAAATTCTACTATGTGGTTGAAAATTTATGTATTTTTGTTGAAAATGTGTCTTTGGTAGAAAACTCATCTATTTGGTAGAAAATTGAACTATTTGGTTGAAAATTAACTTTTCTGTTGAAAATTCATATTGTTGGGTTAAAGAATAAAACTTATTGTAGAAAATTCGTCGTTTTTGGAAAACATTTAATCATTATTGGTTCAAAATGCAACTGCGGTTCAAAAATATTTTTGAATTTTCTAAAAAATTGTCGAAAATTATATTTGTACAAGGTTAAAAATAAATAAAGCTAAAACATGAGTAATTATTCCGAATTTTTATTTTCTATTAAAATGATTTTTCCCCTCAAATTGAAAAACTAAACGCGCGTTTGAACAATTGATGTGATATTAGTCAAAACTTTTTTGGATTAATGTTTAGTTTATATATATATATATTTTTTTTTTAACTTTTTTAACTAAATAGTACAATTGTTTAACTAAAAAAGATACGTTTTCAACCAAAAATAGAATAACTTGATTTTTATTGAAGAGAATTAATTTCCAATAAAAAAAAGAAATTTTCTACAAAAGTTTATTTTTGTAAGAAATAGTTGAATTTTATTCCAAATTCTGGAATTTTCAAGTCAAAAAGACGAATTTTCAACAAAATAGGTAAATTTACAGTAAAAAAAATTAATTTCTAACCGAAAAAAAACGAATTTTCAACAAAAAATGAACTTTTAAGAAAGAATTTCAACTTTCAACCTAGGAGTTGAATTTGTGACCTAAAAAAATGAATTTTCCACGAAAAAAGTAATAGTTGATATTCCAACAAAAAAATATTTTAATTAATAATTAATGAAAAAATAAATAAATAAAAATGATAATAAAAAAATAAAAAGATTAATTAATTTTAAAGCCGCAAATACGAATTTTTTACAAAACAGTTGAATTTTTAACGTAAAATGTGAATTTTCAATAAAAAAGTTAATTTTCAACTGAAGCAGAATAATTTTTAAACAGACAGTTGTAGTTTTAACCAAAAAAGATGAAATTTCTACAGCAATTCAAAATGCAACAGGTTCAAAAATGCAATTCAAAATGCAACTGGTTCAAAAATCTTTTTGAATTTTCTCGACAATTTTCGGAAAATTATATTTGTATAACTTTAAAAACAAATAAAACTAAGGAAAGTAATTATTCCGAATTTTAATTTTATATTAAAATGATTTTCCCCTCAAATTGAAAAACTGCACGCGCGCAAAGATATTATAAACGCGCGTTAGTCTAATCTCAAAAATGCGATAACTGTTATCTGGAGGGCCCGGAAGCACCACGCCGTCCCTGAAGTAGCCGCGAGGCAATTTCAGGGTTATTTCCTCGCCAAAATCCACTCTCGCCTTCGCCTCAGGAATAAAATCGAATAAATTGACTGGCCTCTCGTCCACTCTTGTATTCGGTTTTCAAGCCTCGAGAAGGAGAGAACGAAAGGGGGACAAGTCACCAAAGAGACTGAAAAAGTCGAAATATCTTTGGTCCAACTCTAACCTCAAAACGTCTTCTGCTCTTCGGAAAGTGCCGGAAAGTCGAGTCTGAACTCTGAATCCCGAAATATAAACAAGATAAAGATAAAGTGAAAAAAAATCAAGATAAAGGAGAGCAAGACACCGACAGAGGAATTTTTCCCCTCTCGTACCAGTTGTGACCAGTTGAGAGTTCCTCAGCCTCACGCAACTCGTCACACTTCGCGATAGTCGTCCCTCCCACGCTTTACAGTTTACAGTTCGCAGTTTCACTGCTTCGCGTCAAATCGTCTCACTCGATTCCCGCCTCAGCAGCGGGAATTTCTATTCAGCATTTGTCAACGGTAAATCCACGTTGTTCATATTCTTCCCCGAATTACAGTTTTTCCAATTCCCCACACTTTCGGGAAAATCGAGTGTCTCTTGAATTAAATCCGGTCTCGGGTCGGTTCCTAACCTTCAAATTCCTCGTGGATGCCGCGGGGCCGAGGGAGGCATTTCTCTTTTTGACAGCTAAAAATACGGTTTTTGATGAAGATACTGAATGACCGAGTGCGACCGCTATTTCGGATTCTGTGAGCAAAGTGTGCATCCTCTGCCTCTTTCGCAAATTTCCACGAAAAAATCGCGAGAAAAATTGTGAAAAATCGAGACACGAAATCTAGCAGACGCTTCTGTCAAAATTCTCGCTTTTTTGAAGGGGTTTTGGCCGAATCTGGTCAAAGTTGAGGGTGGAGTAGTTTTTGGGACCCGGAAGTTTTAAAAAAAGTGCGAAGGGAGAGAAAATGGAGCAAAGGTGTGGACATTTTTGAGGTTACGTTCGCTCGCTGATTGACGTTTGAAGTGAAAATGAGTGATGGTTTCTACCTGAGGAAAAAGTGTTGAGATTTGAAAAGTTTGAGAGAAGTGAGGAACGTACGTATTATACTTGTGATCTTTACCTTTTTATTGTGGATTTTAGCCATTTTTAATGCTTTCTTTTCGGGAAGAGAGGCGAGTCGTTTTGTCCCATTTTGTGACCTTTTATGGCGGTTTGGGTCTCAAAATACATTCTAGAGTCATTTTCCCGAAATTCGTGTTTTTTTTAGAGACGGAGATGTTTTTTATAAGATTTATTTGCAGCCGTTGGGATACTTATAATCTGGTGTTTTATCGTTTTATTGATGTCACGTGCTTTTCGCGATCTTGATAAAATATGGAAGGCTCCGGATTTTAAAATTAAATTAGCATAAAAAGAATCTTTTTCAGAACTATAAATTCTAGGCTTTCAAGTTTTTAAGTTTTTAAATAATTTGGATAATAACCCATTTAAATCGTGATCATTATAATTACCAGTCATTTTTTAAAAAGAGTGTCTGTCATTTCGAGACGGTAATTTTCTCTTGCGAAACAAGCCAGCATCGCGATAAGAAACACAATTAATAGTAAACATTACAATGCGGGATACTAAAGATATTTTAATATTAGCGCTTTTAAATTTAAACCCTTTTAATTTATTGTCGATTGACTAGACTTGACACTCCCAGGCCGCGGACTCACCACACTATTGACTGTTTTCTCACAATTATCTGCTAATACCACTATTTGTTTACTTTTCCTTAAATATTTTTGAACTTATTCTATAATTGGCTACAGATTGTCTCAATGGTTCATTAGGAGGCGTCCAAAATGTTGATTTTTCAAGCCAAAAAGATGAGTTTGTAACAAAACAGCCGAATTTTCAGTCAAATAGTTAAATTTTCAATCCAAAAGATGAATTCTCAACAAATTACGTGAATTTTCCACAAAAAAGTTGAATTCTCAAGCCAAAAAGGCAAATTATCTACAAAACAGCTGAATTTTCAACCTGAAAATACCAATTTTCAGCAAAAAATGTAATAATTGATATTTAAACAAAAAAAGATTTTAATTTTAAATAAAAAAAAAGTTTAGTTCAAACCAAAAATACGAATTTTCAACAAAATAATTTAATCTTCAACCAAAAACATGAATTTTCAACTGAGAAGATTAATTTTCTATCAAAAAGACGTATTTTCAACAAAATACATGAATTTTCACCAAAAAAAAAAATACAATTTCAAACAAAAATTGAATAGTTAGATTTTCAGTTGAACAAATTAGTTTTCAACCTAAGAGATGAATTTTCAACTATAATTTTGGAATATTCAACTAGATTAGTTAAATTTTCAATGGAAAAAAAATAATTTTCAACCAAAAAAAAAACGAATTTTCAACAAAATAGTTAAATTTTCTGTTAAAAGAATCCATTAAAAAAACAATTTTCAACAAAACAGTTAAATTTTCAATCAAATAGATGAATTTTCAAATAAAATGAAGAATCTTGTATGAAAAAAGATAAATTTTCAAGGAAAAATAGAATATAGTAGATTTTTTTGGGTCAAAAACAGAAGTTTATTTTTAAAAAAAGTTTTCTAAAAAAAAATGTAATAGTTGGTATTTTAGCTAAAAAATATTTTTATTTTAAATAAAAAAGAGTTCAATTCACCAAAAAGACGAATTTGAACGAAATAGTCGAATCCTCAACCAAGGAGATGAATTTTGAACTAAACTGATGATTCTTCAAAACTCAAACCTAAAAATTTAATTTTTAACAAAGTAGTTCAACTTTTAACTACACTCTTAACCAAGTAGATGTATTTTTATGAATTCTCAACGAAAAATATATTATTTGATATTTCAACTAAAAAAGGTTTTAAGTAAAAAAGAGTTAAATTCATACAAAAAGACGAATTTTCAACAAAATAGTTGAATCTTTCACCAAAACAGATTAAATTTCCACTAAAATGACGTTTTTTCAAAAAAAAAATTTGTTTTAAGTAAAGTTGTTTAAATATTAACCAAGCTGTTTAATTTTCAATAAAAAAATTAATTCTCAACGAAAAAAGTAATAGTTAATATTTCAACTAAAATGATGATTCTTCAACCAAAAAAGTTGATTTTTAATAAAAAGAAAACGAATTTTTTAAAATTAAAAACGAATATTCAACTAAAATATGAATTTTCAATAAAAAAAAAGAACTTTCAAGAAAATAGTTTAACTTTCAACCAAGGAGTTGAATTTGTAACCTAAAAAGAGGAATTGGCCACGAAAAAATGTAATTGTTGATATTTCAACAAAAAAAAATTTTAATTAAAAATAAAAAACAGTTGAATTTAACCAACAAAGACGAATTTTCAACCAAATAAAGTTGCATTTTTAACCCAAAAATTGATTTTCTTCCAAAAAGATGAATTTTTAATAAAATGCATCAATTTTTAACCAAATAGTGGAATTGTCTACCAAAAAAGACGATTTTTCAACAAATTACATAAATTTTCAACTAAATAGTTTGAACAATGGATGTGATGCCAGTCAAAAGTTTATTTGATTAATTTTTAGTTTATATTTTTTCATTTTTAAACATTTTTAACTTAATACTTGAATTTTCAAACTAAAAAAGAGCAATTTTCAATCAAACATGGTGTAGTTAAATTTTTATTGAGGAGAATTAATAATTTTCAATAAAAAAAGGAATTTTCTACAAAACAGATTAATTTTGTACCAAATAGTTGAATTTTATTCCAAATTGTGTAATTCTTAAGTCAAAAGGACGAATTTTCTATAAAACAGCTGAACTTTCAACAAAATATCAAGTGAGTCCATAAGTTCGTGCGTATTTTTCAACGTTAAGTAAATCTTTCTTTTTCAGTCTTTTTACAAACAAGGCATCCATATGTTGTTGAAATGATGGCAATTAGTTCTAGATAATGATGGCAAATATATAATTGATTAACTGAATATGCACGAACTTATGGACTGACTTCATAGTTAAATTTACAGTGGAAAAAAGTAATTTTTAACCCAAAAAAAAAAGAACTTTTAAGAAAGTATGTAGTCCAACTTTCAACGAAGGAGTTAAATTTGTAACCTAAAAAGATGAATTTTTCACGAAAAATGTAATAATTGATATTTCAACAAAAAAAAGATTTTAATTTAAAATAACAAACAGTTGGATTTAACCAACAAAGACGAATTTTCAACAAAATAAAATTGCATTTTTAACAAACAAAAAAAATGATTTTCTACGAAAAAAGACGAATTTTCAACCAAGTAGTTAAGTTTCCTTCCAAATTGTTTGATTTGCAAGCCGCAAATACGAATTTTCTAGAAACCAGTTGAATTTTCAAATCGAAAATGTGAATTTCCACTAAAAACTTAATTTTCAACCGAAACAGATTACTTTTTAACCAAGTTGTTTTATTTTTAACGAAAAAAATGCAGTTTCTGCAGAAAAAGATACATTTTCAAACGAAAAAGATACATTTTCAAACGAAAAAGATACATTTTCAACAAAATAGTTGAATTTGCAATAAAAAAAATTTGTTCGTCAAGAAAGAAACAAAATTTCAATCAAATTGTTGAATTTTCAAGCAAGAAGTATGATTTTTTTAAAAACAAAATTGTGGAATTTTCGACAAAGTAATTCAATTTTGAACCAAATAGTACAATTTTTAAATAAAAAATATGAATTCTTAACAAAAAATTTAATAGTAGACTTCAACCGAAGCAGATTAATTTTTAACTAGACAGTACCATTTTTAACCAAAAAAGATGAAATTTCTGCAGAAAAAGATATATTTTTAAACGAAAAAGATAAATTTTCAATACAAAAAAATTTGTTAGTCAAGAAAGAAACAAAATTGCAATCAGATTATTGAATTTTCCACAAAGTAATTCAGTTATCACCAAGTAATACAATTTTCAAATAAAAAAATATGAATTGTTAATGAAAAATTTAATAGTAGACTTTTCAACCGAAAATAATGAACTTTCAACCAAAAATTGTTGGATTTTCTTATTGGTTTGTAATAATTCAGTTCGTATTTAAGAATAACATTTTTAATAAATATTGAAGTTCATTTCTAACACTTGAGGAATATGTAACTATTTTGACACTATTTTTTAAAATTTGTGACACTATTTTGAAATTATTTTTTAAAATTTGTGACATTATTTCCACTATTCTTGATCTCGAAAGTGAGTCCGAGGCCTGCACTTCCTTACCAACAATAAATTTAAACCACATTTTTGTTTCAAACTCAATAATCAATCAAATAAATTTTTCTTTGGCAGATAATTAAAAATGGCACAGCATTTTGTGACGGTCTGTGTTTTCTGCGTTTTATGCGCCGCACATACCTGTTCTGCCCACACGGATCTTTCTTTACCAAGGCCCGAATCTTTTGAATCAGAATACGCTTTGATTCAAGATAATAAAGAATTAGAACCCTCCTATATTCACCCCAAAAATAGAATACAACAAAGAAATGTTCAAAACCTCCAGAATGGAAAATCTCCCCTTTTTAAGGAAAATGATCTGCACACCTCGAGGAAATCGAGGATATCGAGAAAAGATACTGAGACACTTGAAGAAGGGGCAATTCATAGGAGTGATATTTCTTCTTTAGAAAATTTAGAAATTATGGAAAGACTGGGCCAAGTCGCACAGAAATCCTTTGGAGAAAAAAGAACATTGAGGGAGAGATCAAAGAGGCACGTGGTACTCGACGAGAAATATTTTACGAAAAAGGTTTTTCAAACTTACGGCAATGGAGAAAATATGACGATGGATGGGTTTGAAAAATTACTCAGGAAACTAGGATTAACGAAACTCGTAATGGAATTGGATGAAACGAGTAGTACTGAAAGTTCAATAGGTGAGGAGTATTTTTAACTAGCAGTATTATATGCGCGCTACAGCGCGCGGGAAACATTGCATTGCCAATTAATAAAATACAAAGATAAATATGAAAAGAAATTTCGGGATGTTAATATTCTTGATTTAACGTCTGGGAAATAACAATTTGGAATTTTTTAAGGAAAAACCTTATTTCATCTGGAAGAAGTCGATGAAATAAGATTTTTCCTTAAAAAATTACAAAGATAAAACAATATTACTATGATTGCAAGTTTAAATTGTACAGTTTAATCACTTGAAAAGAAATTGAGTGGCAATAAATTTGAAATGTTCACTTTGGAACATTAATATATAAAAAATAATTCGATTTTGAATACCTATTTCTTGCATGGTTTTATTTTTACTGTAAATTTTTTTCCCCAGATTAATTTGGAAAGGGGCTTGGTAAATTGGAAAGCTAATTTAAAAATATTCAGTTATTAATGCTTTCTCGAAATTTTTCAATAATTTTTCCATTTTTAATATTTGAAAGATGTGAATTCTTAATTTTAAAAGCTATAAATGTGATATTGTACCATTTTTCAACAATTCAAATAAAAACTTTTTTAATTCTAAACGTTCTAAATTTGGAAATGCGGGACTTTTACTTTGTAAAATAAAATAATGTAAAATAGAATAGAATATTCATTTTCAACCAAGAAGCTAGATTATATCAATTTTCAGCCAAAAAAATTAATTTTCAAACAAAGGAAAAAAAATTTTAACAAAGGCAAAATTTTGCAATCGAGTAGTTGAATCTTCAATAATAAAAGATGAGCTCTCAAAAAAATTTTAATCAAAAACACTTGAATTCACCCAAAAAAGATGAATCCTCAACGAAAAATTTAATAGTTGACATAGCAACGAAAAAAAAATTTAATTTGCATCAAAAACATTTGAAATTAACCCAAAAAGAGGAATTTTCAACAAAATTGTTTAATCAGCAATCAAAACAGATTAATTTTTAACTAAACAGTTGCATTTTTAACCAAATAAGATTAATTTTCTACCAAAACACTTGAATTTTCAACCAAAAATATGAAGTTTCAACGAAGAAAATTAATTTTCTACGAAAAAATACGATTTTCCAACGGATGAACTTCCAACTAAAATGATGAATCTTCAACAAAATAAAATGAAATTTTAACAAAGTAGTTCATCTTTTAACCAAGTAGTAGAAAGGGCCTTAGAAATTTAAATTGTTTTTTATAAATATTCAGTTATTAATACTTTTTCGGAATTTTTCAATTTTTAATTCTTACGTTTTGAAAGATGTGAATTACAAATTTTAGACTATAAATTTATATTGCATCAATAATTTAAAATTAAAATTTTTCTAATTTAAACGCTCTCAATTTGAAAATGGTCCACTATTAAGTTGTAAAATTAATTAATTTTCAGCTTTCAATTCTTCGAAAGTATACCGTTTTAAGTATTCCTTTAAAATTGTTGAATTTGAAATGCTTATTCGATTTTTTATCAAAGTTTTTTATCAAAAAAGTTAACCTAAGTAAATTTATATATTCAGGCTTTTAGATCAAAATATTGAAATTTTACAATATTGTGTTGATATAAATTCAAAACTATAAAATTGTGGACATTACAGGTTAAAATTAATTATCTAAGGAAGCATGGTTTTAATGATTTTTAAAATTATAAAATACAATTATTTTCAAATTATACAGTTTTGAAAGATTTAAAAATGAAAACAAACCATTTTCATTGTTTCGATATAAAATTATTCTTTTTTTAAATGGTTTCAATTCAAATTTGTTTAATTTTAAACGATTCCAGTTTGAAATAATTTAATGTTGAAAGTTTCAAGCTGAAAGCTGATTGTAAGTAAGATATAAAATGGTTTAATTTACAGTTTTGAAATATTTAAAAATGGGGAAGTCATACAACTTTTATAATATTTGAAATAATTCTGACTTTTTCATATAATAATCTATAAAGGTTAAAGAATCCACTCATGATTAAAATTAAAAAATTGCAATTGTAACAGATTTGAGCAATTTGATTATTTTTACTGAAACCACTTAAAAAAAACTGAACTTAAAAAACAGGAATAAAAAATGAAAGCATCTCTGCGAACCAACTTCATGCTGCGAACAGAATATATTAGGTGCCAACACTTGTCGATTATCATATATAATTATTAATTTCTCAACCCGAAATATTTTTAAATTGAATTCACCTTCTTGTAAAATATTTCGTGACTAATTTTGTTGAGTTAGTAAAAGTTGAAAGAGCTCTTACGTTGCGAATCAACTATGAACTTATCAAATATTGAATAGCACATCAATCAAGGGAGTAAAGTTATTCGTCTTTCAAGTTCGGTCCTCGAATCAAGATCAACCTTCCAATTAAAAGCGGAGCTTCCCGCGAAAATTGGGGCACGTGAAATTGCTCTGATTAGTTTTAATTTAACGAAGGAAACGCGGCGAAAGTCTCGGGACAAAAGTTCAAGGTCACGGAGGCGACGTTTCTAAAAGTTCATAGATCGCTGCACGAAACCTTGAGAAAACTTAGCAAACCCAGGTCTCAGATTCAAGGAAAAATTATGAAAATTTCGAAAATAGACAAAGTAAATGATTTATAACATTATACAAAGAAAAAAAACCTCTGTTTCAAATCATTTCCAATTAAAGAAAAAAAGAACGCCTAAAAAGATTAATTTTCAACGAAAAATCTAATACCTAATATTGAAATAAGAACGAATTTTCAACAAAATATTTGAATCCTGCACTAAAACAGATTAATTTTCAACCGACCAGTTGTATTTTTAACCAAAAAAAAATGGATTTTCTACCAAAAAAGACATCTTTTTTCAAAGAATTAGCTCAATTTTCCACCTAATTGTTGAATTTTTGAGCCGAAAATACGAAATTTGTACAGAAAGAGGCATTTCAATAAATTCTTTTGAATGCCCTTTTAATTTTTCTAAACTCATTTCAGACTTACTCAATTCAATGAATTTTCTCATATTTTTGAATTGTTTTGAATTCACTTAATTGCTTTTCAAATTCAGATTGATTTTTTAAATGAATTTCATCGAATTCTTCTCATTTCCTTTAAATTCTCCTCTAAATTATCTCAAATTTTATTGTCATCAATGCAATTTGTTCGATTTTAAAAATTTTCTCTAATATATTTCAATTCTTTTGAATTTAGCTTGAATTTTTTTGTAGGCATTAGTAACTTTTTTGACAAGAAATTAGTAGGGTTTCAAACATTTGAAGAATTTTACTTCACTTGAATTCTTCTAAATTTACTCAGTTCTACTTAATTCAATGGATTTTTTTCAATTTTTAACAGTTTTTATTTAATTGACCCTGAAGTCTTTTAACCTTACCTTGAATTCTTAGGCATTTCATCAAATTCTTTTGAGTTCCCTTGAATTTTTCTAAGCTCTTTTCAGAGTTACTACATTCAATGAAGTTTCTTCATATTTAACAAATTTTTTTAATTCACCTTGAATTTTTATAAATTTCATCGAATTCTTCTGATTCACCTTAAGTTCCTCTAAATTCACTCAAATTTTACAGAAGTCAATGGAGTTATTTTGATTTTTTTAAATGTTTTCCAATTAATTTGAATTCTTTCGAATTTAACTTGAAAGTTTTTGAGGTCTTATGAATTTATCCTGAATTTGCTACCCTTTTAGCGCGAAAAAAGTACCCTATTAGCGTGACAAAAAGTACCCTTTGGTCCCTATATTTTATCCCATAGGGACTGTGAGGCCTGACTAAAGAATAACATTTTAAATCAACATTGAAGTTCATTTTTCATTATTAAAAAATATTAGGTTAGAAAACTGGAAATTTTGCTTAAAAAATAGTGTTCATTTCCCATTGCACACTTTTTGATTTCGGACTATACACTTATAAATTCAGATTGCACATAAGTTTAATACTTGGGAAATTTTATGACTTTATTTTGTCACTATTTCTTTAAATTTGAGACACTATTTACACTATTTTTGATCTATGAAGTGAGTCTGAGGCCTGCAATCACAATTCTCAGGCACAAACAGTTTAGAAAAAAAGTCACAAGACATCATTTCAATAAAAGGGAAAAGAATGTGAGGAACACACTGACACAGTTCGTGTATGAACGACTCGATTTAGTGATAATAATAATCTTGATCAGAAGTATTTAATGTTACTTGAGCCCAGGCATTTGATTGTCTGATTAATTGACCCGTCGAATTACTCATTGACTTCTTCTAACTTCACCGTTTTCAATCATATGTTTTATACTTTGCCATCTTTTCTGATAGCGTGAAAAAGATTATCCAGAACTTGATTTTTGTCACTTGCTGATAAAACTTGTTTGTCAACAAGTCACGTTTTTTTCTTTTCTTTCTTTCTGATTTTTTTTTCAGATTCAAAGTGAATTACGATAGCGAATCAAATGTTAAACACACTTAGAGAAAAATTGCATGTTTCAAGTATATATTTTTTTTACATAAATAAAAAATCATTTATAACTTGCACAAATGTACTGCAAAGATTTTTCCATTTGCCACGAAGAATAATTTACATGATGAAAATGAAATTTGATGCTATCAGTGACTGCATAACTCCTTCGTGTAATTCCAGTTGCGAAGATAAGAAAGCTTTTCTTGAGATTTCTGACATAAGGTTTATGTTACAAGGCTTCTATTATCATCGAGTCTGAAATAAACATTCCTACTAAGTATTTTTATAAAAGCAGCTGCTCGAAGAGAAGCTGAGTCCGCAATATAAATTCTATTTATTCCTCTCGTAATTAATATGAATTAAAGAAAAATCGGTGATTTGATTTAAAACCGTTTTTATCTTTTGGCTTATCATTGTTTTGCGTTTCAGATAGTGAAAAGGAGTTGGATAGGGTAACGGAATCTAGTGTCGATTCTAACCAAAGGGTAAGTTCTGAAAGTAATTAAACATTTTTAGCAATATTACATAATTTAATTGAAAGTCTTCAATTTTTAAATGGAAAATTTGCGGACTTGGAAGAAATAATTTATTTGTAGTGGTGTGATGATTTTCCCCTCAATATCTTTAATCGAATTGGTATTGAAATTTCAGTGCTTGAGCAGTAAAGAGTTACTGAGTACCTTATCGCAAGACGCGTCATATAAGGCAGCGGCGAATAATAGTACATTATTACCTGACTGGTTGTTCGAGAGGGTTTGTCCTGTTCTCATTTATCACTTGGCTGGAGAATCAAGCGAAAGAAACGGCTGCGTTCAAATCCCAGAAAGTTATAGACCTTCCGCTGTCGAAAGCTATGAAAGTGAGGAAATGGCGCGAAATATGTTTCAAGGTGCGTTTTTACAATTGAATTATTCAATTTCTCCTTTGAAATTCAATTAAACAAAAAACCATGTACCAATTCATTTTCAATTAAACAAAAAATTATATTCCAACCCCTTTTCATTTAAACTAAAAACCCTTTTACGCTTATTTTCAAATAAAACAAAAACCCTAGCCATTTAAATTTCAATTAATCAAAAACTCTGTTCTAACCCCTTTTCAATGAGGCAAAAAACCTTGTTCCAATCCATTTTCAATTAAACAAAAAAACCCTGTTCCAAACCCTTTTTAATTATGCAAAAACCATGTTCCAATCAATCTTCAATAAAAAAAAACAGGTTCCAATTCATTTTCAATCAAACAAATAAAAAACGTGTTCCGATCCATTTTCAATTAAACAAAAAACGCTGTTCCAATAAATTTTCAATTAATAAAGAAGCCCTGTTTCAAACCCCTTTCAATTAAGCAAAAACCCGTTTTACAACCCTTTTCCAACCCATTTTCAATTACGGAAAAACAATGTTCCAATTCATTTTCAATTAAACAAGACGCGCTGTTCCAATCAATTTTCAGTTTAACAAAAAAAAACCTGTTCTCATCCATTTTCAATAACAAAAATGCGGTTCCAACTCCTTTGCATTGAAATAAAAAACTCTTTTACAATCGATTATCAATTAAACCAAAAACCCTATTCCCTTCAAATTTAAATTATTAAAAATCCCTATCCCAACCCATTTTCAATTAAGCAAAAAATCTTGTTTCAATCCATTTTCAATTAAACATAATAACCCTGTTGCAACCCCTTTTTAATTACGCAAAAAACCATGTTCCAATCAATTTTCCATTTAACCAAAACTCATGTTCCTGTTCATGTTCAATTGAACAAAAAAATACCCGGTCCCAATCGAGTTTCAATTTAATAAAAAATGATATTCCAACCCCTTTCCTTTTAAACATAAAACCCTTTTACAATCCCTTTTTAATTAAATCAAGAACACATCCATTTTACTCTTCAAGTTTAAATTAATCAAAAAACCCTGTTCTAACCCCTTCTCAATTAAAAAAAAGCCTTTTTCCCATTCATTTTCAATTTAAACGAAACAACTCTGTTTTAACCCCTTTTTAATTACGCAAAAAACGGTGTCCCAATCCGTTTTCAATCAAACAAATTAATCCTGTTCGAACCCCTTTTCAATTACGGAAAAACCTTGTTCCAATCATTCTTCAATATAACAAAAAACCATTTTCCAATTCATTTTCAATTAATCAAGAAACGCTGTTCCAATCAATTTTCAATTGAATACAAAACAACTCTGTTCCAACCCCTTTCCAATCACTGAAAACCCAGGTTCCAATCAATCTTCTATTTTCACAAAACAACCTTGTTTCAACCCCTGTTCAATTAGGCAAAAAACTATGTTCCAATCAATATTTAATTTACCCAAACCCACATTCCAATTCATTTTCAATTCAACAAAACAACCCTGTTCCAACCTCTTTTCAAATTGAAACCAAAAATCCCTGTTCCAACCTTTTTCAAATTGAAACAAAAAAAATCCTATTTCAATCTTTATCCAATAGAGAATTTGCATCCATTTATTATATTTTTATTTAAAATCTCATGATTCTAACATTTGTAATGGACGCTTCTTTTTTAGTTTTAAGTACTGATTGCTTATTTAAAATTGATTGAAAATGACGGTCGTCATAATGATGCTATCCGTTATACGGAGATTCGCATCTTCAAACAAAAGTAGTGACGCACACCTAGAAAATTTATTACGTTTTTGTATGATTTTCTGACAGATGATATCTTTTCTGGAGGCAATTGTTTACATATTAAATAAAATATGAATTATCAATATAGTTTTGTGTCCCTATACTAATTAACCAATCACAAAGGCTGATGTTTTCCGTTTTTAAAAATTGAATTAGAAATTGTTTAATAATATTCATTCATTTCATGTAAAACAAACTCTGACGTCCTCTACAAAATGTAATAACTTATTTCTCTTTTCATGCCAAATTCTCTAACCCTTGTTCCAGCCCCTTGTCAATTAACAAAAAATTAGGATCTTTTAATTTGTTTAACTTTTTAATTCAGCTTTTTTATCGGGAGAAATTAAGTATTAAAATTTAAATTTCGTCTTTTTTCACATTTTAACATCCTTGCAGATTCAATTTAAAGAGCTAGGAATACAAATTTATTCCATTCCTGATTCTAATTTTTCTCTTTTCAGTTTGGCTGTATTCAACTATCAGTATTTTGATAATTAGTCTCTGCGGTCTTTTGGGAGTTGCTGTAATTCCTGTAATGGGAAAAAGTTATTACCACCAGCTTCTGCAATTTTTGGTCGCTCTTGCCGTCGGAACATTATGTGGAGACGCCCTCATCCATTTACTTCCTCATGTAAGTTTTAGTCATTTATTAACGCTTAACTAAACAAAATCAACTGTATTTACTGTTCCAACTCCTTTTCAAATTAAATAAAAAACCTTGTTCTAGTTCATTTTTAATTAAACAAAAAATAAACTCTGTTCCAACCTCTTCTCAATTAAACAAAAAACCCTGTTCCAATCAATTATCAATTAAATAAAAACCCTGTTCAAATCCATTTTCAATATAAAAAGGCTGCTTCAGTCAATTTTCGATTTACAAAAAAAACTTGTTTTAGTCCATATTTTCAATTACACAAAAAAAAACCCTGTTCCAGCCCCTTTTAAATTAAGCAACAAACACTGTTCCACTTTATTTTCAATTTAATAAAAAGCTATGTTTCAATCCATTGTCAATATAAAAAAGCTGCTTCAGGCAATTTTGAATTAAACAAAAAAATCCTGTTTTAGTCCATTTACAATTAAACAAATAATAAAACCTGTTCCAACCCCTTTTCAGTTAAACAGAAAACCCTGTTCCAATCAATATTTAATTAAATAAAAAACCCTTTTCCAAATTATTTTTGAATTTAACAAAAAGCTGTGTTCCAAAACAAACAAAAACCCTGTTCCAATTTATTTTCAATATAAAAGAGCTGCTTTATTCAATTTTCAATTAAACAAAAAATAAACCATGTCATAACCCCTTTTCAATTAAACCAAAAACTCTGGTCTTTTCAATTTAACAAAAAGCCGTGTTCCAATTCATTTTTAATATAAAAAAGCTGCTTCAATCAATTTTCAATTAAACAAAAAACCCTTTTTTAATCAATTTTCGATTAAACAAAGAATATACCCTGTGCCAACCTCTTTCAATGAAAAAAAACATTGTTCTAATCAATTTTCAATTAAATAAAAAACCGTGTTCCAGTACAATTTCAATATAAAAAAGCTGCTTCATTCAGTTTTCAGTTAAACGAAAAACCCTGTACTAACATTAAAAATTGAATAATTTCTTATTAAAATCGATTGCGTTTAAATTCAATTTCTGAATTAATAGAATCCAATAAGACAAGGCAACTATTATTCTTGAAAGTTCATTGTTTTTGGTTTAAAATTCCCCTATTTGGATGAAAATTCAAGTATTTGGTTAAAAATGCTTTTGGCTGAGTTTTAATCTTTTTCGATTGAAAATTAATTTTTCTTGGCTGAAAATTAGCTTTTAGTTGAAAACTAAACTGTTTTCTACAAAATTAGACTTTATTATTGAAAATTCAACTATATAATTGATAATTCTTTTGTTTTAAAATTCATCATTCTTTGTTGAAAATTCGTCTTTTTGGCCTGAAAATTCAACTATGTGGTTGAAGTTTAATCTTTTTTGTTTGAAAATTCTACGATTGAGTTGAAAATTTAACTATTTTGCTAAAATTTCGATTAGTTTCTTAAAAATTTGTCTCTTTTGCTTGAAAGTTCTCAATTATTTGGTTGTAAATGCAACTGTTTGGTAGAAAATTTGTTTGTTCTTTCAACTCAACTATTAATCCTGTTCCATTTTATTTTTAATAAAACAAAAACCCCTATTCGAATCCATTTTATTAACTTTTAATTAAACAAATTCGACTGTATTTCATTTCAGCTTCAAGATTCCTTTTAAAGAAAAAATCTCTCTGACTTAAAATACTTTCAACTTCTTTTTAATCACTTTTTTTTGTATTTTTTTTCAGGCTATGATGTCGGAAGCGAGTCACAGTCATGGTCACGACCACGAGGACTCACATATGATAATCGATCACGAAGCAGATCATAATGCAAATATGTGGAAGGGACTTGTCGCCATGCTAGGCCTAGTTCTTTTTTTCTTCACCGAAAAGTCGCTAACTATGCTTGCTGAATGGAGAAAATATCGCCAAAGGCGCAACAAGGTATGCTTTTTATATTCGAAAATAGTTGGTCAATTAATCCAGAAGTTCAATATAAATTTAATCCTCTGTTTTGATATAATTAAAGCTTCCACCGAGAGTCAGAGTGATGAGAGAAACTGAAGGTCCGAATAGCAACACCGTAGGAGAAAAACTCTGCAAGCACAAATACTCATCCTATCCTTATTGTTACGGAGAAATTACGACTGATACTCAAGGTAACACAATATTTGTACCCCCCTCCCCCCTCACTGTATTTTATGGTTTCCAGAAATAGTAAGATATGGGACTTGAAAAAAATGGAAATTTTTTGTATTTAAGATAATACATATTTACGAAAGAAGTATACGGCTTTCAAAGACAATACATTTGGCAATTTATACTTTTTTTTATTGTTCATTTGTGAATCATTTTATTTAATTTTCAAATGATGAAATTTCAATAAAGTGAGTGCATTTAACAATAATATAATGTAGGTTTATGTAAAATTGAATGGGATTTGGTAGATTTCATGCTTGACGGCTGATTCTCGTACATATAAAAATGTCCATTGTTAATTACATTTGAAGTTATGTTTGCTTGACCAATTTTTCATTTTCCCTGACCATTAACGTTCAAATACCAGTATTTTAATCTTGTAATATTTTTAACAAATGATTTTTTATAAACGGAATAAAACAATATTTCAGATATAAATCTAACATTTTCAAATTAATTTATTTTAAATAAAACAATGACTTTTCTACCGTAAAAGATGACTTTTTAACAAAATACATGACTTCTCAACAAATTACTTGATTTCTCAATAAAATACTTGAATTTTCAACGAAATAATTCAATTTCCAACCTGAAAAGATGAATTCTCAACAAAAAAGTCTAATAGTTTATATTTGTTGAACCTTTAAGACAAAAGACGAATTTTCTGTATATACATTGAATTTTAAAGCAAAAAATATTAATTTTCAGCAAAAAATTAATTTTTTCAACAAAATAGATAAATTGTCAACCCAAGAGATAAACCTTTATTTAATTCAATTTTCAACAAATGGTTCAACTTTCAACCGAAGAGATGAATTTTCAACTAAAAATATGATTCTTCAACAAAAAAACTGAATTCTTAACAAAGTGGTTCGACCAAAACTTTTAAACAAAATAGTTAAATCCTTAACCAAAGAAGATTAATTTTTAACGAAACAGTTGCATTTTTGTCCAAGAAAGATACAATTTCTACTATAATAGATGAATTTTTAAATTAAAAAGACAAATTTTCAAAAAAAAAAGTTGAATTTTCATCCAAAAAAGATTTCAGTTAACTTTTCAACCCCAAAATATGAATTTTAAACAAAAATTAAATTTTCTACGAAGATAATTAAATTTTCAACCCAAAAAGACGAATTTCCAACAAACAGTTTAATTTTCAACCAAAAAGGATGACTTTTTAACAAAATTGTTGAATTTTCACCAAACAGTTCCAAGTTTGTCCAAGAAAGATGCAATTTCTCCTACAATAGATACATTTTTTAATTAAAAAGACAAATCCTCAAAAAAAAAAGTTGAATTTTCATCAAAAAATGATTTCACTTGACTTTTCAATACCAAAGTATGAATTTTGAACAAAAAGTAAATTTTCTATGAAATAGTTTAATTTTCAACAAGATAGTTGAATTTTCAATCAAAAAGATGAATTTTTAACAAAAAGGTTGAATTTTCAACCGAACAGTTACATTTTTATCCAAGAAAGATGCAATTTCTACTACAATAAATGAACTTTTAAATTAAAAAGACATCCTCAAAAAAATAGTTGAATTTTCATCAAAAAATGATTTCAGTTGACCTTTTAACGAAATTTTGTATGGAAATAGTTGAATTTTTAACCCAAAAAGACGAATTTTTAACAAAAACAGTTGAATTTTCAACCAAAAAGGATGACTTTAACCAAATTGTTGAATTTTCAAACAAATAATAATGTTTATAACTAAAAAGATAATCTTTAGGAGGAAGCAACTGAAAAAAAGGAATATAAATATAAATACAGGGCAAATAAATTACTAACAAGAATATTATGTCAGGGTTACCGCAAAACTTAATGTTTTCATTTTCCTTGATTATTGATATTCAAAGACCAGAATCTTAAACTTGTAACATTTTAAACCTAGAATCTTTTATAAACGGAATAAAACAATTTCAAATTAAAATCGAAATTTTTTTAATTTATTCTTCTTGACAGTTATTTATACTTACAGAAAGTCCCTGACTTTTGCAAGATTTCTTTTTAAATCCCTAACTTTTTCGTGACCAATAAAATTCCCTGAATTTTTCTAAAATTGTTGTCTAGGTTCATTTTTCACTCACCAGGTTTCTTTGGCGCGTAAAGTTCAATTCATATTAAATTACTGTACAGTTACTGCGAGTTATTTGTTTCATTTCATTTAACCTAATATAAATTCCAAATAAATTAAATTCTATTAATTTAAATTATTCTAGTTTTTTTCTAATTGTAATTGAATTTCACCCTTTTTTCTAGATAATCATCATAATCGCCATAATAATCATCACGATCGACCAACAGTTATCGATGAGGAAAAACCGCTGACTTCGAATTGCAATTCAGTGCCCTCAATAGTCAAGAACGATCTGGATAAAATTGCAAATGAAGAATGGAAACTCGAGGAATCGTTGAAGAAAGTCGAGGGCGAGGGTGAAGTTTTGAATGAAGCTGAAAGTTATACTGTGATTATCAGAGAGCACGAAAACAAACATCATGGCCACACTCATTCTCACGGTAAGAATATTTTCTGCGCAAAATATTTTTATTTTAAAGACGTTTTTTTGAAAGAACAGGGTGTTTACTCAACTGGAAAAACCTGGAATTGTCAGGGCATTTTCATACACCTGGAAAAACCTGGAAATGCTAGGGATTTTTTTTTTAAGTCGGAAATTTTTCGAGAGCGTGCTTAGTTTTTATTTAAATTGTAATCTAACATTGAAGCAACAATGTTTTTTTCTTTTGTAAAAGCAGCTTTGTATTTCCAGATTTAACTATTTAGTTGAAAATTCGTGTTTTTTTGTTGTTGAAAATTAATCTCTTTAACTGCAAATTTAACTATTCTACTTTTTCGGTTGATATAATCAGTTGAAAATTCAAACTATTTGGTTAAAAATTCATCTTTTTCGTTGAATCCGACGGTTTTTTATTTAAAATTAAAATCTCTTTTTTTTTTGTTGAAATATCTACTACATTTTTTGTTGAGAATTCTTATTTTTTTGTTTGAAAATTTAACTGTTTTGCTGAATTTATTTTTAAATTGAAAATTAGTTTTTGAAACTGAAAATTTAACTATTTAATTTTTTGTGAAAAATGTATCTTTTTTAGTTTAAAATTCATGTGTTTCTATAAAATGTATTTTTTCGCAGAAAATTTCAATTTTTTTTCTCTCTTGACTGAAAAATCTTTCGTAGTTAAAAATTGAACTCTCGTTGAAAATTCGTCTTTTTTGTTTAAATGTAATTGTTTTTAATTTTAATTAAAAACCTTTTTGGTTGAATAATGAAATACTACATTTTTCATTGAGAATTAATCTTCGTGATTGAAAATTCATTTTTTTTTTCAAAATGCCACTATTCCATTTGAAAAATTCCGCATTTTAGTTAAAAAAGAATCATTTTCAGTTGAGAATTCAACTATTCCAGTTCAAGATTCATCATTTTAATTAAAAATTTATCTTTTTGGTTTAAAATTCAACTATTCCAGTTGAAGATTTATCATTTTATATGAAAATTTATCACTTTATTTGGAAATTTGGCTATTTGGTTGAAAACATTTTTTTGTTTGAAAATTAATTTCCTGCACTTGAAATCTAATTATTCAATTTTTGTTGAAAATTTGTCTTTTTTAGTCAAAAGTTCACATATCTTGTAGATATTTCATCTTTTTCGGTTCAAAATTTAACTATTCAGTTTTTCGTGGAAAATTTATCTTATTTAGTTGAAAATTCGTGGAAGTTTATCTTTTTGTTTAAAATTCAACTATTCCAGTTGAAGATCTATCAGTTAAGTTGAAAATTCAACAGTTTGGTTAACATTTTTTTCGCTCTTCACTGAAAAATCTTTCTTAGTTAAAAATTTTGCGCTGGTTAAAAATTTGTCTTTTTGTTTTTATTCAACTCTTGTTGATTTAAAAATAAAATCTTTTTTGGTTAAAATTTCAACCTACTAGATTTTTCGTTGAGAATTCGTCTTTTGTGGTTCAAAATTTAAATACTTGATGGAATATTTAACTATTCCAGTTATAGAGTCATTTTAATTCAAAATTCAAGTATTCCACTTTTGGTTTAAAATTGATCTTTTTTAGTTGAAAATTCATGTATTTTGTTGAAAATTCGTCTTTTTGGTATAGAATTAATTATCTTGGTTGAAAATTCATCTTTTTAGTTAAAAATTCAACTATTCATTCAACTAATAAATCTTTTTGGTTTAAAATTCAACTATACCGCATGAAGATTCATTATTTTATTTTAAAATTTGTTTATTACTTATGGTTGAAAATTAATTTTTTCAACTTAAAATTTAACTATTCCATTTTTGTTGATGACGTATGTGTTTTCAGTTGAAAATTCAACTATTTGGTTGAAAGTTCATGTATTTTGTTAAAAATACGTCTTTTTTAGTAGAAAATTCATCTTTTTGGTTAAAAATCTATTTATCTTGTTAAAAATGGAATATTTTTACTTGAAATATTTGGAATTCAAAGCGTTTTAAATTGAATTTAATATCGTATTCATATTAATTTTACTTCAATGTATATATTTACCTATTTTAATTATTGTCCAAATTCATTAAATCTATTAACAAATTTAAGAGATGATTAGGTAATTATGTGTTTAGTATTATTTATGTATTTATTTAATTATTCAATGGCGAGAATATATTTAGGAATATCTTGTAATATAATTTGTCACATGAAAAAACAGTTATTTTATTTTATACATTTACAAGGATTGACAAAACATTATTTAAAATAAACTCGCGATTTTTTACAGGTCACGTACATTCCGCGCCGGAATCGATGTCAAGTGTTGCTTGGATGGTTGTGATGGGCGATGGTCTCCATAATTTTACGGATGGAATGGCCATTGGCGCTGCTTTTTCTGCAAGTATTGCTGGAGGATTTTCCACGGCAATTGCGGTATTCTGCCACGAATTGCCCCATGAATTAGGCAAGTCTTTGTTTTAATTTTACTAAATCAGACTAGCCACTGTACCCGGAAATGGCGTGGGATGTTTTGAAACTGAGAAAAACCCGAGAAATGCCGGAAAAATACCTCTATTCTTCACTTTCAATTTAAAAATATTTTCGAACTTCGATGATTGGCTAAAATAAAATAGTTCTCAAGGTTTTGTATATACCAAAATTAATTTAAAATGCTATAAATTCATCTACTATTTATTATTTTCTACTTTCAACTTGTTCAAGAAAAATCTTTCACTTATTGGTTGAGTATTTTAAAATTGAAAACGTACGAAATCGAATAATTTCAAATTTGTATACTGAAAAATGAAGAAATTCATATTTTGATCGTACTGTTTTAAAGTATAATTACCGATGAAAGCCTTAATTGTCGATATATTGTAAATTGTATATCGTTCAAAAATTAATTATATAAACTTGAAAGAGTTTTAAAATCAGCATTTTGAAAAGATATAAAATTGGAAGCGTTGCAAATTAGAAAAGCTTAGAATTGAACAATTTTAAAATAAATGAGTTTTAAATTTAACAATGTTTAAATGTAAATGGCTGCAAGAATAACCAATGCTAAATAAACTCATTAATCTTTTATAAATATAAAAAATTTCAGTTGCAAATATTTATACTTCACCTAGAATTCCAGTTGAATTAATTAGAATTCTATTTGAAATGCTAGATTTACATTAAAATTAAAATTAAGTAGGACATTGTGCGCGCCACGCGCGCCCTAATTACCTTTTCTTTTGAAAAAAAACATCATAGAAAGAAAAACGGAAAAATCTGGAATTTACAGGGAATTTAAATCAGTTCTTGCCTTTTACCTTTCAGCTACTTAGTTGAAAGTACTTTACTTTTTACTACTTTGTTACAAATTAATTTTTTTGATTGGTGATTCGTCATTTTAGTTGAAAAATCTTCTTTTTTCAAAATTGAAATATTTTGTTAACATTATTTTTTCAATTCAATTCAATTTTTCTTTTTCCAATTCAACTATTAGGTTAAAAATTCCATTAAAAATTAAAATATGTGGTTGAAAATCCATGTATTTTGTTAAAAATTATTCTTTTTTGCTAGAAAATTCATCTTTTTGGTTGAAATTTCATTTCTATGGTTGAAAATTAGTTTTTTTTTTTAAATTGAAAATTAGTTTTTTTAAATTGTAAATTAGTTAGTATAGAAAAAAAGTTTTTGGTTCCAAATTTTGTTAAAAATTTGTCCTTTGTGGTAGAATAGTAATGTTCTTGCTGACTGATTCACCTTTTTGGTTGAAAATTCAACTATTAGGTTGAAAATTCCATGAAAAATTTAAATATCTGGTTGAAATTCCATGTATTTTGTTAAAGAATATTCTTTTTTGTTAGAAAATTAATCATTTTGGTTGAAATTTCATTTCTTTGGTTGAAAATTAGTTTTTTTCATTGAAAAGTAGTTTTTTTATTGAAAATTAATTTTTTAACTAAAAATTTAACTATTTAATTTTTCGTTGAATTTTTTTTATAAACATTTAATCTTTTTGGTAGAAAATTTATTTGTTTAGTTGAAAATTTATCTGTTTCGTTGAAAATTTATTTTAATTGCGTAAAAACTTATTTCACTAACTAAACATCATACTATTCTATTTTTTGTAGAAAATTTATCTTTTTTATTTGAAAATTCATCTATTTTGTTGAAAATTCATCTTTTTTTTGTTAGAAAATTAACCTTTTTGGTAGAAACTTAACCTTATTGGTTGAAAATTCAACTACTAGACTGAAAATTCTATTAAAAATTAAAATATTTGGTTGAAAATTAATGTATTATGTAAAAAATGATACTTTTCTTGTAGAAAATTAATCTTTTGGGTTAAAAATTAAACTATTTAGTTGAAAATTGATTTTAATTGTTTAAAAACTCATTTCTCTATCTTAAAGTTGAACTATTTAATTTTTGGTTGAAAATTTTGTTTTGTTTAGTTTAAAATTCGTATATTTTGTTGAATATTTGACTTTTTTTGGTAGAAAATTCATCTTCTGGGTTGAAAATTCAACTATTTGGTTAAATTTTTTTATTTTTTATTGAAGATGCATCATTTTAGTTAAAAGTTAATTTCTTTGATTAAAAATTGACCAAGTTTTGTTGAAAATTCGTTTTTTTGTTGTTGTTGTTGAAAATAATTTTTTAAATTAAAAATGTAGCCATTTCATTTTTGCTACCTTGAAAAGCTGCGAATTTTTAAAATACTAAAAAGTTTCAGTTTGAAATTGTTCAATTTTGAATTTTGAATTTTAAACGCTTAAAATTTAAAATGTTCCCGAATTAGATTCGTTAATTCAAGCATTCTTTTTTTAATACTTCAAATTTTAAGATTTTTAGCCTTGAAGCCTTGAATAAAAATGTTTGAAAACCGGAAAGTGTTAGAGTTTTTCTTTTCCTTATTTTAATTAAGATTGCTTTTATAGGTGATTTCGCAGTACTTTTAAAGGCAGGCATGAGTGCGAAGCAGGCAGTTTTTTATAATTTGCTATCATCTGTTCTCTGCCTCTTTGGAATGGTTTTCGGAGTCCTTTTGGGCGCCACGCCCTCTGCAAGTAGTTGGGTCTTTGCTGCAGCAGCTGGAATGTTTATTTATATCGCCCTAGTCGATATGGTGAGTTCTTTTAATTTTTAAATAAATAAACTTCAAACTCACGCTCTAAAATGTGTAATTAAACCATTTTTTTACATTACTAGAAAACGTACAAGTGCGCGATTTTTTTTTGTCTCACGCAATATTTAAATCAAAATATAAAATTAATTTTAAAACAAAATTTTTGTTATTTATTAGTATCTATTATCTTAAATAATAGAAAAGATATGCAAGGACAACATTTTTGATATTTGATGAAAATTGATATTGAATCTCTCAGATATTTTCGACAATTGCACAAATATTTTGATACCTTTTTAAATTTTCTTTAACAATTAATTTTTCAAAATAAAAAGTCATTTAAAATTTTCCCAGGAATCTCAAGAAAAGTTTTTTATTTTCTTAAAGCCCTTCAAACTTCTTAAAAAGCTTCGAATTTTTGTTGAAATCTTCAAAAATTTACACTTTGTTTTGAGTTTTTGTATATCTTCTCAAATTTCAAATTATTTTTTAAAGATTTCCAAAAGATTTAATCCTTCCAAATATCTTTTAAAATTGTTTGAATTTTTCCAAAAATGTTATTAAAATTCTGAAAAATAAAAAAATGCCTTCAAATCTTCCAGATTCTGTTTTGACAATTTAGGAAGTCTTTTAAAATGTTTTACAGTCTTTTTTAATATTCTCTTAAAATTAATTTTTCTAAGAAATATTGTTTATTAGCGTGAAACCTTTCAAAATGATAAAGAAGCTTCAACATTTTTATTTAGAAATATTAAAAAATGTACATTTTTGTAACTTTTTAAAAATCTTTTTCAGTTTTAAATTAATTTTGAATCTTTTTAAAACTTCTAAATATCTCTTAAACTTAATCAAAGTTTTTATAAAACTTCGTAATTTTGCTAATTGAACATTTTTGCTTTAAAATCGTCCCATACTTTTTCGAAATTTTAGGAAATAATAAAAAATGTTTTGAAATGTTTGTCAATTTACTCCTAAAATTTATTTTTCAAAATAGAAAATCAGTTCAAATTTTGCCAGGAATTTTAAGAAATTTTTTTATTATCGTGAAACTTTTCAAAATATTTAAGAGGCTTCTAAATGTCTCTTAAATTTCATCGATTTTTTTTATAAAACTTTGTAATCTTGCTAGCTGAAAAAAATTGGCTTTAAAATCGTCCATATTCTTTTTCGAAATTTTAGGAAATAATTTTAAATGTTTTGAAATCTTTGTCAATTTTCTATTAAATTTTTTAAAAATAAAAAATCAGTTTAAATTTTCCCAGGAATGTTTAGAAATTTTTTTATTCTCTTGAAACCTTTTCAAATTCTTAAGAGGATACTTTATTTTCGAGATATTAAAAAATCTACACATTACATTTTGTATATCGAAGTGCTTGAGACCTTTGTTCAATTAATTATTACTATTATTATTACTGAATATATTATTCAGATCACCTTAAATTTCTCATAAACTTGAAGTTTTCAGACTTTTCATTTTAAACAGCAAAAAAAACCCAGCTTCATTCAATCACGAACGTAGCTTTATATTACTGTAATTAACTATTTTGTTGGAAATTTGTTTCTATTTTTGTTTGAAATTGATTTTTTTTAACGGAAAATTTAACTGTTACTATATTATTGGTTAAAGATTGATCGCTTTCGCTTGAAAATTCGTTCTTTTTGATAGAAAATTAATCTTCTTTGTCGAAAATTCACCCTTTTGCTTGAAAATTCAACAGTTTTTTAGCAATTTTTTCTCTCTCTTAACTGAAAAAAACTTGAGATACCTGAAAAAAAACCTGGAAATGCCAAGGAATTTTTTCCAGGATTTGAGTAGACACCCTGGATTATGACAAAAGATTAACATTAAATTTTTTCTGGTGGAAATTTTAAAAGATCTCATCCAATAGCTTAGGAATCTTCGAAAAACAAAGCTATAAAGTATATTTAAAGTTTAAAAGTTTCTACCAAAAACCTGGTAAATTACTCTCGGATTTCCAATTGAATTAAAAGAGGAAAAAATTTTTTTGTTATAGATGCCTTAAAATTAAATAAGACATCTTCGACCTCTAAAATTACTGTATAAAAGTTTATGACCTGAAACTTATAATTTTTTAAAAAGCTATACGAATTGAGAAGACTTGATCGTGAATATAATAAAAAATCACGTGTTAAAATCACAACTAACGTTTGGGTTCCTTTATTTGAAGCTGAGGTTTTTGTTGAAGAAAAGTTTCCATTTAATAAATAACAATCATATTTGAGTATGGTTGGACATATTTTGGGTGCTGAAATGTTTAATTTATTATTCCTTTTGAAACATTTGAAATAGTTCATTCAAAAGTTTGAACTATCGCTTAAACGTTAAAATAACTTTTAAAACTTTTTATTTTAAAAAGTTTGAATGACATTTTTCACATTATTTGCAGGTTTGCCAATTGAAATAGTAGAGAAAAAAAGTCTTTTTTTTAGATTTCTGCTTAATCATAACAAAAAAGAATCTCGTTGGCCTCTGAAAATTATTACCAACAAGTTTTGAGTTGAAACTTTCTAATTTTTAAAATCTATAAAATTTGAGACATTTCATCGCCAATATGATAAAATATTTAATTTTTAACATAGTATAGTGTATAAACTTTATAAGTTAGTTTAAATATTGAAAATGTAATTTTTAACTTTAATCCAGTTTATAAAACTCATATTATTCGTTGCCAAGCCATCGTCACAGATTTATAAACAGTTTTAAAAATTACACCTTTTATATGTTTAATATGCTATTCTTTTTTTTTAAGATTGTGGTTTGAAAAATTTATTTTAAATAACCTTGACTACTTGGATTCCATGTTATGTTTCTTGAACTGAACAAATTAAATTTTGTATTTTAAAGTGCAGGAGACCTCTTTCCGTAGATATTATTATTATGTGAGAAGTTGTAGGCTCCGGAAGCTACCATCATGGTTCTTTAAAAGCAACCAATCCCGACGCAACTGGAACGTGT
>CAKNYM010049864.1:207462-227137 GCA_932195095.1 Andricus curvator
TACTACTCTAGCTTCCTTCACGTCCATGCATTTTTTCATGCAAGCTCGTGTGTTTCTATGGCTTCTTACGTCTCTACGGATCAATGTCTCATTTACAGATTCTAACCATTCTTTCGGCGGTCTACCTCTGGGCATTCTACCATTTACTTTACCTTTATACACTTGTTTGGTCAGTCGTTCACCTTTCATTCTTTCAAGATGTCCGAACCATCTTAACTGATTTCTTTCACATATGTCAACTAGTGTCTCTCCTGTACCACATTCTTTCAGGATAGTCTCGTTTCGGACTTTGTCCATCAGTGTTTTCCCGCATATTATGCGCAGAGGTTTCATGCCGATCGCGTTAATTTTACTCCTGTCCTTTTCTTGACAGGTCCATGTCTCGCTACCGTATAGTACAGTCGGTACGAATATAGAATTATGTATGGCCATTTTAGCTTTTTTTGATATGTTTTTATTTGTTAGGATGGACCCTGCTCTACCAATAACCTGCTTACCCTTATTTATGCGCCTATCTAACTCCCCATCTATTTTTCCGTCGCTAGTGAATAGACTACCTAGGTATACGTACTTGTCAACTTGTTCTAATCTCTCATCATTTAGGACAATGTTGCACATTGTTTTCTCACTCTTTTCTTCAAACACCATGATTTTTGTTTTATTTACGTTAATTTTGAGTCCCATGTCCTTCATGCTTGTATGAAGTTTATTCAACATTCTTTGCAAGTCCTCGACTGATTCTGCCATAACAATCTTGTCATCTGCGAAAGCTAACCCACGTACCTTGACTGTTTGGAGATCTACACCTTCTTCGTCGAAGAGTGCAGTTCTTAGACACTTATCCATGAATATGATAAATAGCCACGAGGACATAACGCATCCTTGTTTCACGCCTTGCATAATATCGAACCAGTCACTCAGTTTCCCGTTTACCCTTACGCTCGCTTTACTACCTGTATATATTGTTTTTATTGCTTGCAGGAGCCCTCCATTTACTCCGTACTCTTTAAGAACTTCCCAAAGTTTACTTCTATTTACCGTCTCAAATGCTTTTTCTAGGTCAATAAATGCACAGAAAACTTTCTTTCCTACTCTCAAGCTTTTTTCTGTGATCTGTCTTAGGCTAAATATCTGATCTGTACATGATCTTCCTGGCATAAATCCACTTTGGACTTCCCATATTTTTTCTTCTGTGATTTCCATTACCCTACGAATAAGTATTTTTGAGTATATTTTACTTACGGTACTCAGTAGACTGATACCTCTGTAATTGCTGCAGTTGCTTTTGTCTCCCTTTCTTTTGTATATTGGTACGATAATCGCTTTTCTCCAATCGTCCGGGACTTCTCCCGTCTCGATACATAAATTTATCAATTCGCACAACCTGTGAGGTATGTACTCGCCACCGTATTTAAGCATTTCAGCGCTGATACTATCTACACCAGCAGCCTTACCGTTTTTCAAGTTCTTTATTATGTTTTTGACCTCAGTGACACATACTTTTTCAATTGGGTTTTCTAATGCATTATGTTCTATGTCGCAGTTTTGTTGTCCTATATCTTTACCTCCTAATAGTTCTTTAAAAGAGTCTTTTAAAGCGTCTACTATCCCGTCTATATCATATAGCATTTCACCTTTGCTGTTTCTCATGCTCGCAAACTCTGTATTTTTACTTTCCTTCAACTGTTTATATAATAGTTTCATCATTCCTTCAAAGCTGTTTTGTATTTTCCTCTCTTCTTCTGTTCTCATTTTCTCTTTACTCTCTTTGACTAGTCGTTTAACTTTTCTCTTTTTGTGTCTGTAATCATTTTTAAGTCTATTTCTCTCCTCATCGCTAAGACCTGTAATTTGCAACGTTCTTTCGTGCGCTTCTCTCTTTTCTTTTTGGGCTGACTCAATTTCATCATTCCACCATGCATCACCAGATTTTCTTCCAACAACCGCCGTACCACATACTTCGGTCGCAGTTTCAACGATGACATCCCGTAGCAAAGTCCACATGCCCTCTAAATCTTTACTGTTTATTAATCCCTTCCAAATTGTCTCATCTATACGTTCGTTTAACCTATTTTGAAAGTCTATTCGCACTTCCGGTTTTTGTAAATTTTCAATCTTTATTCGCGTTTGTTTTGTTTTTGTTGTTTTCTTTCTTCTCCATCCCCGCCCTAAATTTATTTTGGAGACTAAGAGGTAATGATCAGTATTGCATTCGGAACCCCTCATGACTCTTGTATCTTTCACTAGTTCTCTTAGTCTTTCATCCGCAATAACAAAGTCAATTATACTGTGGCTATTTCCTTTACGCCAGGTGTACATATGGATCATTTTGTGTCTAAACCAAGTATTTGTAATAAATAGGCCCTTTTCTAAGCATAAGCTAACTAATTTTTCCCCGTTATAGTTTTTTTTTTTGCATCCCCAAATTTACCTAGCACCCTTTCTGTATCTGTATCCTGACGTTGAACGCCGACCCATCCGTTCATATCTCCTAGCAGAATTATTCTTTCACCTTGATCGCAAGTACTTATTGTGTCATTTAAAGTGTCCCAGAAAGCGTCTTTGACTTCTCGCGGCTCACTGTCAACTGGGGCGTAGCACGCTATGATAAATAACCTTCTGATTCCTACCTTCATTCTAGCCCACAACAGTCTGGGAGATACAAAATCATGATCTTTGAGATGCTGTCTTGCTTTTTCATTCATAATTAAACCGACCCCTTGACTACGATTTGATTCACTACCTACTCCTGACCATATTTCAAAACCGCCTTTCAACACCCCATTTTCTATGTTTCTACTTTCGCAACCCTTTTTCTTCGTCTCAGGTACACATAAAATATCTAGTTTCCTTGCATGCATAGTTTCTCGTAGTTCTCTTACTTTAAGGTCGTTCACTCCTCTAGCATTCCAGACACCCAGTCTCCATTCATCGCCTGAAACTCGACTTTTACGTTTACCGTGTGTATGCATTTCGTCAATCCAAGTTTCAGTCCATTCCGAGGCTACTTTATTGTTTGTATTATTCATGTTTAGATTGTACACCCAACTATCACCTTTATGCGCGAAATTTGTTTTGCGAGCCGAAATCATGTCCAAGTTAAGTGATTATTCGTTGTAAGGTGGATAGTCTATCTGTAACGTCAGTCCCACCAATACTTCTGTTACTGTGTAGGGGGGGGGGGGGAGGTGAGGAAAGAGAAAGGAAACCGAGAGTCTCAATTGGTTGGTGATTCATGCTGAGAAGGTTACCAGCCTTCAGCAGCGTTGTATTTGATAGGAGTTAATATGTGCCTATAAGCTGAATCCTGGCCTACCTCTAAACAAGGAGCCAATAAGTCTTTTTTTTTTTTTTTTAAAATAGTAATATATATATATTATAATTTAAAAGGTTTAAATTTTTTTTTACTTTATTTATTTTATTTATTTATTTTTTATTTTATTTATTTATTTATTTATTTTAATGTAAAAAAAAAGAATTTCTGAAATACTGTGTAGTTCTTGATTCATGAAGTTCTTTGAAAAGCGTTTAGAGAATCTAGACTCCTTAAATTTCTTCGAATTTCCTTCAACCACTGTATTAATTTGAAAATTCGTTAAAATCATTTAAAATATCACAAAGAACTCGAAAATTCTCTCAAATTAGGAAAGATCTCAATATACCTCATAGTTTTTGAAATACCGTGAAATTTGCTCATAAAAGATGATAAAAAGTCGCGAAAATTTCATGAAATCCTATATTTCTTGAATTCTGAGATCCAAAACGTCCCAAAGTTCCCGGAAAATATTTTCAAATTCTCTCAGATCATTGGATTGAAAATGAAAAATCGCTTATAATGTTTTAAAACAAAGAGAGCATTCAACCAAAATAAATGAATATTGTGTTTTAACGTAATTTAATTTATGACATAAAAAGAGTGTAACCCCCCCCCCCCCCCCCGCAACAAAAAGAATAGTTTAATTTCAAAAATTTATAATCTTAAAATTTATTTATTTTCAACAAATAAAAATTATGACTTATCTTGCTGTTTAACTGGGATTCGGCCTTTTGTTTTCAAAGAACTTCTTCATTTTTTGAGTGGTGATTTGGCAAAATAGAGGGATTGGATAACGTTTTTTTCGAGAAAGAAATGACTGAAAAATAATCGTGCAGAAATAGACCGGTTAACTGGGCTTTAGGATTTTATTTTTGAAAGTGAGAAAATCGACCGATCGCGGTGAAATATATAATATAATAATAAAATAATAATAAATAATAATAAATAAACTTTTCAACCAAAAAGAATAAAGTTTCAACGAAAAATAGATGGATTTTCTTATGGATTTCTAGTAATTTAGTTCGGATTTAAATGGAAAACAAGAAAAAAGTGAAAAGAGGAGAAAATGGAAATTATTGTGAAGCCTGCGATAAATTGATAAGAATTTTTTTTATTTTTTAATACTTTGAAAATACTGTCTTATTAAACTGGAAATTTTGTTTACAAAATCAAGTTAATTTTCATATTTATTAATAAATAATTAAATGTTTAAATTCAATACTTAATACATTTTTTAGTATTTAAAAATTTCCCGCCTAAATATTTGAAATTTTCAAACGTTTCTAAAGTTTCATGAAACTTTGCAACCCTATAAAAATAATATCCAAATAGGGTAGGGTGGGGCGAGATGAGCATAGGGGGTAAGATGAGCCACTCAATTTTCTCGCAGGCCATGATTTATTTTGTAACTGTTCTTTGTACTAATATCAGGAAGAACGTTATCAAACTTCTTTTTAAAAAAATTTTGGCCTAATGTTGAATACATTTTGAAAAAACTAAAGTAAAAATTTCAAGACTTGTATTCTGCTATTTTGCATTTGTTTAGAAAGTCCAATAATCACACAAAATCACAAATTAGATGTGTTTCCAGTGGTTATTTAGATAGCTTATTTATTAAACCTTAAGTTTTCAACCGATTTTTATATAATTGTAAAACAGAAATAGGTGAAATTTTGATTTTACTTGCAACTGTCATATGGGGCGGAATGAGCCACCTCTTCCTGTGCTTTAACCTAACCTCTTGTGTAGCAGTCAGTAGGTTAAGATGCAATGTTTCATTGTATCAGATTGTGCAGTGTGTTAATTATGGTGCAAACGTATAAAAAACTAATCTTGTCGAAAAAAATGCGCAGAAAAAGTTTGACAGCTGCACTGTTATAGGTCTGTATTAGAAAATAATATGAGTTGCTGGCAACCAGAAGAGAGCACTGTTTTTCTGGTATATTTCTTAAGTAACTTTGTTTGAAAACTCGTAAAATGCTATAAAAATGAAAAAATATGGTTGTGGTTGAAAAATACGGCAAAAATATTTTAAAAAACGGCTTAAAACCTCAGTATATATGAAATTCAGCGTCATGTAGTAGACCAGTCTAGTATTTGGGAGTTTTCTTACTGTAGAATTTAACTTTTACTGAGACAATGTACACGGGTAAGTCGAAAAATGGTTATATTAATTTCTGTAATACAATTATTAAAAGATATGCAGATATAAATCGTTTTTCTATTCAATGTTTGTAGAGTTAGTTACGGTAGAGGTTAGGATTAAGGATTGAATCATTTTAACGTTAAGTACTTTAAATGTTTCGTAAATTTTTTGAAAAATATGTGTAGCATATGTTTTTGTTTCATAATACTCTAACTTAACAGTACTCTTACTTATAAATAATATATAATAAGTCATTTAATTAAGTGGCTCATCCCGCCCCAGGCGTGGGGCGATATGAGCCAAGCGCACTACTTTTTCATTTTCGTTTCTAATTCCGCATATACTTTTTTATTTACTTCTATCTTGGCAAAATTACAATTAAAAATGTTTGTAGAATATATATAACGACTTACTTTCAAGCAATAAATTAACAGATTTTAAATACTGACGTGAAAAAGACAACCAAAGACAACTATGCTCATCTCGCCCCACCCTACCCTACACTGATGGTAAACTAGGGATGGGCGATTCTGGATCGATTCTTCAAAGATCGATCTTTTCACCTCAAAAGATCGATTTTTTGAATCGATTCTTTGCGAGTCGATTTTTTATTGGATCGATTCTTTACCCCCAGAATCGAAGAAGCGATTCTTTCATTTTTATTTATTTATCTGTCCGTCTTATAGTTTCGTGACCACGGCGTACATTTTTTATCTTTATTGCTCCTATAATTTTTTCTTTTGTGCCCCAGACTGCATCTTAATCGAAGCGCAAGCGCAACCTGCGCTCAAAATGTTTATTACCAAAGTTTCGAAATGGAATAGGCCTCTTTTTCTATCCTTTATTGTTAGAAAGGGAGGTCCGAAACTTTTTATGGCATCAAAGTTGCATGTGTAGGAAGCCGTCTGATTGGTTGACTTGTTTTACTTGCGCATGGCGAGACCATAGTTTGTTCGACCATGACAGACTAGTATATTTGAGTATATTTTAGTAGATAGAAGCAAAGATATTATTTTTGACAGAAGAATTGGAAAATGTTTACTTATATCCCAATGATAAAACTGCGAAAAATTTGCACATCACACTGTTGTTTTATCATAGCTCATGTTTTTCATGTACCGGAAGTTTCGAACGTTCAAATGAACGAAACATTTTTCCCCATTTCTATTTTACCCATAAATATTGTTCCAACTGCAATTTAAAATATGCATCGTAATTACTTTTCAGTGATAAATTATTTCCAATATAAACGAACAAACATTTTAAGTAAATATAAACTATTTAGGACATTTTTACATCGATCCTAAAAGATCGATTCTTCTGATTCGATTTTTTTGCTGAATCGATCTCAATAAATTCGATCCTGGATCGATTCATGAATCGATCTTTTCGAGAGAATCGCCCATCCCTATGGTAAACAACATTTTCTCCAAGTTAATAAAAACAATTCAGTTTCGGCCCATGCAATTGGTATTATTGTTTGGCTTCAGTGTTCCCCATTCGGCTCCCGAGCTGTACTGCGCATGCGTCCCATCAAAAGTCTCATTGGCTGTATACGGCGCGCTTTTTTGAAGTTATTAAATGTGTAAATCAATTTTTTATAATAATTCATCGTTGTAAAATAAATAAAATTAATTTTTAGATCACAAAATGGTCTTTGAAAGTGGAAGGTGAATTAATGAATTGATTTTACTCTTTAAAAATAAATTATTGATTTTAAATTTTTTAAAAAGGAAGACTTTTTCACCAATGTAAATTCTAAATAATTCATAATATTTTTTAGTACTTAGTAATAATTATATATTGCAAAAAATTGATTTGCAACATTTAATCCTTTCAAATAAGCGCGCGATCAACATCCAATGAGGCTGCTGGTGCAACGCATGCGCAGTGCGATTGGGGAGCCTAATTGGGAGCACTGTTTGGCTTTCGGTTTGCAGACATCTTGAATTTCCCCCACCCAGTCTAAAATACCTAATATAAATAAACGAGAACCAATCATTTCTAGAATTAATAAGCTATCGAATTAATTTCGCAACATGGTAGAATTTTCCAGAAAAGTCAAGAATATTTCAAAACACTCCAAAAACGTTTAGAAAAAATTTGAAGACATTACAGAAAATTACCAGCATAAAGTCTTTTCGGAAAACCCAGAAATGATCGGAATTTTTACAACACGCCTACTGTGCAGCCGTAAACACTGGAAGTTTACTGCGCATTCATTAGTGCCGCAGAATTCTACTGCGCATCCATAACTGTCACGGATGCGCAGATGATTGTCATGGATCTTAAGGCTGCGCAGAAGAGTCCTACAACCATAGATGAGTATTATATGACTATTCTATTTGACTTTTATCATAAAAAACACATGTATGAAAAAATTAACTTTTCAATTAAATAAAAACATACTCTGAAATTATTTTTGTTTGGCATCGCTTGGCGAGCCTTCATTTTCATTAGAGACTCCTCAACAAACATAATAATTATTAATTAATTTTCTATTTGAAATTTATTTTCATATGTTTTCTAAATTTTGTCGTTTATATAAAACTTTAAAAAATTCTCCTTTTCGACAAAAGAAATCTGTGAACAAATTTGAAATTTGGTTGCTTTTTAATTTTATTTTCACTTCTTTTATAACTTAACTATTTTTACAGCATAATTATCACACTGACGCAAGTCGTCTTTTATTTACAGTGACCTTAAATATCAATATTACTTCCACATTAAATAACAATTATAAATCGAAACTAAATTGTACAATATACAAAACTTCATTACGAAAAAAAGTTCAAAGGCACGAGGAACAATCGACTTCGTATGTCACTTACACGAGTTTTAAAGCATATATTTAGAAATTTTAAATCTTAATTTTCAGTTTTAAATACGAAATGTCAGAGGTTCAGTTCAAAAAAATCAAGTTTCTTTGTATATATTTTAAAATTTAGAAAGAAAACTAAACAGAAGTATTTTCCTTAACCAACTCGCTCAAATGTGGCGCTAGGCTAAACGCAGTATCAGTGCTTTCTTCGCTGTTTATACTTTCGTTTAAAGCTGCTTTCTGAGCAGGAGTCGTGTCGTTCAATTCACGCATGATTCCAGCCATATCATCGTCAGGATCAATTTCCTGAGGCTCGCCAACGACGTCGATTTCCATTGACTGACTATCCGTCGCCGCCTTTTCCTCGTCCGTAGATTTTTTCTCCATAAACTGTGAGATACAAAGGTCAATATATGTGTGCGATTTTCTATAGCGATCGCAACTTATTGCACAGCTGTAAGTGCGATACAAGTCTATTGCGCAGCTATAAAGTCTATGGACACCTATTGCGCAGCTATAAGGACTATCTGAACCTTCTATGCGTCCATACATATCTTGGACACCTTCTGCGCAGCCACAATTATAAATGGCATATAATTATACTGCGCATACATAGGTCATAGAATACTACTGCGCAGCCAAAAAATTAATAATAAACATTCATCAAGATAAAAAGGATCAGATCTCATGAGGAGAACATCCTAGTTTCCCCATTGGTTTTGACTGGTTGAAAAATTTGTTTTTATTGCCTTGCAAAAGTTGAAGTGTGGTCCAAATTTTTATTTCAAATTTTCACGCATATAGCCCCCAAAAATTAATTTGAATCCACAAGAAAATTCATGGGTTAAACAAAAGGATATTTAGAGATTCCCCAAGCCCCAGGTTGCTTAACACGTATTTCCCATAAGAAAAAAAGACGTTTATGTTAATTTTATACAGAATTGTTAATATTAGGTTAATTGAGTTGAAACTCAATACATCTTTTCACAGTAAATTGTAGAATAAGAATACAAAATTTCTTTTTATATATCACCCCTATAAGTCTGTTTTATGGAGTCCCAAAAGAAACACATAAGTGAACAATTGGGATTTGCGAGTTTTTGGCGCTAATTATGCTTTTCTGAGGTTTTTTAATATAAATTGTTTATAATACATAAAGTATTACTTTCAATTGATTTGTAGATGTTTAAATAAATGTTAAAAACTATTTATTATTATTCATAGCAATTATCTCTTAGAATAAATGTAAAAAGTCGCGGGTTTTTTCCGCATTTTTCAACTTTTATGTTAGAGCGAGGCAATAATCAATTAAATTAACAACAACAAAATCTCTTAGAATAATGCTAGAATGTTGAATTTTTTGACAAAATTTTCCATTTTTTTCCACTTTTTACTTAGAGAGGTAATAATTAATGCAAGCTAACAAAAATAATTGTTTAAAAATTTTATTATTGTTTATAAATATACTTCACATAGAGTAATGCTAGAAAGTTGCGGGTTTTTCTTAAATTTTCAGACTTTCTTTGACTTCTTAGTTAGGAACAAATATTAAATATTAATGTTAATAATAATCGGTGGGGGATTGTACTGACCCTCAACAATACATTTTTTAGAAATTGTTTATGTACGTTATTGACTTTAGGGTCAGGTGAATTGAAAATAATTAAGTTGTTTCAAACGTTTCGGCACACAATGGTTGTCCTTATCAGTGAATTTTATTAAATCTGTGAAAAGTACATAATGTCTTGGAGTTAGTTACACACTTTTACAATTGAAAGTGTTATTCTTTGGTTAATATCTCAGTTGTGAAATTATATAAATTCTTTAATTTAAAATTTTACTTTTAGTTACTTTTATTAATAACTATTAATAAATCTTCCAGTATTCTTGAAACATTTTTTTTAAGAACAATTGATGGAAAAACAAGTACAATGTAGTAAACAAATTTTTTAAACACATGTTTAAAAGTTGTAAAAAAATTTAAGTTGAAGAACGCTTTTAAAATTATTTTTAGCGACGTGTGATTAATTGGAAAAATTTTTATTTTACTTTTTTGTTATTTTTTAAACAAAATTTTTGTATGAAAAATACGTTTGATGCAAAAAATTTTTCTTTAATTTCTTGTATACAAATTTTCTTTTAAACAATTTTTTGTTTTTAGAATTTTTGTTTATTTTTCAAATTAAAATGTACTGAGTTTTCAGTTATCATTGAAAATTATTTCTATGAAACTAAAATCATTTCAAAAATCACACTGTAGTAAAAAATATAAATTTTTCAAAAAACATTGTAGTTGCATAATTATTTAATTATGTTAATTATGCTTTTAAATTTAAACATCCTAGTTGAAGAATTAACGAAAATATGTAATGAATTTTCTGTTTTCATTAGGAATTATTTCTGTAGAAGTAAAACTTTTTCCTGCCAAAATCATATTATAGTAAAAATAGGATATTATCAAACATATTTTTTAGTTAAATAATTATTATAATATTTTATAATTTTTTTTTCTTCAGATTTTAAATTCACAGATATAATTCCTCATCATAAGAGAAAATTCATTATGTAAAATTATTTCTGTCATACGCAAAAAATTGTTTTAAGGGTATTTTTCATACAAATAGATTGTTTAAAAAATAACAAAAATAAAAATAAAATAGAAATTTTTCCAATTAAATATGCGTCACTAAAAAATAATTTAAAAAGAGTTCTTCGAATGCAATTTTTTTTAATAACTTTTAAAAATTTGTTAAAATTCTTTTTACTACATTGTAATTGTTTCCTCATAATTGTACTTCGTTAAAAAATGTTTTAGGAATACTGGAAGACTTATTAATAGTTTCTACAAAATATTAGTATAAACAAAAAGGCTCTCAATACCTACTTCAAGGAAAAATTACATTTAATATGATCAATATAGAAAATTTGAAGAATTTTTCAAATATCTGTTTTATTTCAGAAAAATATATTCACAAAAAAGAAACCAATTGTTTGAAAAATTATTCTCTTGAAAGTTTATTTATTATTTGTTCGTAACTAAGAAGCCAAAGCAGAGTAAAAAATTCCAGAAAAAACAGCAACTTTCTAGCAATTATCTGAGAGAAGATAGTTATAAAAAATAATGTTTATTAACTTGCATTACTTATTACCTCGCTGAGTGAAACGTGGACAAAAAGTTAAAAATTTCAGAAAAACCGCAACTATCTAGCATTAATATAGGAGAAGATAGTTATCAACAATAATAATTTGTTTGAACAATGTTTTCTAAATTGCATAAATTATTACCTCAGTCTAAGTGAAAATTGGAGAAAAAGTTGAAAATATCAGAAAAAGCCCACAAATTTCTAACATTATTCAAAGAGAATATTATTAAAAATAATAATCAATTGTTTAAACAATTATTTTTGTTGACCTGAATTATTACCTTATTCTAATTAAAAAGTGGACAATAATTGGAAAATTTGAGAAAAAACTGCAACTTTCTAGCATTATTCTAAGAGAATATTATTATAAATAATAATATATAGTTTAAACAATTATTTCTGTAGAATTTAATTGACTATTGCTTCGCTCTAACTGAAAAGTTGATAATAAATTGAAAAATTTGGAAAAACCGCGACTAACTCTGTTCTAAGAGAAAAAACAATAATAAATTGTTTAAACAATTTATATAAACATCTAATTATCAGTAGAAAATAGTATTTTATGTATTAGAAACAATTTGTATTTAAAAAACCTCAAAACAATCATAATTACCGTTAAAAACTGGCAAAACCAAATTTTTCACTTATGGGTTTTTTTTTTGGGACGCTATAAAACCGACTTACGGGGGTGATATTTGAAAAGTAATTACTCATTTGTATTCTATAGCTAATCGTGAAGGGAAATGTTGAGTTTCAACTCAATTCGCCTAATATTGACGATTCTAAATAACATGTACGAAAAAGTATTTTTTTTTTCTTATGGGAAATACGTGTGAAACTTCATGAGGCTTGCAGAATCTGTAAATATAATTTTAAAAAAATCATGTATGCATGAAAATTCGAAAAAAATTCCAATGCATCTTTGGACCACTCTGATATAAAAAAAACACTCACGGCTGCGCAGTGGAGTGCCATTGCTATTTTGGCTGCGCAGTCTGTTTCTATGGAACTTATATATGCGCAGTAGACTTTTATGCAACTTATGAGCTGCGCAGTAGATTTCTACGACAGTTACATCTACACAGAAGATTTCCATAGTACTTATAGCTGCGCAGAATGGTACTCATGGGCTGCGCAGTAGGTTTCCATGGAACATAGTCGCGAAGAAGACTACCGTAGGACGTATAGCTGCACAGTACAATTTATATGGGGCTTATGGACTGCGCAAGCTATTTCTATGGTATTTGTGACTGCGCACTAGTGTTTTATAAGTTATAGTTGCACATTTACGCTTCACAACGCAAATTGAACCCAAAATCGATCAAAATAGTCTGAAATTCCGGCTTTACACATTCGCCGATGAATTAATCAGCAGATCTTACCCTCATAGGTTCCAGTTTCGTTTGGGGTGGCAAATCCATATGAAAGACGCAGTTCATCTCAAAAATTGCCGGAACGGGTTCGTGGCATTCTATATCCGCTCTAACAGCTCCGCACGCTTTGAACAAAACCTGATGCTGGTCCTAAAACGAAAAAATATATAGATTAGAAAGACTATCTACATTTTTTTACTTTGTAATAAAATAATTAACTTACACTTAAAATGTGCTTTCGACAATGTTTTGCTGAAGGAAGAGTCCGTTCTCCACATTTGACTCCACCTTCTGTGAAAATGCATTTTGGAACGTTCGGAGCTTTTGGTGGCTGACCTTCTGTTACCTAGAATTTTCTATAGTTTTAATAATAGCCTTAATAAGTAGCTTTTTAAAAAGTAAAATAATTCAATACCTGAGCGCGACGATCAACCGATTTTTGATAAAGAACCGCTTCGAATCCACTTTTTCTGTGGTACTGATTCAAAGCTTTTAATTTCTCATAGATCTTATTCTCCTTCGCGGTTTCCCTTGGTTGATCGTGTATATTACCTAGAATTAATTTGGGTTTGAGAAGGCGTGATAGGAAAAATCATTTAGACTTTAAATTAGAACATACATAAGGTTTCCTTCTCCTTTTTCAGGGCGTGAAGATACTTCCTCCTCTTTTCCCTCATCGTATACTGCAGTCTTCTAAATTGATCAATATACAAAGACTGCAGCCTTATGAGCTTCTCTCTCGCGATGTAAATCACCTCCTCGGCAGTAAAGATCCCAGCGTGCCTTAAAAAATTAATACTAATGATTCAATAGATAAACAGTGTCTTATTCCTGCTAAAAGCAACTACAAGAGAAGAGTCGAGAGTCAAACCTAAAACCCACCTGCTTTTTGTAGAAAGATAAAAGAAATATTCTATACACTAATCTAAGAAATACAAACTTGGAGAAAACTAAAGGATTTATGATATTCCAAATCTTACTTCGGTATTTTATAGCAGCTAAAAATTAAAATCATAAAATAAATGGATCACATCATGAATTCAGACGTGGTGTATGTTTTTTTATTTATTTTTTTGTAGCAGAAATAATAGCGCAAGCAAAGGCAAACTAGCGATCGTTCTACTGGTAAAAAAAGGATTTAATTGTGCAGTTCGTGAGTAAAATATTTGGTGTTTTCTTTTGTCAAAGGGCAGAAACTAGCAACGTACTTCAAGGGATCCTCCTGTGGACTGTGAACACTTTCTGTGTCACTGTCATCGAGAAAAGGACCTCGAACTGTGTCGCTAACGATTGTGGGTTCGACATCACTGTCCGAGGAACTTGCATAGTCGAGAATATCACTCACTCCTGCATTTACTCTCGAAGCATCCACTTGTGCTGAAACAGAACAATAATTAGAAAATACATTTTTTAAATATGCAGGGCCAGAAGTCACTCCAGATATAAAAAAAAGTGTCAATAGTGGCATAATTTTGGAAAAATAGTAGCAAAATCGTGGCATGAAATTTTTTTATAATAAAATTATATGTATATAAATCATGCAGGGCTCGGATCGACTATAATGATTTTAAAAAAAAATCGCGCAAGTGACATAAGTCACATGAAATGTCGAAACATTTCTTTCCTTAGGAATACAGAGTAAAAGTTTCAGATAAATAATTACAATAATATTAGGTCATATTAGCGTTTTTCTTAACAAAAATCGTAAACAATCTGTAGTGATTAAATTTTTTTTCTAGCATTAAATCCTATGGATTTTTAAACTATATTTGCACGAATGAAACTTATCAGGGTGTCTACTCAAATCCCGGGAAAAAAATTCCCTGACAATTCTGGAAAAGGTATCTCAAGTTTTTTCCAGGTATAATTATGTCATAGTACGGAGCAATTCAAATGTTTCGCATTTTTAAAAATAATCGACTCGGAATATGTATACAGTTTTGCGAGTTCATTACAATGAGGTTTTTTTCAGTTTCTAGGCATTCAATAATATATTTATTTCAGAAAGTTTTTACAAATAATATTACAAGATATTCTTAAATATATTAGCACCATCGATTAATTAAATAATTAACTAATACTAAAAATATAATTAATTATTTCTTGAATTTGTCTCTAAAGTTAACAAATTTGAATGATAATTTAAACAAATTTTTAGTTTATCTTCTTATACTTAAAATTCAGTGCATATTTCGGTGAAATTAAGGTGGGTACTATATTAAATTTAATTTAAACCGCTTCAAATTCCTAACTTTTAATGTAAAAATATTGCAGTTTCAACCAAAAAGATTAATTTTCTACCAAAAACGACGATTTTTCAAAAAAATGCAAAAATTCTCAACCAAATAGTTCAATTTTCCACTAAAAAAAAAATCGATTTTCAACCAAATAATTGAATTTTGAACTAAAAAAATATTAGTTTTAAAACCAAAATGGAAATGTAATGTTTTAAATAAAATAATAAATCTTCAACTGGAATAGATGAATTTTAAATCAAAAAGATGAATTTTCAAACAAAAAGAATAATTTCCTACCAAAAAAGACAATTTTTCAACAAAATACATGAACTGTCAACGAAAAAATATAAATTGTCAACCAAAAATTGAATAGTTAAATTAACAGTTTCAAAAATTGATTTCAATCAATGAGATGAATTTTGAACTAAAATGATGGAATATTAAATTGGAATAGTTACATTTTCAGTTCAAAACGTAATTAAAAAAAAACTTACATTTTCAAACAAAGTGATAAATTTTCAACTAAAATGACGGATCTTCAACTGAAATAGTTGAATTTTAAACCAAAAACATGAATTTTCAAATAAAATGACGAATCTTTCGCTAGAATAATTGAATTTTGAACTGAAAATTTAAATTTTCAACCAAGAAGAATACTGCCGTACAAACTAAAAAGATACATAAGTCCAATCTCACTCGAACTGAGAAAATCGAGAAAAACTGTTTGCCCAAAGAACTCTAAAATCTAATAAAATTTTGAATAATCTAGATACACTATTTGGGTAAAAATAATGTGCTCTTTCATATTTTGCAATAAAAAATTGATTTTTTAAAGAATTTCTATTAGAAAATGGACTTGCGATTTTTTACTAGTCGCGGAAAGTGAAAAATACAAGGCAAAAAGAACACAAGGGCACTTGCGGACGATGCCTTTATCGGAGAGGTCGAGCACGGCCTCAAAATACAACAACAAAACATACGTAAGGGACACTGTGTGTTCAGCGGCTGTCCCGAACTTACCCGAACGATCGTCGCTAATGTATAGCCGAATCTAGCCGGGACTTATTTCCCTTGGATTTCCGATCAGAGTCCGAGCTATTTCACAAGGCTAAAACATACGTAAGGGCAAGCGATTCTTTTCGTTTGTAAATTCGCTCCGCACTCGGTAACTTTTACAAGGCAAAAAAGACACAAAGTTCTTTAGGTTCTTTTTGATTTGTATGCTGATGACGTATTACATGCCTTATACAAATTTTAGGACACGCAAAGTACTTTGTGTATCTTTTTATGTTGTATTTTTCAACTTTTTCGACTTTCCTCATTTATAAACAATCGTTTTTTGCAATAAATATTAATAATTAATAATTTTTATTAACACAGTTAGACGCAGCTTTTTCTTACGAATCCAACGATACCAAAAACTCATTTTTCATGAAAATGTCACTTATGTATCTTTTTAGTTTGGACGGCAGAATAAGTTTCTACTAAAACAGACGAATTTTTCATTAAAATTATGAATCTTCAACAAAAAAAAAAGAAAGAAATTTTAACAAAGTAGTTCAACAAAAAAGATGTATTCTCAATGAAAATGTAATCATTGATATTTCAACAAAAAAAGATTTAAATTAAAAAAAAAAAAAGTTAAATGCATTCAAAAAGGCGACTTTTCAAAAAAATAGTTTTATCTTTTAACCAAATTGTGGAATTTTTAAGCCAAAAAGACGAATTTTCTACAAAAAAAAGGTGAATTTTCAACCAGCCAATATTAAATTTTAACAAGAAAGTTCATTTCCAACCAAAGAGATGAATTTTCAACTAAAATAATGAATTTTTTACCAAAAGGTTGAGTTTTCACCTAACAAAATTAATTTTTTACAAAAAATATGAATTTTACATTAAAATTATGAATTTAAAAAAAAAAATGAATTTTTAACAAAGTAGTTCAACTTTCAACCAAGTAGTTGAGTTTTCCTAACTAAAAAAGATGAATTCTCAAGGAAAAATAGATTAGTTGATATTAAAACCAAAAAATATTTTAATTTAAAGTAAAAAAAAACACAACTGAATTCATTCAAAAAGGCGACTTTACAACAAAATAGTTTTTTTTATTAACCAAAGTGATGATTTTTCAAGCCAAAAAGACAAATTTTCTGAAAAAACAGATGAATTTTTAACCCGTATTAAAACATAACAAAGAAGTTAATTTTCAACGAAATTGTTGAATTTTCTAACAAAATAGTTGAATATACAACCCAAAAAGATGAATTTTCAACAAAATAGGTACATTACCAAACAAAGAGATAAATTTTCAACTAAAATGATGCATTTTTAATTAAAAGGGTGAATTTTCAAGCAAGAAGATTAATTTTCTACCAAAAAAGATTAATGTAATAGCTGATATATCAACAAAAAAAGATTGATATTTTAAACGAAAAAAGTAGCAATCTGCCGTTTCAGAAATTTATACTTTTTGAAATTTTAGGCCCAAAGTTTCAAAATAAATGAAACTTAAGAAATTTTCAAATTTTAAGTAAATTGAAATTTTTATAATGATTCATAGAAATTCAATTGAAAGCCCTTTTTATACATTTTATATAAGAACTATTTATTACTTTATTGTTACTCTCTAATTTTTCTTGCTTCGAAATGCCAAATTTAGTAGAAAATGTGAATTTTCACATTTTTCACAAGTTTCCTAAAAATTGCATTGATAAAAAATGTCCTGTACTGCAACGTTCAAAGTGAAAATTTCAGATTGAAACTTTTAACAGCACATTCCTATATTTTCCGGTATATATATCTGTAGTTGAAATGGAAGACAAGTTATTTTAGCGAATCATCGAAGTTCGAAAATATTTTTAAAGAAAAAAAGAAGAAATAGTGGCATTTTGTTCAAAATAGAAGCAAAATAGTGTCATCGCTGAAAAAGTGTGAATATGGAAAAGATTATTCAGATAGTGAATTAAATTATTTGAAAAATAAACTTACAGAAAGGATCCAAAACTTCAACTTTCCCAGGGTCACTTTCCTTCTCTTTCTCATTAGAATTCGCCGGTTTTACATAATGGCTCAGATTAAGAAGCAACATTTCTGGAGTTTGTGGCAAAGAATGTTTCGATGTTGACTTGATTCGAGCGATTTGAGCTTTTCTCGTATGCTCTGGACAATATCTGTAAAAAAGTATATTAGTTTCGGAAGATTTATACCAATTTCTTAGTTCTATTTACATTTAATAATTTAACTTACGAAATATCTCTTCGGTCCAATTTTGGGGCTGCGTTTTGGCATTTTCTCCCATTTGTATTGTAAACGAATCCACATTGTTTAAAGGGAGCGTTTGGATCTTCCAAAACATGTTTTATACAGTATAAATATCCGTCTATGCAAGGCTGAGTACATTCAAAAGAAGGATATGAACATTTGGCTTGAGATTCCTTCAATTTTTTGGCTGGACTTGGGGAAGGAACAGCAGGCATTGCCGTTTTTGGCACTCGAAACATTTTTGATCTTGAAATTAGATTAGTTTATAAGTATTTACCAAATTCTCACAAAATAATGGAAAAACTAGTCGATAAAATTATTTTTTATTAGATATACCAAAGTGGACACAGTTCTTTTAAAATTGTAGAATTTTGAACGTTTGTTTGAAATTTGTTTAATTTATAACGTTTGAATCTGATATAACAATACCTATATGACTATTTGAATTTTCAGATCAAAATTCACATGAAGGGTATTGAAGGAAAAAATAATTTGTAATGAAAAATAAAAATTTGGAATAACTATTTATTTTTAGTTTTATTTGTTTGGTTTAACGTTATATAAATATAATTTTCCTACGATTATGGAGAAATTTAAAAAGATGTTTGAAAATTTCAGATATTGCAAATCAAAATTTCACCTATTGTTCATCAAACAAATAGTTGAATTTTCAACCAAAAAGACGAATTCTCAAGAAAACATGTAATAGTTGATATTTCAATGAAAAAAATTTGAATTTTAAATGAAAAACAGTTAAATTTATCAAAAAAAGACAATTTTTCAAACAAAATAGTTAAATCCTCAACCAAAAAAGATTTTAATTTGAAACCACACAGTCGCAATTTTAATTTTCAAATAAAAAAAATATAAATTACCAAGAAAATTGTTCAATTAAAAAAAAATGCAGTCAAGAAAAAAAAATGTAATTCAAATGTTGAAGGGAAGAATCATTTTTAATAAAAATTAAAAATTTCGAATAACTATTTATTTTTTCAGTTTTCTTGTTTATTTTTTTAAGGTTATATAAATATAATTCTCATAAGTTTCTCGAGAAAATCCAAAAGATTTTTTTGACACTTGGAAAAAATCAATAAATATTTTATATATATACCATTAAGCCATTTCCCTTTCGGGGTAGGCGTGACACTACCCGATTCGGGTAGTGTTTCTAGGTTGATAACTTGTAGTAAATAACTACAAGTGTGGGCTCACCACACCCACGATGTGCCAACAGCACTCAGTTTTCTCGAATGGTCACCCATCCAAGTGCTAACCGCGCCCAACGCTGCTTAACTTCAGTGATCTGACGAGAACTGGTTTTTTTTTATAACTTTTCGGAAATCTTTTATAGCTTTAAAATATTTTTAATCTTTTCAAA
>CAKNYM010049865.1:173-55709 GCA_932195095.1 Andricus curvator
TCTTGTGCATTCTCCATCCAGTTTAAGTAATCATGTCCTAGTTCTTTTAGATCATCCCTTACATTTTTCTCCCATCTGTTTCTCGGTCTGCCTAGGGGTCTCTTACCAGTCGGTCTCCCTCTTAAAACTTGCGCCACTGTTCTTTCATTGCCCATTCTTGCTACATGCCCCGCCCATCTTAATTTACGCGCTTTCATTACTCTATTAATATTTGCTGACCCGTAGAGAGCGTGCAGCTCATCATTATGCAGTTTTCTCCACTCGCCGGTCTCTTCGTCCCTTTTTGGACCATAGATTTTTCTAAGTACTTTATTCTCGAAAACTCTAAACCTATTCTCTTCTCCTTTCGTCAGCGCCCACGTTTCACACCCGTACATGACGACCGGCATTATTATCGTTTTGTAAATTCTTACTTTGATGTTTCTAGATAGCGATCGCGATTTTAGTAGCGTGTTTGCTGCATAATAGCACCCATTGCCAGCGTGTAGCCGCGCATTGATTTCCGTTTTAATCTTATTTTCGCTAGTTATAATAGACCTGAGGTATTTAAACTCGTTAACCCTTTCGAATTTCATATTTCCGGCCATTAGATCCCCGTCTTGATTACTTTCTCCGGACCTGACGACGGTCATATATTTTGTCTTCGATTCGCTAACTTCCAAGCCAATCTCTTTGGCTTTTGCGATCAAGATTTCTGCATTTTTAGCTACCGTTTCTTTATCATCCCCTAGTACGTCGAGATCATCCGCATATCCAAGAATTTGTATTACCCCATTGAGGGTAGCACCGGTCGGATTCGCCTGCACTTGCCTAACCACGTATTCTAAAACTAAGTTAAAAAGGACGCACGAAAGTGCATCGCCCTGTTTCAGGCCATCGCGGATCGAAAACTCTTCAGATAAACTACCGTTTACGCGTATTCTACCCTTACTGCCGCTTAAGCAAATTTCGATAAGTCTAACCAATTTTCTTGGCACACCCAAGAACTCTAGGATCCAGTACATTCGCGCGCGTATAATAGAGTCGTAAGCTTTTTTAAAATCGATAAATAGCTGATGTACTGCTTCATTAAATTCCCATTTCTTTTCTAACAGTTGCCTAATTGTAAACATTTGATCGCTTGTAGATCGGTTTCGGCGGAATCCACACTGGTAATCCCCAATGATTTCCTCGGCAAAAGGAGTTAGTCTACTTAGGATAACATTAGACAGGATCTTGTAGCACGAAGGCACAAGTGAAATTCCCCGATAGTTGTTACAGTTAGTTTTATCGCCTTTTTTAAAGATGGGAATAATGATAGAGGTATTCCATTCTTCCGGCATGCGTTCTGTTTTCCAAACTGCGCGTATCAATTTACAAATTTGCCTTGTGAGGCAAGGGCCTCCATTTTTTATCAGTTCTGACGGTAGGTCATCGATGCCCGCGGCTTTGTTATTTTTCAACTTCTTTATGGCCATTTCTATTTCTATATCAGTAGGATCGCTAATTAATAGATCAGCAGTGTGGATTTCGCCGAGATTACCTTCAACGGGGGCTTCGCGTACATTTAATAGTTTATCGAAATAATCTTTCCATAAATTCAGTCTCTCTGTCGCATCGGCTACTAGATTGCCATTTTCGTCCCTCATTACTTCCGTTCTACTTTGAAAGCCTTTCCTTATAAAATTGATTCCCCTGTACATCTCACGCGGGTTATTTTGTTTATTATGCGCTTCTATTGCTAGTATTTTATTCTTTTCCCACTCCCTTTTCTTGGATCTATAGAGCCTATTTGTACTTTTGCTAATCTCGAGATATTTCTTATGTGTTTGATCGCACTTATTTTGTAAACTACTTAGTCTGGCCTTCCGACGTTTCTCAAACCAGAGTTTGCACTCTTCGTCAAACCATGGTTTGCTTTTGGTTACTTTCTTAAAACCTATCGTAAGTTTCGCGGCTGCCTTTATCGCCTTTTTCGTATTGCTCCACAGGGTTTCCGGGTCCTCCTCGTGATTATTGTTATCGTCTCTCTGTTCTTGGAGAGCGTCGAAACTATTAGAAATCACAACTTGGTAATTTAATGTTTCTGTTGCTGTTTTGAACTTATCTATATTGAAACGAACTGTTGGCTCTGTGCGGCTTGTTTTCTTACTTAACGCTAGCCTAGATCTTAGTTTTACTATCACGAGAAAATGGTCTGAATTTAAATCCGCTCCCCTATACGATCTTATATCGAGAATGTTTGTATGACGTCTTCTGTCTATTAGAACGTGATCAATCTGATTGTGAGTATTACCATCTGGTGATGTCCAGGTGGCCTTATGTATATTTTTATGCTTGAAATATGTGCTTTTGACAACGAGGTTCTTTGAAGCTGCAAAGTTTATTACTCTGGTTCCATTATCATTACTGACGTCATGCAAACTTTCTGATCCTATTGTAGGCCTATACATTGGTTCTTTTCCAATTTTCGCGTTGAAATCCCCCAATACTATTTTTGCGTCAAACGTTGAGAACTTGTCAAAAACCTGCTCGATTGTTTCATAAAAAAGATCTTTAGTGTCTTCGTCTTTGTCCTCGGTGGGGCAGTGCACATTGATTAATACGTGTTTGCTGAAATTACCCTTTAGTACAATGTATGATAACCGGTCGTTAATGAATTGCATGTCGATAAGTGCTTGCGAAATTCGTTTATTAATAAGAAAACCAGTCCCCAGTCTTTGCCCCTTAGCTCCTCCCCAGTGCAAAGTATAGTTATCCCTAGAAATTGACGCGAAATCGCCCGACCAGCAGGTTTCTTGAAGTGCTATTACGTCAGTTTTGTATTCAATTGCTATCTTAATAAGTTCGCTAAATCGGCCAGTTTTTAGACTACGCGCGTTTAGAGTTCCCACCCTTAGATCTTTAACTGTAGTTTTTTGTTTTTGCAAGTTAGCCATGGTAGTTTCAAGATAATCCGCACGTTAGGATCCTATTCCGATCGTAGGTGAGTCCACTGTCCCAGTAGTGATAACCCCCATACCTCCCTAGGTCTAAGTATGGGAGCTTTCCGACTCTGACAAGGACCATGTCAACTTGTCGTCAGACACATTACAGTTTCATCCTCGTACCCTAACGCCCCCCTGCAAGGCAGCGCGCCTACTGGCATCAATACCCCTTTGGCCCTATGCAGGCGAATCATTCCACACATCCCTTGCGGACAGTGTCATCGCTGCAGTGTCCAATGGGCAGCAGGATTTTTCCCTTACTAGATTTTTAGTTTTGGTTCGGGTAAAGTTTCTAGGTGGGTACACGCGGCACCTTGGCTTGCCAGAACCCACCCATTGTGTATGAACGCGAATGGGTGGGTCCCCCCAAGCCATGGTTGTCGTGTACCTATTTTTTACCAGTGCTAGATTCACCACACCCACGACTGGCTCCTATCGGCTGTCCGCGACTGCTTATTCTTGTATTCGCAGTTAACCTTGGGGGCTGTTCAGCCTTACAGGCCGTTCCTCTATCCGCAACCTGAGGACGCGCTACGTAGTGGTGATAGGAAACCCACCGAGTAGGAGGCGGTAAATAGGTACTCTAAAGCGATTGGCATGAGCTTCGGACTGGACAAGTGTGCCTGCGTCCACCTACGCCAAGGAAGATTAGAAACTACATCATCGCGTCACGATCAGGATGCTCAACTCATAGGTGGAAATACCATTCAACATCTTGGTATTGGAGAAACATATACATATCTTGGAATACCGCAAACGGAAACCCATGATGTGCGTGCGTTAAAAACGGCCCTTGGAAAAAGGTATCACCAAATTCTCACAAAAATTTGGGCTTTCGAATTATTTGGAAAGAATAAGATCCAGGCGACCCATATGCTGGCCGTTCCTATACTGCTCTACACGTTCGGTGCAGTAAAATGGAACGTCGATGAGTTGAAGCAACTTGACCGAACCACACGCAAGATGATGACAATCCATCGAAGTCATTATCCTAGATCTTCCGTACCTCGAATATATCTCCCTCGAGATAAAGGGGGTAGAGGCTTGCTGAGCTTAGAGTGTCTTCATCGCAGAACGGTTCTGGCTACAGCCTGCTCAGTTCTAAATAGCACAGATTTTCTTATGCGACTAGTACATCAACATGAAGTCGTTAATGCTGCGGCGTTTCTATATCGTGCCGCAGATAGGGCCGCTGTGTAAGGATAACAGCGGTAAAGAAAAACTGCAAACTACACCATGCTCCTAATTTTGTATCTACAAAATCATCGCAAATGGTTTCAAACATCGTATTAAATTAACTTATAACATCCTCATCTCATCAGTCACTTGACTTAGTCCGTGACTATGACGAAAAACCAGGTTCACCCGAGAAAAAGTTTGAAAAAAAAAATAATAATAATAACAAAAATACAAATTTTCCTGTACACAACCAATAATTTTAATATAAAGAAAAATAAGTTTTTCAATACAATTCACTCTCCACTCCTCTCTCTACTCACAAATCAGTCCTTCGCCCCTTTAAAAAGGTCATGTTACATTTTACGATGCTCTCTGACAAGTCACTCGTACCGAAACGTCTGACTCAATGATAAATAATTGATTTCTATTTTTGTGACCCTAAAGCCAATTTTACCATCAACATCCAAATAATATTCATAATTTTAGTTGAAAATTAATCTTGTCAGTTGAAGGTTTAAATACTTCGTTGAAAACTCTTTTCTTTTTGGTTGAAAATTAATTTTTTTAACTGAAAATGTAACTACTTCATTTTTAGTTGAAAATTAATTTTCTCTATTGAAAATTCCACTTTTTGGCAAAAGTTTAAAAACTTTGTAAACAAATATTTGATTGGCTAAACGTTCATCTCTTTGCATGAAAATATAACTATTTGCTTGAAAATTCGACCTCTTTATAGAAAACTAATTTTGTTGTTCTTTTTTGGTTAAAAATGCTGATTGAAATAAAAACTGTTTGGTTGAAAATTAACTTTTTTGTTGGAAATTCATATTTTTGGATTAAAAACTCAAATGTTTTACAGGAAATTCGTCCTTTGGATTGATATTTTAATAATTTGGATGAAACGTTTCTTCTTTCTTAACTGAAAAATATGTATTCATTGAAAATTCTTCTTTTTAGTTGGAAAAATCATCTTTTTGGTGGAAAATTAAACTATTTTGTTGAAAATTCGTCTTTTTGGAAAAAATTGATATATTCGGATTGAAAATTCAACGGTTTTGTAGAAAATTCGTATTCTTGGTTGAAAATCGGTCTTTTTTCGATGAAAGTTGAACAACTTTTAAGATCTTCATTTTTTGGTTTGCAGATTCATAATTTTAGTTTGAAAATTTATTTCTTTTGTTGAAAAATTTTACTACTTTGTTCAAAATTAGTTGTTTTTTTTGGCAAATTAATTTTTATTACTGAACACTTTTACTTAACCATTTTTTGTTAAAAATTGATTTTTTCAGTTGAAAAATGAACAATTTGTTTGGAAATTAATGCATTTGGTTAAAATTCATCTTTTGGGCAGAAAATTAATCTTCTTGGTTGAAAATTCCTTTATTTGGTTGAAAATTTATCTTTGTAGGTTGGAAATTCATCTATTTGTTTAGAAATTCAACTATTTTGTGAAAAAATTTTCTATATTGTTGAACAATCGACTCTGGTTGAAAATCTATCTAATTTGTTACAAATTCATTTTTTGCGGTCGAAATGTCAACTTGTCGGGTTAAACATTCAACTATTTTTGGTTCAGGTTTAATCTTTTTTGTTTGGAAATTCTATAATTTTGTTAAAAACTAGTTTTTATAAGTTAAAATTTCAAAAATGATTTGCTAGAAAATTACGAAGTTTCGTTATTAATTTCATCATTTTGTTGAAAATTATCTTTTATCGTAGAAAATCATCTTTTTGGATTAAAATTATTCTTAATTTTTCCTTCTTTTTGAAAATTCGACTATATTGTAAAAAATTAGTTGTTTTTGCGGGAAATTAAAATTCTTGGTTAAAAATTCGTTTTTTTGGTTGAAAATTCAGCGTTGTACGTTGAAAATTCAACTATTTGGTTAAAAATTCTACTATTTTATTGAAAATTCAATTATTTTGTTGAAAATTCAACTCCCTAGTTAGAAATTTAACTATTTTGTAAAAAAATCAGTTTTTTCTTGTCCAAATGTCAAATTTTTAGTTAAAAATTCAACTGTTTTTAGTTGAAGTTTAATTTTTTTTTAATTCGACAATGTTGCTGAAAATAATTATTTGTAGGTTGAAAATTCAACAATTTGTAAGAAAATTTACACTTTTGTTGAAACTTCGATTATTATTTTTGTTTATAAAAGATTCTATGCTGAAAATTTTACAAGAGTAAAATTCTGGTCCCAGAATCTTAATGGCGAGGGAAAGTTGAAAATGTAACAACTTGGTTGAATTTTTTTCGGTTGAAATGTCAAATTGTGGAGTTGAAAATTCATCCTTGTAGGTTGAAAATTCGACAATTTTGTTATAAATTCAATTATTTGGTTGAAAACTAAACTAGTCCATTTTAGACTGGATATTCATCTTTTTTAGTTGAAAATTCAACAATTGGTTTGACAAGTTGAAATAAATAAATAGATTTGAAGTTGTTGAATTTAAATTTGAAAATGTTTTATCATTTATAAAAGATTCTACGTTACTGATTTTACAAGATTAAAATTCTGGTCCTTGAATCTTAACGGCGAGGGAAAATGAAAAATTGGTCAGGGAAAAATCAGGAAAAAGTCAGGGAATTTTGAAAATAAAGTTGTTTTGATACCCTGAATAAGTAATTTGTTGTAGGTGAAAATACTATAAATATATAATTCAAAAATATTTTCAATAATTGATAAGTATTTTATAAATGTTTTCTAATTGTTTAACAGTAAAACCTGGTGAGAACAGAATCGAGCATAGTTCTAGTTCGTCTTCAATTACGATTCCCTTCGCGCAAACTTTCCGAAATTTGAACCCGGAAATTGCACCAGCAAATATATCAGAATATGAAAAATTTAATTTGTGTGGATGTGGATGGCCAGAGCACATGTTGGTGCCAAAGGGAAATAAGGATGGATTCCCCATGGAATTATTCGTCATGGTTTCCAACATTGAAGGCGATGAGGTGAATTTTAATCATTTATGGAAGTTTAGAAACATTTTATTATTTTTTTCCAGTTGAATTTTTAATATTGATTAATTAATCGAATAAAGTATTGAATTTTTGCAAAACATCAGGTTTTAATTTTTATATTTGCAAATTCAAATACTTTTTAATTTAGCAACTGGAATTCTGTTTTCAACTTTACTAAAAGTATTTCTTTAAAGTAAGGGAACGTCCATTAATTACGTCAGGATATTTTAGATTTTAGGCCCCCTCGTCAATATATTAAAGATTTTACAGATTTTTCACCCCTTCCCCCCCAATAAACGAGATTGCAAGGGATTTCAAAAGATTAAAAAAATTTCGATTGATTTGAAAGTATTTCCACAGATTTCGAGGGATTCTAAGGTATTTCAAAGGACTACAAAATATTTTCAAGAATTACAAAATTTTTACGGAATTTAAGAGATTTCCAGTTTGCAAAGATTCCAAAGGATTTAAAGAAATATAAAAAGATTTAGATTCTTTCGCGGAATTTCAATAGAATTGAAGACATTTCAAAAGATTCCGAAGTATATCGATATGAAAAAAGTCACGGCATTTCAAAGGATTTAAAACTATTTCACGTGACATTGATGTATTTTCGCAAATTTTGAAGAATATCAGTCGATTCTAATAAGATTTTGGTGATTTTATGGGATTAAAAACAATTTGGAAATTCATGGGATTTAGAAAGATTTCCAAAGATTACCAAGTATATCCACGGATTTCAGACGATTTCCTATGATTTCAAAAGGGTCAATAAAATTTCAAAGGATTTTAACCTATTTTCAGAGATTTACAAGAGCCCAACTTGTAGTTATTTACTACAAGAAATTATCCACCTAGAAACACTACCCAATTCGGGTAGTGTCACGCCTACCCTGAAAGGGAAATGGCTTAATGGTATACTTGCAAGATGTAAAATGATTTTTGAATATTATGAAGGATTTAAAGAGATTTTAAAGAATTTGAAGAGAGTAGTAATTACATGGGATTTAAAGTGGCTTTATAATATTTTAATAACATTTCAAACAAATTTTCACAGGAATTGACAGTTTTTAAAGTATTTCAAATTTCTTAAGAGATTTTCAGTATTTGAAGGTATTCCCAGAGATTTAAGGTATTTAAAAATAATTTTAAAAGATTCCAAGGAACTTTAATATATTTCAAGGAAATTTCAAGCAAAATACATATACAATTGTTCAAAACCAATTTCAGGTAAAACTAAAGCGTTTGTAAAAAATATTTGGGATTTACAAAAAGAGCTTAAAAACATTAAAGTTCCTGATTCACACTCTATAGTTTCACTGAATGTAATATCTATGTATGATAATATTCCATTAGACCTTGCATTAGATTTTATTGAAGAAAAATTAAATTTAAACCATAATTTAACAAGAATCTCCAAAAATGAATTTTTAATTGCTACTAAAACAGTATTAAATAAGACAGTTTTCTCTTTTAATAATAAATTTTTGAAACAAATGTCTGGCTGCCCTATGGGTTCTCCAATATCCCCTATTGTTTCAAATTTAATCATGGAAGATATAGAAAGAAGGGCTCTAAATAACTTAACTTTTACTCCTATTCTTTACAAACGATACGTGGACGATATCCTAGCAATCGTTCCTACTGAAAAAATAGATGAACTTCTTAACACTTTCAACAATATGGAAAATTCATTTAAATTCACTATTGAAAAAGAAGTTAATAATTCTATTGCTTATCTAGATTTATTAATTATAAAAACTCCAGAAGGTAATTTAACTACAAATTGGTATAAAAAAATATCTTGGTCAGGACGTTATTTGAATTATAACTCCCATAATTTATTTTCTCAAAAAGTTGGCCTAATAAAAGGTCTTATTGATAGATGTGTAAAATTAAGCGATATTAAATTCCGTAAAGAAAATTTAGATGAACTAAAAATTACTCTCATGCAAAATAATTACCCACTTCAATTAATAAATGAAATCATCAAAGAAAGAATCCGTGAAATTTATGATAATTCATCTAAAAATACAAAATGGAATGAAAATTACAATAAATATGAACTAAAAGCTTCGTTACCATATGTTGAAGGTCTTTCGGAACGTTTTAGAGTTTCTTTAAAAAAGTACAATATTAATGGTTATTTCACCAACAACAACACACTTAATAAATTTCCTTTTTTTTTTAATAAAGATAAAGAAAATAAAGAAAACTCATCTTGTATATATGATAAATTGTAAATGTTTCAATAAAATTTATATTTGTGACACTGGCAGGAGACTAAAAACTCGCATTTATGAACATAAATGAAATTGTGAATTAGGCAATCAAAACACTGGGTTGTCAAAACATGCATGGAAATACAATCATTATTTTGAGATTAAAAATATCAAAATTTTAGCTCGTGAAAGCAACACACAAACGAAGAATTCTAGAGTCCATTTTTATAAATATATTCATTAAAAATCCAATCAATTTAAAAACCGAAATTTTAAATATAAATAAAATTTATCAAACCATTTTATAACCAATTTATATACAAACTTTAAAAACAAAAATGTAATATCAATTTTTAAATCCAATTTACTTTGGCGCACTTTTCATTTGGCTCTCTATTTTAATATCCGCCTTTCATAATTACTCATGAAAATATGACTTCATCCATAATGTATTTTGTTAGTCCATGTTTGTCCTTCCAAATAAAAACACCTGCTTCGTTCTATTTAACCAAAATGTAGTAAAATTACTATAATGGAGCCTCGAAAATTTGAGGTTTCAATTTTTAAATGTTTGAAAGGACACTATTTAAACTATGGTATTTATGATTCTTAATGTTTCAACAATACAAAAAACAACTAATGTAGGTTCACTCCAAAAATATGTTGTTTCTCTTGGAAAATAACCAAAAATTGAAATGTCTTGGATGATTTAATAAATATCACTACAGGTTAATTTAAAATATTCTATTGTTTACAATATTTTTGTTCATTATAAATGTTTTTCAGTTTACTACATCTAGGTATATTATCTCAATTTAGGTTATGTATTACCTTGAAGAAGGCCTGCAACAAGGTCGAAACGTCCCAGATAACAATGCAAGCACAGTGACAGCACGTTCTGAAGGTAATAAGTAATCCCGCATAGTGCCCGCACACAGTCTGCATGATATGCAGCACAGCGTGCGTCTATCATGCTCGTCAGGCACTTGGGGCAAAATGTCGGCATATAGCGTGCGGTGAAGAGTGTGGCACGAAAAGCGCATTATTACTGAAAACATAATATAGCAGTTGTGTAAAAATAAAACTCTGATCAAATTCGCTTCATGCTCTAAATTTTTGTTATTTTCCAAGTTTATTTTACAGACAAAAAGTCGAAGTAAAAATTAATAATTAGTTTTGTTCAAATTAAATAAACATTTTTTCTTGGGGTTTGGTTCGGAAAATGGTTCACTATTTTTTACTATATTTACTATATTCAGATTTAAAATGAGCAGGAATAATTTTGTGTATGTCGCTTTTGGAATAAACGCCTGTTGCATCATCAGTTGTGAAAGAACAACTTTCAACACAGGAGTCTCTTCTAAAAATGTCATACAATGTTTCCTGTTACTTATGTTATTTTTAACATCTTGATTTCAATAATTATAACTCAAAACACGTGCATGCTAGCACGACGCTGGCACGCGCGTGCCGACACGCGTGCGGCGCATATGCGACGCATATGAGGACACATATGTCTGCACTCTTGCCCTCACATCGTGCTGATCGGTCGATACGCGTGCAAACACCATGCGGGCAAGGTGTGAGGAAATTGTTATCTGGGGTACGTTGGTTTAAATAAAATTGACGAATAAAGCATGATTCTTGACAACTGAATCCACTATTATTTTTACTGGACCGTATGACCAAAATAACAGATTCTTATATGAATTGACTTCATTATTGATTACAACGGTCGAAGAAAAGTTTCACAGTGTGGATAATATTCCATTCACTGAACATCGATAAAAGAAGATAGTTTCAATCACTTATAATTTGTCCACATAATTATTTCTGTTTAATTTAATTGATTATTGCCACGCTGTAACTGAAACATTAAAAATAACTTGAAAATATCGGAAAAACAGCGAATTTCTAACTCTATTCTAAGAGAAAATTGCTAAAAACAATACTAAATTATTTAAAAAATTTATTTAAATGTCTATTTATCAGTATAAAGTAGTATTTTATTTATTTCAAACAATTTGAATTTAAAAAAAAGACACACAAAAATCATAATTAGCTCTAAAAACTAGCAAAACCCAATTTTCTACTTATGGGTTTTTTCGGGACACTATGAAGAAGACTTATGGTGTGATATTTAAAAAGTAATTCATTTCTATTCTATAACTCATTGTGAAGATAAATGTTGAGTTTAAACTCGATTCACCTAATATTCTGAATAAAATGTACAAAAACGCCTTTTTTTCTTATGGGAAGTACGTGTTAAACTGCATGGGGTTTGCGGAACCTTTAAATATCATATCTTACAGAAAAAAGACGCTTTTATTTTGGCATGGATTCGGAAAAATTCGGTAATTCGGGTTTCTCGGATAGTAAGCAGAGGCGGATAAATATATATGTATGCAATTAATATTTTGCAGAGATTTTACAAGAATTTCAATGATTTTAATGATTTCCCAAAGATTTCACAAAGACTTCAATTATTTCACAAAGATTTCAAAGGTTGCACAAATCTTTTAATGATTTCCCAAACATTTTATAAAGATTTTTATAATATTATTATGTATATAATATTATAATATAACAGGTGGCAATGCCCCCCCCCCCCTTAGAAATCGACCTAGGAGTGGCAAAAATCTACCTGAAATCTTTGTGAAATAATTGAATTCTTTGTGAAATCTTTTAAATGTATCCGAAATCTTTTTCGAAATTTTTGAAATCTTTGGCAAATTATTGAAATCTTTGCGAAATATTTTTGAAATCTTTGTGAAATCTTAGAAATCTTTGGGAAATCATTAAAATCTTTGTCGAATCTTTCTGAAATCTTTGGAGATCTTAGCAAAGTATTAGAATTTTTTTGCAATACTTGATAATATTTGTGAAATTATTGAAATCTTTGGGAAATCATTGAAGTCTAAATGGAATCTTTTTAATCTATCCAAAATCCTTGCGAAACATTTCAAATCTTGTGCAGTCTTTGAAATCTATCGGAAATATTTGTGAAATCTTTCAAATTATTTTGAAATATTTGATAATATTTGTGAAATTATTGAAATTATTTGTGAAATATTTGAGAAACCATTGAACTATTTGAAAAATATTTGGTAATATTTGTGAAATTATTGAAATCTTTATGAAATCTTTGTGACATCTTTCTGAATAAGTTGGAAATTTTGCGATATATTTAAAATATTTTTAAAATATTTGACAATATTTGTGAAATTATTGAAATCTTTAAGAAAGCATTGAACTCTTTGCAAAATATTCAAAATATTTGTTAATATTCGTGAAATTATTGAAATCTTTATGAAATATTTGTCAGATCTTTCTGAAATAATAGGAAGTTTTGTGGAATATTAGAAATATTTGATAATATTTGTGAAATTATTGAAATCTTTAAGAAGCCATTGAACTCTTTGCAAAATATTTGGTAATATTTGTGAAATTATTGAAATCTTTATGAAATACCTATTTGGGAAATCATTGAAATATTTGTGCAATCTGTGAAATCTTTGTGAAATAATTGAAGTCTTTGTGTAATCTTTGGGCAATCGTTAAAATCCTTGTAAAATCTCTGTGAAATCTTTCTGAAAGCTTTAGAAATCTTTGCGACATATTTCAAATATTTGATAATATTTGTGAAATTATTGAAATCTTTTGTGAAATATTTAAGCAACCACTGAACTCTTTGCAAAATATTAAAAATATTTAGTAATATTTGTGAAATTATTGAAATCTTCATAAAATATTTGTGAGATCTTTCTGAAATAATAGGAAATTTTGCGAAATATTGAAAATATTTTTGAAATATTTGATAACATTTGCGAAATTATTGAAATCTTTAAGAAACCATTGAACTCTTTGCAAAATATTAAAAATATTTGGTAATATTTGTGAAATTATTGAAATCTTTGAGAAATCATTGAAATCTATCTACAAATTTTGGAGAAATCATTGAAATCTTTGTGAAATCTTCAAAATCTTTGGAAATTCCCGAATTTTTGAAACTTTTGAATATATTTGATAATATTTGTGAAATTATTGAAATTTTCGTGAAATCTTTGGGAAATCATTGAAATCTTTGTGCAATCTTTGAAATCTTCGTGAAATAATTGAAATCTTTGTGAAATCTTTCTGAAAGCTTCAAAAGCTTTGCGGAATGTTTAAAATATTTGGTAAAATTTATAAAATTATTGAAATTTGTGGGAAATCATTGAAATCTTCGGGAGATATTTCTTTAATCTTTGGAATATTTGCGAAATATTAAAAATTTTGGTGAAATCTTAGAAATCTGTGGGAAACTTTTAAAATCTTTGTGAAATATTTTAGATCTATCTAAAATCTTTGCTATGTATCTTTGTGAAATCTCTGGAAATCTTTTCAAAATATTTAAAATATTTTCGAAATATTTAGTAATATTTGTGAAATTATTGAAATCTTTGTGAAGTTTTTGAAAAATCATTGAAGTCTTTGGAAAATCTTTCAAATATATCAAAAACTTTTGCTACATATTTCAAGTCTGCGAAATCTTTGGGAAATAATTGAAGTCTTTGTGCAATCTTTGAAATCTATCGGAAATCTTTGTGAAATAATTGGGGTCTTTGTGAAATCTTTTAAATCAATCCGAAATCTTTGAGAAATTATTGATATCTTTGTGAAATCTTTCTAAAATCTTTTTTAAATCTTCAGAAATCGCGGCGAAGTGTTTACAAATGTTTGAAATATTTGTGAAATTATTGAAAGCGTTGTGAAATATTTTTAATCTGTCCAGAATCTTTGCGAAATCTTTGACATCTTCCTGAAATCTTTAGAAAATCATTTAAATCTTTCTACAATCTTTCAAATCTTTGTGAAATCTTTGGTAATATGAATTTTATACCTGCATTTATTATTATCTATTATTTACTATTTATTGTTTATTTATCTTTTATGTACAATTTTGACATGATATGATACTATTATACTATGTAGAAATTGTGCCATTCAATATTACAAGTCTATGCCCCTGCCCCCACCTAGAAAAAAGGCTCCGCCGCTTCTGATAGTAAGTATAACTATGAATTGTATTGAATAAGACATGGCTGAAAATATTTGAAAAAATAACGTAACATAGGCGGGGTGGGGGGGGGGGGCAGACAACTTTGTTACGACTTGTTACATGGCGGCAGTGCTCCCAACGCGGGCACCTTGCAGTACTGCGCATGCGATGCATAAGGCGCTTCATTGGCTGCCGTTCGCGCGCTTATTTGAAATGTTAAAAATACAATTTTTTAAATTTATTAATAATAATTAGAAATAATTATATTTTAACATGTTCAAGTTGTACGTGGATGGTTTTTAATATATTCTGCGCATTCGGTTAAAAAATAAAATGAATATTCCGAAAATAAAAAATATCATGTTATTTAATGTAATCTTTTTTTTTATTTTTTAAAACCTAATGCTCAGAATATATCAAAACCCATCCATGTACCACTTGAACATGCTAAAAAAATTATTTTTGATTATTAATAATAAACAAAAAAATGGTATTTTTCAACATTTCAAATAAGCGCGCGAACGGCAGCCAATGAATCGCATCATGCATCGCATGCGCAGTAGTGCAAGGTGCCCGCGTTGGAAGCACTGCATGGCGGAGGATAACAGTTTGGCAAAAGATAGGTTAAATAATTGATGGACGGTCCCTGAAGGAAAAAAATGGATGCGGTGCTTTTTCGATGGAGAATAATTTACTTAATATTATAATTTTTCAGGTTGTGCAAAAATTAGAGGAAGGTTGCAACAATGCGGCAAGTTTCTGTGGTGTGAGAGGTGGCAAATATCCTGATGCACGTCCTATGGGGTATCCATTTGATCGTAAATCCCGCGATGGGGTGAATACTTTGGCCGAATTTTTGTCCGGAAATATGGCGGTCACGGATGTAAAGATCATTTTCTCGGACCAAATACCAACGACACCTACTGAAAGTACGGATAAACCCTCACCCAGTGTGCTAAAGACTTAAGGATGTCCTAGAAACGTTACGGGAAATCCCTAAGACGTCTTTTGGATGATGTCTTTCAGACATCCTAGGGATGCTCTTAAGAAGTCTAATGTCAGTAAGAATGATGTCCCGAGAACTTTCTATGTCTTTAAGACGTCTTTGGCACATATTTATGACATTAGGCGTCTTAGAGACGTTGATTGGACTGACATTGGACGTCCTAGGAACGTCCCAAGGACGTTCTTGGAATTTCCATGGTTTTGTGCCCACTGGTTAAGCTTCTCATGAATTTCGAAATCAGAACGAGGATACTCTCGGGAGTTTGCTCTAGAAATCTCTTAAGTGACTCCAAGATACTAAGTGTTCTTTATAATTGGATATCTACCTACTGAAAAATGTATGATGGACGAGAAAATCTTCGTCGAGAAGCAACAGAAATGGGGAAAAAATATATGTTTGCAATTAGATATGGAAAGCAAAAGCATGTACTAACCAGTGGGCAAAGATATTAAGGATGTCCTAGAGACGTCTTCGGGACATCCCTGATACGTCTTTTGGAACATGTCTTTTGGACATCCTGGGGATGCTCTTGAAACGTCTTAGGCCAGTACGAAAGATGTGCTGAGAACGACCTATGTCTTTAAGACGTCTTCAGGACATCTTTAGGGCACTGGACGTTTTAGACACGTTGATTGGACTGACATTGGACGTCCTGGGAACGTCCCAAGGACTTTCTTGGGATGTTTGTGGTTTTGTGCCCTCTAAGTGGCTTTTCTCTCAATTTCAATAAAATGAAGCCTGATGACAAAGTCGCGTTTTATTTCCATCCTTTATCGTCCTAAGAGGAAATACAATTAGTTTTAAAATGTTAGAGTAGCTATAAGTTTATTCCCAAGAAACGAGGAAATAACTCGATACGAATATTTCTAGTTGAGGAATAAACGAACAAAACGTGATCTTGTTGAACTGGGTAAAACTTTTTTTAATATTGGGAATACAACAGTAATGTATATGCTATATTTGTTCGCGTCTTCGAGACGCATTGATTGCCCAAATCAAGAACCTTTAATGACCTACCATAACCCACAAATATTGTTTTTAAATGTTTTAATAATAATATTTCCTTTGTTTCTGAGAAGATTCTTTTTATATTGAGAATATAATAGTACTGCATTTGATGTAATTGTTCGCGTCTTCGAGATGCCTGGATTGATCTGTTGCCGAACTTTCGATGGCCATTCTTGATTAATCAATAGCTACTTATTTTGAAAGTGTTAAAAGAAGGTTACATTCTTTTTATGAAGAAAACTGGTTTTAATTTGGAATATAAATCTACCGTAAGTTCAAAAGTTGTTCATTGTGATAGAACGCATCAATTAGCATTTCGGGGGCTCTCTGATTTTCTGAAAATAAGATTTTTGGTAAGAGAGAAACATAAGCTTGATAAATATTGAAAGTATTCATTTTTTCTTTTGTTAGGGAAAAGTCTCCCTCTATGAAGAAGCAACATGTGATTAATATAATAAGAAAAAGAATATAATAAAATGATAATATAATAAATAATAATAAAATAAATATAAATATAAATACACCTATAATAAATACAGCCATAGTACTTCGCAGCTGTATTTCTACTTATTTAAATAGATTTTTAAGATTAAGAAAGATTTAAATGGATTTCAAGAGACTTTAACAAATTTCTAGGGAACTTTAGGGGAAAAAATAAATTTTATTTCAAGGAATTTCTATGGATTTGTACAATTTCAAGGAATATGAAAGAATTAAAAAAATTTCAAAGGAATTAAAAGATTTTTGGTCATTTTAAATAGATCGTTATTGGCATAATAGAGCATAGAGCCTTATGGTTCCAATCCAAGCTGAAAAGATTTTGTGTTATAGTAAATGGTTTGTTCATTTTATAGAAATTATCTACTATATTAGTTCTTGATGTTAACAAGAATGTAGACTTAGAAAATATGGAACGATTTAGTTTTATATTTACCGCTCAATTACTTCGTAAGTACTTTAAAATGGACTTCTTTTAAAACACAATTTCATGACAAAGCTTAATGAGAAGTGGTTTAGTAATAAGGTTATTTGAATAGCGTGAGTGTAGGAAAAATGTAGAGCACAGTTGGTTAACCAACAGGTCGACAGTTTCAAAAAAAATTCTATACAAGATTTACGAGCTTTGGTTTTCAACGCAGGTAAGTAGTAAGTACTCACTTTTCAAAATATATTTCGTTTTAGGTGAATATTTAAAGTAGAATATAGTATAAAAATTGCACATTGTAATTTATCGAATAAATAATATAAACAATTATTGGCAAGAGTATTATAATTTTAATAGTGATTTTGTAATAAATTAAAGCGATTTCAAATTAATTTTTTACTTCATATAGAAAAATATGAATTTCAGTTACATTTTGAAATGGTTTTTTCAATTCAGACTTCAACTTTTGTTAAAAATATAGACAATCAATTAGGCAATTTGTTCCTTGAGGACTAATTTCGGCCCTAATATAGTTAGGATAAGTTTTTTATTGTTCATTTATGAATAATTTTATTTACTTTTTTAAATGATGAGATTTCTGTAAAGTAAGTGCATTTAACAAAAATATAATGTAGGTTTATGCGAAATTGTATGAAATTAAAAAAAAAGACTTTTGTTCCATAAAAGATGATTTTAACAAAATACTTGAATTTTAAACAAAATGAGAAAATTTTCAATTAAATAGTGGAATTTTCAACCTAAAAAGACGAATTCTCAACAAAAAAGTGTGATAGTTGATATTTTAACCAAAACGATAAAATTTCATAAAAAAGTGTATTTTAAAACCAAAAAGACGAATTTTCAACGAATAAAGATTTTTCAGTCATAAAAGAAAAAAAACTTCATCTAAATTGTGGAACCTTCAAGCTAGAAGACGAATCTTTTTTAGAGAAATTGAATTTGCAACATGAAAATGTGAATTTTCAGAAAACAATGAATTTTCAATAAAATAGTTAAATTTTCAATCAAAGAGATAAACCTTCATTCAAAAAAATAAATTTCCAACAAAGTAATGACTTAGTTACATTTCAAATCAGAGTTTAATTATAGTTACATTTGATGCTATTATTCTTCTCTAATGTTGTTTTTATATACCTTTTTGAAATGGAACTGTTTGCGTAAAGTTTTTATTTTTGGCTAAATTACCTTTGAAAAACCCTGGAATGGAAATGGAATATACAAATCAAAATTCTCTAACTTTTCAAATTCCAAATGCTACTTTTTTTGGTAGAGATAGTGGTAAAAAAGTTAATTTTATAAATAATTAATGAATTGGTAATTATGTAGTCACATTTTTTCAGTTTTCAATTTGATTGTTTTGCAACTATTTTTTCAGAATAATGATCTACTTACTATTTTATAAATAAACTGACTTTAATTGAAAGTATACTTATGTGAGAATTTTCTCATTTATATACTAAAAATATTGAATACAGCTGAATTACCAATTCCATGAAATGTTTAGTATTGAACTGTAAGTTTTCTTATATACATTAGGGATGTCTCCCCCATTGGAAAATCATATTAGTTCAATGATCATAAACCTATAATAATTTTCTTTAAAAAATATTTTTGCGAGGGAATGAAACGTACCTTTTTAATTAGTTTCCGAAAAAGACTGGCTGTGGTATTGAAGAAAGAAAGAGCCTTGAAAATAATAATACAATGACTCTTTATTGTATTTGTCATTACAAGTTATTTGTAACATTTTAAGACGAATCCGATTCAAAAATTTCATATTTTATTTTCACAGTTTTTTTTAAGTTGAATTAAAAGAGTCGAGGATTGGGGTTTACATTCTCCACTTTAAAATTATAAACGATTTTGCGTTTGAGACCTACTGGAGTTTCCCCTATTTCATCTCGGGTCAATGGGGTAACCATTTTGGTTCCTATGTTTATCTTCGCCCGTACTTTACGTTGGGTGCGAGTACTGTGTGTATATATTCCAGCAAGAAAATCAGTACATTCCAAGATTGCGAAAACATCACCATCCAATGTTGATAATACAATTTGTTCTTGTGTTGGCATGGGCCGATATAAATTCCGTTCTATGAGCATTTGAATTGGTTCATCCGCAGGAAAAGTATATCTTCGGAATTCAAATAGCTGTCTTGGATTTGTATTGGGAATTAGCCGAATAAATTTAAATCTGTCATGTAAATATCTAAATCCATCTGCAGACGGAAGCCTTGTAGGTGGAGCCATGCATTTGGCATGGCCAGGAGGAGGAGATCTGGATCTGGCACGAAGAGGAGGCTCGGCCGGTGGGAGACACCTGGCAGGAGAAAGAGACCTGACAGGAGAGTGTTGTGCGTCAGAAAAAGCAGATGGTCCGTGACGAGGAGCGCCAGGAATAGAAGCGCCAATAGGTAGATCCTCGGACTGTGAACTTAACTCTGCAAGAAGAAACAGAGGATTAATTTTTTCAAGTATCTTGGTATATCATAAACTTCTTGTGGCAAAATTGCGAGGAAAGGCGAAAAGTACATTGAGGCAACATTGCCCTGGGAAATTTATTGGAACATGGACCCAAAATATTCAGGGATAGAAGCACAGCTGGTTACCGATACATGCGTTTACATGTAGACATTCGATACACTGAGAAAAAGGGATTATACGAACTGGATAATAGAATGAAAGAATAATACACCGTATAGAAAAGTATATTAGCGCGTATAATCTATAATATTTTTCTAATATATGAAGATGTTACCAAATATAATCTCTAGATGTTAAATTCTTATAATCTTCAGGCATTAAATTGTAAAATCTCAGATTTCAAAATAGCCAGGCGTCTGTGTGGTCTCAGATGGTACGTCGCATCGTGGCGCGTGTCATATGCATCCGTTCCCATTGAAACACGTGATAATTAAGTTATAAAGTGATTATTAGTGCTAAATCACACGTGATTTAGATTTTTAAAATGGGTAAGTTTATATTTCTTTTCATTGCACATCACTGCCACTTGTACAAGTACAGAAACTTAGCCTCCTTTACTTTCGTTTTTGTAGTCTTATGATAGCCACTTTCCTGCTTATTGTGTGTTTAAAAAATTAAAATTTGTTTTCAGTTCTACTTCCGAGCTCGTCTATCAAATTTTGGTATAGGTTTATAAATACGTTTTCAAGAATTATTATATATATTTGAGGTTATCTAATGGACCAGGATTCTAATATGGATATTAGATTTCAAAATCTTGGATTATAGATTATATTATCTCAGATTATAAAGTTTAATAATCCAAGATATTATCCTGTAATATCCATTTCTTAATATCTATAGATTGTAGTTCTAATAATCTGGATCGCTGTCCAATAGTTAATAGTCCAAGATTATATCCGGTAACATATTTTTTATTACCGGGTATAATCCATTTTTCTCAGTGTAGCATCGAGTGCCCGCATCCATCCTCGGCGCTCGGAAGCTAATGCCGTCGGTCAGTTCTATAGATCATTTTTACTGTTTATATTAAATAAATAACTTTAAACGAACTAACACCAGGAACCTACACCCTTCAGAATATTTTTCAGATTCATACTGCTCTTCTCTTATTGTTCGGAAATTACCAAACTTGTAATGTGTTAAAATAATAAGATGCGTTTTTCAGCCATTCTCGAGAGAAAATGCTTTGAAAAATACACACGCATGTGGTACAACCAAAACTTGAACTTTAGCTTGAATTGTAAAGCATGAATCTGGTTTTGAATGTCCGGTATTTTTCAAAATAATGTAAATAAACAAAGTACCCAGAGTATCCGGCATTTAACTCTTTATGTAAGACAAAACTACCAAGTATCAAGTTGATGCGGCAAATGGATCAAAAGGATGCAACGTTTTGATACCTATATTCATGATCAACTTGATTCAAATTTCGAGATCAATTCTCTGTCATAAAATTTCAACTACTCAACACATTTTAAAATTATTCAAACCTCTTACCTGAATGATGATCAATTATTGATGACCGTTTAAAATTAAATTGTTAATCAAATTTTGAAAAAAAATCATTTACTTAGCTTCGTTTAGTTAAGGGCCGGTTCCACCAAACTCGGTTAAATCAGTGGTTAACTGACGGCGGGTTAAAGTTAACGCCATAGTTAAGCTAGGATTATCCTGTTGTGCGTTCCACCACATTTTTCGTGGGCGCGGTTAGCTAACCAGATAGTCGTTTCGAAGTAACTCCTATTTTACTTTAAATCATTCGTGTGATTGGCTACCCGTCGGTCGAGTGGAAAGCAAAGTAAAATGTCCGTGCGCGCCAAATCCAGGTAAGGTTCAGGCCACGCTCGTGTCTACACTAACCTAAAAAAAGTGATTGTTGGTGTATGGTTTGTTCGTGATATATTAATATATCACATATAAATTCAAAAACATCTTCTTCGACTTCGTCATCAGCGATCTCAGAACTTCTTTCAAAAACTCCATATTTCACAACGACACTGCAGTTTTTAGGTTAGAGGACGATTAAGTCGCCTTAACCGATCAATTTTGACAGGTTAGATTTAACTGTGGTTAACGCGAGTTAACCGGCCGCTAAAAAGTGGTGGAACGCGTAACTAGGTTTAACGGAGGATTAACGTTTTAATCGAGGTTGATGGAACCGGCCCTAAATGTATGGTTACTAAGGTTGTGGTTCTGTCAGCAAATCTCGATCAAGGATCGATTATCGATTTGCAGAACTTGAATTTGGCAGAAAGGAATGTTTTTCAAAAATCGTCAACTGTCATTCTGTTTTGTATACTGATGCTAATACGCCTTGAAGTTGTTCTCCCTAATTTTCATTGATCCTCTAAAGCGAATCATATTGAGTAGAAATTCTAGATCAAAATAACTGCAACAATTTGATACCCCAAGTTTAAGTGTGAGCATGATTCAGCAACTAAGCAGGACAAACTTCCGCTTTCACTTTAACTGCATTTTCCCTCGCAAAGAATTCAGATTAAATTAGGATTCATTTCGGAAAAACTGAAATAGACTTTAGAAAAGAATAGCAATTGGAATATTATGCGGATAACGTAGGAGAAATTTTTATTTGCGGAAAGCTTAAAAATCTTTTGTTTTAATTATAGATATAATATAGTATGTATTATATTTACCAATAGAATTAAAGATGGTCATCAAGGTAATGACCAAGGCATAAACGATCCCCATTTTTTGTAATTAAGAGAATAACTGATTTTTACGTTGATGAAGAACTTCGTTTACAGTGTTACTAGGGCTCATTCTATTGCTTCATTACATGTACCCTATAATCGTTATCTAATAGACTAGATTTAATCTTGTCCTTCTAAAATATTCACATTCACATTTCACGAAGCAGTCGAAGAAATTTATTTACCTTAACCAAGGCTAGATTCGAGAAAATAAAGCGATAAGATAGAAAAATTGGGTCAATAATAAAAGTTTTTCCATCAATAATTTTTGTATATTTTCAAGTTTTTACAGCAAAACTATTCTTTTCTCTCTTCAACAATACCATCAACAATAATTTTTCCGTTCTTGAAGGTGTAATTAAGTACACTTTTCTTGAGACCAGAAAATACCCTGAATTGTATTCAAATTGAAAATTCTTCTGCTAAGAAGAAACTACTCGCGCGCGAATCATAATTACTATCAATTATTCATTTTTATCATCATTAAAATTTTCAAGATTCTGACCGTAAGCTTCAAAGTTTTAATGCGCATTTTAAAAACAGTTTAATTTTTGAGGCTACAAGCTTAAAATTATTCTTCAGTTTTGAGAGCTTAAATTTCGATATTTAATTTTTTTATAATTCCGATCTTTTTTTCTTTTTGACCTCAAAGGATAGTTCAAATTGTCATCAAATCGAACGTGTAAGTTTCTCTAGCATGAACAGTATTTCATTGACGATTGAAAAAATATTACGATTCCAAATTGAGCAATATTTGACTAACACTATTTCAATAACGAGGGTATATTAAAAATGAGTTAACTCACCCGTATCAACAAATAAAATGCTGCACAAACATATGGAGGCAATTAAGATCTCCAGATACGTAAAAAAATTGGCATAATTGGAAACAGTCAACTTACGAGAATAATAATTTTTTAAACATATTTTACTAAGAGGAATTAATCACTTAATACATTTTATAACTCGTTTCCAAATTTCTCAGAATTCTCAGTATTTCAAGATTTGTTATTTTAAATTTTTAAATAGTTTATGTAGTTTTTGCTTGAATCGTAAAAAATACGACTAAAAATAAAAAATTAAATTTTTTCAGAAACGACACAAGGTACGAGAGAAATGAAAAGACAAAAAAAGTTCAACCAAAAAAGATCTACAGGTTTTGTTATAAACTCTTGTTATAAAAATATACTGAAAATAAAAAACTACCTTTTTGGAAAAACGACACAAAAAGCTACAATAACATTTTATTTAACAAAATTTTTCCCCTAAATTATATACACAAATTTACTTCGAACCACTTCACGCTAGGATGCGTATTTTTGGTTTAAATAGTGAAAAATTACATTGCAAGTAAACAAGTTAATTTCATGAAAAAATGACACAAGTCGCAATAAAATTTTAAATAACAATTTTTTAAATAAAATGCAAGACAATCAAAATAAATATGTTTCTATTAATGCATATTAGGAATTGCAATGATATAAATTTATTTAATTGATACATTCTTCAGGGTAGCTTAGAATAAAAATTAGTGCAAAATAAGGAGCAAATATTAAAATAACCGTAAAAAAAATTAGTACATTATTTTGCAATAGCTAAATAAGCAGTAACAGAGCGACGTACAGAAATAATTATAATATACATTCAATACAATAGTGTTGAACATAATGTGAAAAGTTCACATTTTGGATAAAATCGAGGCGAAGCACGAGGTACGTGATAAGAATGTGTTCGTTGAAGCCCAAGGAGCTTTAACAAAAGAGAATTCACAATCTCCAAATTATAAAGTTCTCGATGCTTCGACCTTTAATTTTCATAGGTCTTTTTAGAAATATAGTAGAAATGCAAAAACCAAGCGTGTAGCGAGAGGTAAATACATAATAGAGCGTGAAGCGCGCGATAAACATTTTATCGAGCGTGAAGCGCGAGAACCAGCAGTCGCGCGTATTAGGCATGCTCAAACTTGTTTGGATTAAAATTCAATTTTTTGTTGTTGAAAATTTGTCTTTTGGATTTAAAAATTCATCTGTTTTAGTAGAAACTGCATCTTGTTTGGATAAAAATACAACTTTTTGGTTAAAAATTCAACAATTTTGTTAAAAAGTCATGGTTTTTGGTTGAAAATTCAACTGTTTTGTCGAAATTTCAACTATTCCGTAGAATACTCACTTTTTGTTTAAAATTCATATTTTTTATTTAAAAAACTATATAAAATCTATTTGGATGAAAATTATTTTTTTTTTTTTTTCAAAATTCATCTTTTTAATTTAAAAATTCATCTATTTTAGTAGAAATTTCATCTTTCTTGGATAAAAAATGCAATTGTTTGGTTAAGAATTCAACAATACTGTTAAACTGTTTTGTTGCAAATTCGTCATTTTAGGCTGAAAATGCAAGTATCTTTGTCGAATATTTATTTCTTATTTTAGACAAATATTTTAATGTTGAAAAGTCAAGCTAAAATCTTTTTAAATGAAAACTCAACCTTTTTTGCTGAAAATTTGCCTTTTTAATTTAAAATTTATCTATTTTAGTAGAAATGTCATCTTTCTTGGATAAAAATGCAACCGTATGGTTGAAAATTGAACAATTTTTTTAAAAAGTAATTATTTTTCATTAGGAATTCTACCAATTTTTTTTTTTAATTTGGCTGTTTGATTTAAAAATGTATATCTGCTTTACTAGAAATTTCATCTTCCTTGGATAAGAATACAACACTGTTTGGTGGAAAATTAACCTTCTTTGCTTTCTAATACCTTTTCAATGAAGGCTTATCTTTTTGGTTGAAAATTTAATTATTTTGTTGATAATTAATTTTTCTACTGAAAACTCATATTTTCTGGTTGAATATTTAATTTTTGTACAGACAATTCGTCTTTTAGCTTGAAGTTGCAACATTAGGTGAAGTTTATTTTCTTTCATGACTGAAAAATCTTTATTTGTTGAAAATTCGTCTTTTTGGTCTTAAAATTTATTTTTTTTAAAAGAAATTTAATATTTTTTGGTTGAAGTACCAACTATTACAGTTTCTTGTTAAGATTTTTTTTTATGTTTTTCTCAAAAAACGATTTTTCAAAGTCCCAACTTCAAAGATGCCCCCCGGTAACTTGTTTTTAAACTTAGAGGGTTCTTTTTTGGCCTAAAAGGCCGGGATTTATATAATTATTTTCAAAAAGTTCCAATCTCTGCAAAAGACGTGAGTTTTATCATTTTTAGAAATGCAAATGCATAATATTTACGAAAGTCGTAAATATGATAACTGTTTGAACTGCTGCTTTGTAGTTCGTTGCATATTTCCAATAAATTAATGTATAGCATAAAGCTATATAACTCTTAAAATGTATGCGAACTGAAAAATGTTTCTTATTCTCGTCCGGCGTTTTAAAAAAGTTTCAGAAATATTTTTATTATTATGACCTTATTCGATATACGACGTTTCAAAGTTATAGAAAATTTGTGAACGTATTTGTAAGAATTCCCAATCTGATCAAATTATGAAGAAAGTCGTCGAGCCTGACTTTTTATTTAGTCTTTCATATTTTTTATAAATAAATATAACGAAAGAAATGGCATTTTTTTCTATTTGTCGTTTCCCGGTGCTCGCCAATAACAGAACAATTGTTGTAATCGCCTACGTTACATAGATTTACATTACTTGAAGATATTCTGTAGTGATACAATAAAAAAAAACAAAAATTGTATGAACAAGTTATTTGTCTCTTAAGGTTATTATTATTGATAATATAAACAAATTTAATAAACAAATGTAATAATCATGCATTTGACGACATGAATTTTATAATCCTTTCAAACAAATATAATAAACAAATGCATTATTCAGGCATTCGTCGACCGAAAATTTCGCTTAATGCCTGTCCTTTTAATTGGAAACTTTATGAAAATTTCAGCAAACATTCATAATTAATGGATAAATTTTATTTGTTAAACAAACTTGGTTAAAAAATGCATTATTCGGGCAAATATCGATGAAAAAATGAATTTTTCGATTTGAGCCCTTTTAATTAAGAGCTTCATGATAGTTTCAGCAACATTCATAATTTGTTAATTAATTGCTTTTAATTGGGAAGTCGTTGATAAATAGCATGATTTTTTAAAACAAATTTAATAAACAAATACATCATTTGGGTACATATTTACGAAAAAGAAACTTTTGTTGTTGACAAATACCCGAATAATGCATTAAAATTGTTTAAAGAAGGCATAAAATTATTCAACTAATTATAAATTTTTCTGGAATTATGAAGTTCCCAATTAAAAGGACGGATATTGAAACAACGAGCTTTTTCCTCCAACGATGCCCAGATAATGCATTTGTTAAATAAATATGTTATGAAAATGTTAAAATTTATGGACTAATTGTGAATGTTGCTGAAATAATCATGAATTTCCCAATTATGCAGTATGAATAATGCATTTGTTTATAAATTTTGTTTAAAAAAATCATAAAATTTATCAAATATCAAAGAATGTTGCTGACATTATCATGAAGTTTCTAACTGAAAGGACTGGCATTGAAAAAAAACAACTGATTTTTCTGTCGACAGATGACGGAAGAATGCATTTGTTTTTAAATTTATTTCAAAAACATAAAATTTATCAAATAATTATGAATTTTGCTAAAATTATAATTGAGTTTCCAACTAAAAGGACTGGCATTGAAAAAAACTAATTTTTTCGTCGACAAATGCCCGAATAATCCATTTGCTCATTATATTTGTTAAAAAAAATTAAAAGATTCATCAACAAATTATAAATTTTTCTTGAAATATCATGAGGTTCCTAATATAATACTTAGAAGAATAATCTTGAGAGAAATTTTCCTCATTATAATATTGTTTCCTTCGAAATCTCTTGCAATATAACTTTGAAAAAAAGTAAAATTTTTGAAAATGATAAAAAAAATTTCAACAAATAATTTGTTTATAAAATCATACTGGGAACGTCAAATAGAAAGAATTGTCAATATCTCTGGGCTGTACGTTATTTCTTGTTCTTAAAAAGTTTTATTATTCCTTTCGTTATTTTCAGACTATAGATACATATAATGTTTCAACATACGTGGTTTTAAAACATAAAAAATTTAAGAACATAAGTATTTATTTCTACGAAAATACAATTTTATTTTATCTTCAGGAATTAAAATGTTGCGCACTCCGACAGTTCATTGTCAAAGGAAAATTTGCAGTTTTCTAACCTAATATTTTAAAACTATTAAAAAAGAACTTTAATTTTTATTCAAACTCTACTCTTTATTTATTATTTTATTATTGTATATTACATATATATATCTATATTTATTTATTATACTATTATGATTATTTCTTTTTTTCTTTTTCATTACTCTTTAGCCTATATAAACGAAAATTAAACTTTTTCGTTGAAATTTCGTCTTCGTGATTTGATAATTCAAGAATTTGATTGACTTTTTTTCTTTTTAGGTTTGCAAATTCATCTTCTTCCAACATTTTTCTGTTTTTTTGTTGAAACTGTAACTATCGGATAAAAAATTAGTCTGTTTCCATTAAAATTTAACATTTTTGTCTAAAATTCACATTTTCGGGATCACATTTGGTAGAAAATTTGCATTTTTGACTGGAAAATTCAACAATTTAGTAGAGAATCAACAATTCGATCGAAAGTTGAACTGGATTGTTGAAAATTTACTTTTTTGGTTGAAGATTCATAATTTTAGTTAAAAATTCATAACTGAAAATTCAACTTTTCTATTTTTGATTACAAATTTTTCTCTTCTAGCTGAAAATTTAACTATGTGGTTAAAAATTAATATATTTTGTTAAAAATTTGACTGTTTGGGTAGAAAACTATTCTCTTAGCTAAAAATTGAGCGGTTTGATTGAGAATTAAGTTTTTTCATACTAATTCTAATTTTTTTGAGGAAATTCGTCTTCTTGCCTTGAAAATTCAACAGTTTGGTAAAAAAATTCAACTATTTTGTAGAAAATTTAACAATTTTGTTTAAAATTCATTATATTCAATTAAAAAATCATTTTTCAAATAAAAATTTAAATATTCCATTTTAGGTTAAAAATTGGCCTTTGTTAGCTTAATAATTAAACTATTTGGTAGATAATTCATGAAATTTTTTGACAATTCAACTATTTGGTTAACAATTTATGTATTTTGTTGACAATCCGTTCTTTTAAATGGAAAATTATTCGTATTTGTTAAAAATTGAACTATTTGGTTAAAAAATTATGTATTTTGTTGAGAATACAACTTTTTTTGTAGAAAATAAAAGTTTGTGGTTGAAAATTAATCTTTTTCGTTAATATTTCCATTATTTGGTTGAAAATTCAAGTGTTTTGTAGAAAATTTGTATTTTTGACTAGAAAATTCAACAATTTAGTAGAAACACAACTATTTGGACAAAAGTTAAACTACTTTGTTAAAAATGAAAATTCAGCTATTACATTTGTGATTACAAATTTTTCTTTTCTAGATTAAAATTTAACTATTTGTCTACAAAATTGTATATTTTGTTACAAATTTGACTTTTTTGGTAGAAAACTAATCCTCTTGGCTAAAAATTTAATCGTTTGGTTGAAGATGAACTTTTTTTGTTTAAAATTAGAGTACTTAGTAGAAAATTTGTATTTTGGACTCAAAAATTCCGCCATTTAGTAGAAATTCAAATTTCTCGTCAAAAGCTAAAAAAACTTTAAAAAAAATGTATTCTGTTAGTTTCAAGTTCATCATTTTAGTTAGAAATGCATTACTTTGATTAAAAATTTAACTATATTGTTGATAATTTGTTTTATTGGAGGTTGAAATATGGCGGCATGCCTGCTGGTCACGCTTGGTATCGCGCCGAATAATTTCGCTAATATTCTATTTTTCTGACTAAAGCTTGATCTGATTTTTGGCATGCAAGGTGCGGGGGTGTCGATCTCTCGGGAGCTTCGTTGGTGAAATTGGACTTTATCTGCTTTGGTGTAAAAACTGTGTTTGAAGTGGAGTGTTTGCAGTGCTTCTCCGTACTATCTGTCCAATAAAAATCAGTCGCTCACGTGTAATCAGCTGACTGTACACTGCCGTATTGTGAGATGGTAGAACCCGGGATGGCAGCTTCGCACGTCGAGCGATTTGAAGCTCTCCTGACCTCCATAAAAGAGGATACGTCGGCAACTAAGGCCGATATGACCACACTAAAGGGTTCGGTGGAACAGATTAAAAATGATCTTTTGATCCTGAAAGGAGAGGCTGAGGCTTTGAAGATCCGAAACGAGGAGCTTGAGAGGAGAAATTCCGCGCTGAAAGATGATGTCAGTTTACTTACGGAGGAAGTTCTTCACCTCCGGAGAGATGCATGTGCAAAAAATATAATAATGCACAAGCTCAAGGACAATGAAACTATTAATAAAGACCTTATACGGTCCGTTCGCGACGTATTTTCCAAGGCCAAGGTGGAGTCGGTTGTGGTGGAATCAGCCACCCGCTTAGGAAGAAATCCAGGCGCTAGACTAGTCCTCATCAAGCTAGGCTCGCCATCGCATAGGCCTCGTGTTTTTGAAAGGGCTAAAGAGTTTTCCATTGTAGGTCTTTGGGTGACAAGCGACAGCTCAAAGATGGAGAGACAATTGAGAAAAGGTCTATGGGAAACGAAGAGAAAACTGTCGGAACAAGGGTACGATGTCTCAATCAGGGGTTAGGATTTAATTTACAATATGAAACCCCTATCCAAGGACGACATTCACTCGATGGGCACAGGCTCTCCTCCTAGTTCAACGGAGACATTTCTCGTCGCGAGGAACACCGTCAGGAGACAGAGAGAAAGACCGCCGAAACGAGATGGATCTGGGTCTGATTCAGCATCCTCAACTGGGAAAAGTCAACGGACAAGGGCTGGCTCGATTACAGACTTTCTCTCCGGAAATCAGAATCCGGATGGCCCACTCTCGTCTAGTCAAGACAAGAAATCGACACCCCGAAGAGATACCAGAAACTCTCACAAGAAGAGCGAATGACACTACTTTAGGGGCGGGGGAAGACATTCGGATTGTCTTCTGGAACTCTCATGGGTTCGCTAACCTGGCAGACATTTCAACGGCTATCTTGGACAGCGATATTCTTTGCGTATGTGGAACGTGGCTCCTGGCGGCTCCTGTAGCCCTCCCCTCCTGGCTCCCTCATCATGAATGCTTCTCGGCGAGTGCAATAAAAGTAAGTAGATTTGGTAGAGCAAGTGGTGGCTTAGTCATATTTGTAAACCGAAAACGGTATGCTTGCGAAGCCCTTGATATATCCCCTGAGTGGATCTTCATAAAGTGCGCCTTTTTTTTATCACGATTTATAGTTGGCTTGATATATTTTAAGCCGGGGCTAGACAGAGAGTCAATTTGCGAAATTTTGGATTCAGTACTTGCGCGGCTAGAGGAATTATACCCTTCTATTCCTGTAATTCTGGGCAGGGATTTTAACGCGCGTATTGGTAATCTAAACCAGGTACCTTTTGAAGCCTTCCCGGAGGGGGTAAATGCATTTGCGGAAAGATCCGTGTTGGATCGTGACGTGTGTAGAAGGGGTCTTGCTTTAGTTGAATGTTTGGAAGTGCATGGCTTTGCTTTCCTCAACGACAGATTCGGTGGTGATTGGCCGGCAAGCTACACTCGCCTGTCCTGCGGGAGTGGGAGTACTATTGATCTCGCGGCTTGCGCTCTTACTTCAATCAATGTAATCAAAAATTTTAAAGTTATTCCTATTGCTACTCGCTCCGATCATCTTCCGATCTGCGTAGAAGTGTCAAATGTACGAATGGGTGTTAGGGAGGGGGTTTTTGAAGCTAGGAATACAAGTACGAGTGCGAAACTGATATGGAGAGAGGCTAAGAGGGAGATATTTCTTAATAGGCTGTCGCTCTCTGACCCACAATCTTGGAATACGGTCTCGGTGCATACAATGAATGAGAATCTCATATCCTCTATTAAGAAAGCGGGGTCGGGAGAGGGTATGATTGCTAGGCCGTCTTCCTCTTTTGTGGGGAAGAAACCGTGGTATGACTGGGCCTGTCTTAACAGTAGGAAAAAGGTAGAAAAAAGTCTAAGGATTTGTAAAGTGTCTGGGTTTGCGCAAGTGGACATCCTTAAATATAATTTCAAATAAAAGGGCGTACATATCTCTTATGAACGCTAAGAATGCAAACTACGAGAAGGCTTTCCAGAATGCTCTTGAGGCAGCCAGCGGTTCTGCAGAATTCTGGAGGGCAGTCAACTTTTTTAAGATTAAGCCTGCGTATGGAAATTGTATTGACCTGCAAACGTGGCAAGACATCGCGAACTCTCTGTACCCTTCTAAACTTGGACTTGACCTTGCTTGGTCCGTAAACACACATCCTCTCCTGGATGGGTCGATTTCCAAAAACGAAATAATTGCTGCCATACGCAAATGTAAACCAGGAAAAGCGCCAGGTGAAGATGGAATTTCTGCGGAATTTTATAAAGCGCTTCCCGATTTAGGAGTGGAGTACCTTGAATGCTTGTTCAGGAGGGTCTGGCAGAATGAGGAGGTTCCCTCAGATTGGGCAAATATTCTTACGTGCATGCTATTTAAAAAGGGTGACAAAAAGGACTCAGCCTCATATAGAGACATTGCGCTAGTAAACGTTATTGCTAAAATATTTACGCGGATCCACCTGGACAGATTGGTGGCGTGGATGAATGAGTGTCAGTGTTTGCCGGAATTTCAGACGGGTTTTAGGGCGGCCAGAGGTTGTATGGACCATATATTTGTTTTGAGCTCCATCGTACAGATCCATCTTTCCACTCCTGGTCGTAAGTTTTTTGCCTGTTTTATTGATTTCAAGAGAGCCTTCCCCTCAGTCAACCATGATCTGCTCTGGCGAAAATTATTGAGCCTAGGTGTCAGCACAAAATTTATTAGGGTAACAAAAAGTCTCTATGATGCAGCTAGGATGTCCATTCGCACTCCAGAGGGCACCACGTCCCCAGTTGATGTGGAATGCGGAGTCCTTCAGGGTGAGCTCCTTAGCCCAATTTTCTTCATCTTAACAATCGGGGATTTGGAAAGTTTTTTGTTGAGTCGTGGCCTTAGGCGAATTTCAATTGACCACCTGATCGAGGTTATCCTTTTGGCATATGCTGATGATATAGTTGTACTTGCTGACACTAGGATTGATCTCCAGAGAAAAATTAATGCTATTGCAGAATATTGCAGGTTGAATTATCTGGAAGTCAATACATCCAAGACCAAGACCATGGTTTTTCATAGGGGCAGACCTCCGTTGATACCAAATTTTACGTTTGAGGGCACTCAATTGGAGATGGTCCGGGAATATTCCTACCTGGGCAAGCTTTTTGGAAGCTCAGGTACCTTTTCTTTGGCGTCTACCAAAAGGGTTACTTCCGCTAAGATAGCCGTGGGTTCATCTTTGAAAGTCCTTCGAGCCTCCAATTCGGAATCTTGGCGCTCTAAACTAATTTTATTTCAGAGCCTTATCTCAAGCGTCCTTTTTTACGCCATAGGGATCTGGGGTTTGAGGTATTGTGAGGAGGTAGAGGTAATCCACACTACTTTCTTCAAGAGAGTTCTGGGCCTGCCTTCACACACCCCAGGTTACGCATTGAGACTGGAACTAGGCCGTGTTCCACTAGCATACAACATATTAAAGATGGCCTTAAATTGGCTAGAAAATGTTTTGGGTATGGGTGAAGAGAGGCTTCCTAAAGTTTGTTTAAAACGTCTACAAGTCCTTGCGGATGCAGGTAGGGCAGTTCCCAAGTTTAATTGGGTCCTGCAACTAAAACATCTTATCACGTTGTGTGGAATGGAGTCCTTATGATCCGGCTTGAACTTGGTAAGTTTACAGAACAATAAGGATTTTATCCTCGCGAAATTCGAGGCCTATCTTAGAGATGCGGACCTGTACAGGCTGAGTCAGACATCATCTCTTCAGGTGATGCCTCACCTATGGATTGCTCCCATGGGACAGCAGTATCTTTATGGCGGAATACCGTTTAGATACGTTAGACTTCTTGCCCAGGTGCGTCTTATGGGAGACGTGAGGGGTAGATTCTCATTGGGGGATCTTTCTTTTGGATACACTAGAGGGCAACTCTGCACAATCTGCAACCTGGGAGTGGAGGAGAATCTGTTTCATTTGTTAGCAGAATGCCCTATGTATAGGGATGTCAGAAAGGACTGTTTCGAGTCCGCGGTTAGTCTTGCAGCCTCTGGTCCGTTCTGGATTGCGCTTCTGAATTCCCCGGATAAAACAGAATTATTGCGTGTCGCTAAATACTTGTCCAGTGTACTGAAAGTCAGGGCTTTTATAATGTCTCCGTAGTGTAAATTGTGTACATTGTATTAATATTGTAATAGAGTAGCTTATCGTTAAATTCAACCCCTTTGTACAGGTCTTTTGACCTAAACAAATATCGCAGCTAGCATTAGGTATTATATATGTATCGTGCAAGCTGTCGTTAAATAAATAAATAAAAATTCGTTTTATTCTTGGTTGAAAAATAATTTTTTTAACTGAAAATTTAACTATTCTATTTTTAATTGCAAAATTTTCTTTTCTGCTTGAAAATTTAAGAAATTGGTTTAAAATTCATCAATTTTATTAAAAATTCGACTTTTTCAGTCGAAAATTAATTTTCTTGGCTTAAATTTCAACGGATTGGTTAAAAAAAATGCTTTTGTCGAAAATGTGAATGTTTTGTAAATAATTCGTCTTTTTGGCTCAAAATCCAACATTTTGGTAGAAAATTCACTTTTTTGTTAAAAAATTCGTTTTATTATAGTTTTATTATTATTTTTCCTTTATAGATACACGTAAAGTTTCGACTTGCGAGGCTTTAAAAATATAAAAAATTTATGAACTTGTTTTTTAAAAATTCCAAAACTCTAGAGAAGTCGTGAACTTGATAATTTTTACAACTGCTGCCTCGGACTTCTGTGCATATTTTCAACAAATTAAAGTACAGAATGAAGCTATATAACTGTAAAAAATTTATGACAACTAAAAAATGTTTTTCATTATCTTTTGGCGTTTTAAAAAAGTTTTAGTGATCTTTTTATTATTTTAAAATTATTCAAAATACGAGGTTTCAAGATTATAACAAATTTATGAACTTGTTTTCACTAAATTCCCATTCTCTACAGAAGTCGTGAGTTTGATAATTTTTGAAATCGCTACGTCGGTGTTCTTCGCAATTATCCAATAAAATGCAGTGTACAATAAAATTGTCTGCCTCTCAAAAATTTATGCGAACTAGAAATTATTTCCTAATCTCTTCCGATTTTATTATAAAGATTTTTTGTTTTTTAAATTATTTTGCTGTTATAGATACATATAGAGTTTCGACTTGCGAGGATTTAAAAATATAGAAAATGTATGATCTTATTTTTACAAAATTCCCAATCTCTGCAGAAGTCGTAAGCTTCATAGTTTTCAGAACTGCTAAATCGAAGTTCCTTGCATTTATCCAATAAAATATAGTATACAATGAAACTGTTTTCTTTAAAAAAATGTATGCGAGCTGAAAACTGTTTCCTAATCTCGTCCAGCGTTGTTAAAAAGTTTTAATAATCTTTTCATTTATAATAATCTTATCATTTTCAGAACTGCTTTATTGGAGTTCTTTACATTTATCCAATAAAATATAATATACAAAACTGTTTTCTTTTAAAAAATGTATGCGAACTGAAAACTATTTCCTAATTTCGTCCAGCGTTGTAAGAAAGTTTCCATAATATTTTTATCATTTTAAAATTATTAGATATACGAGATTTTAGAAAAATATAAAAAATGTATTAACTTGTTTTTAAAGAATTCCTAATCGCTACAGAAGACATGAGTTTGATAATTTTCTTTGCATTTGTCTGATAAAATATTATTATTCTTTTTACAATTTTTATATTATAGGTACATATGAAGTTTCAACATGAAAAGTTCTAAAAATAGCATACATTTATTTACTTGCATTGAAAAAATTTTTAATCTCCGCCAAGTCGTGAGTTTTTTATTATTTTTTTAAAGCTGCACCTGAGTTCTGTGCATGTTTAAAAAAATTTAGTATCGAATGAATCTATATACCTATGAATATATATGTTTCATAATCTCTTCTGCTATTTTTAAAAAGTTTTAGTAATCTTTCTATTATTTTTGCACTATATATGAGGAGAAATACATGTTCTGATACATTTCCTCCAGTTTCTGTTTTAAAGAAAATTGTGTGCCCTAAGAAGAAACTTAAAAAACCATATAGGTACGTGCTCATTAATAATGAATAATAATATAATAATGAAATAATTATTAAATTCAAAAATATTTTTGAATATTTTAGATGTGTCGGAAAAGAATCTAAAACATTTTTAAGAATTTAAAAATATTTTATAAATTTTTGTACATCATTTCAAGCTTTAAAATATTTGTAATCCCTTCAATACTTTTAAAATTCACAAATAATTTTTAAATCATCTCTAAGTTTTCTTGAAATTCTGAAAAATCTTTCAAAATTAAAAAAGTTGTCTTAAAATCTTCCAGATTTTTTTGTGGCATTTTAGAAATCTTTTAATATGTTTTGAAATATTTTTCAATTTTCTGTGAAAATTAATCTTTTCAAAACTTCAAATTGTCTCTTAAACTCATTCTTTCTTTTTTGAACATTTTGAATCTTGCAAAATTAAAAAAAAATTGCAAGTTCTTTTGAAATTTTTTCAAATTTCTATTTGAATTCTAGTTTAAAAATTAAAAAAAATCATTTAAAATTTTCCCAGGAATCTAAGAAAAAGTTTTTATTCTCTTTAAACCTTTCAAAACTCTTAAAAACTTTTTTTGTTTCAAAATATTTGAAATGCTACATTTAAAGAAAAATTTGTGATCTTTAAAACTTTTAAATTATTTTTTCATCTTTCCAGAACTTTTAAATATGTCAACTTATTCGAATTTTTCCTAAATTAAAAAAATGTTTCGAAATCTTTTCAGAACTTCTAAATATCTTTTGAACTTACTCGAACTTTTTCTACATTTTTTTTCTGCTTGATTAAAAAATTTCTTTAAATCTTCCGGATCTTTTTTACAATTTGGAAATATTCTGCAACATTATTAGAACTAATAATATGCATTGAAATTGAAACAATAGTATATTTGTCAACGAGTCCAGAAGAAGCTTTCTTAACGAAGGCGAGTTTTGCAATCACATAAGTAAAAAATAAGATTAATTTTTTTTTTAATTGTCAAAAACGACACAAGGTAAGAAGAAAAATTAATAGATAAAAGTTGTTCACGCGCGTATTTTTTGTTCAAATCGTAAAAAATAACATAGCAAATAAACAAATTAATTTTTCGGAAAAACAAATAGAAATACATTTGTTTTAATATCAATGCATATTATGAATTGTAATAATATAAATTTATTGAAATGATACATTTTTTAGGGTAGCTGAGAATAAAAGTTAATACAAAATAAACTAAAATTATTGAGGTAATCATAAAAAATTAAATTTGTACTTCATTTTGCAATATCGGAATAGGCAGTCGTAGACCGAGGTACAGAAATAAATATAAGATACCTTTGATATAGTAGAGTTGAGCTCAATGTAGAAAAGTTCGCATTTTGGACTAAATCGAGTGTGAAGCACGATACACGTGATGAGAATGTGTTCGTTAAAGCCGAAGAAGCTTTAGCAAAAGAGAATTAACAATCACCAAATGAAAGTTGTCGATGACTTTGGCCTTTAATTTTAAAAGGAATGTGCACAAATGTGGAGGCAGAGATTCAACAGATGCGCGTCCTAGGCGGAAAAACCCTCGAATTTAGAAATCAAAATTCTGTAACATCCCTGGTATAAGAAATTTAATAAAAAAGTTTTCTACAAAATTTCATTAAATGATATGAAAATATCAAAATAGAACTTCATCATAATTGAGTTTTCAATTTCCAAAATAAAGCCTTTTATACATTCAAATTACTTCTATAGAATTCAAAATTATCATAATAATTATTATAATATTCTTTTGTTCAATTTATGCTAGACTAAATAAAATTCAAGTTGCTACCTATTGTGTATTATTTTATATATTCTTCTATACGTAAAGCGTTTCATATAATTTTTTTTCTTCAAGAGACAAAAATATTACAAATGAGAGTTCTTTATCTCTCAGATTTTCACTCTGTATTCCTAAAGAAAGAAATTTTTCGAAATTTCATTCGACTTATGTAAAAAGCAAAAGGTTTGAATTATTCAATTTTCAATTTTTTTGAAAAAATGTAATAAAGAGCAACATGAAAGCTTTCTTTTATCTCCATATTAATCTACTACTGAATCAGTTATTCCAGTCAAAAAAAAAATACAATTTACGTGAAATTGAATTTTCACACCTACATTTTGTTTAACATTATTTTTGTATCTTTAAAAACTTCTGAATATCTTTTGAAATAACTCAAAGTTTTCCTAAACTTTTTTAAAATCTTCCAAAATGAAAACAATTGTTTTAAAGTCTTTAAATTCTTTTTAGGGATTTTGTAAAGTGCGCCAATTAACAAGCATTAGGCATGAATAGGAAGTGCTGATATCTGGTTCCTAAATTTTCATATTTTTGGTGATGTGATCAGTCAGTCAGTTGTTTTCTGGCTTGAAAATCTTTTCGTAGCAACGCGTAGTTTGATTCTACGTTTTCCAATAAAATGAACTATTTCTGTACCTCATGTTGTGCATTATCGTGAACATTATTCCTAATATAGATTCTGGCGACAACAGGTTATCGGCCCAGGTCTCCCGGTTGTGAATAATTAGTAAAACGTGTTCGAAGTGTTGTTCGTGTTCGAGGGTAAGCGTGTGCGACTTAACCTCAGAAGAACAATGAGTTCAACGCATTCGATGCTAATTGAAACTTTGTCGAAAGACAACTTCGACACATGGAACTTGCAGGTCGAAGCGCATAAGAACGATATGTGTGAATATATGAGTGGCGAGAAACCAAAGCCAGTAGTGACGGCCGGTGATGAGGCCAGTGTAGCAGCAGGAAAAGCTTGGGACGTTGCGGATAGAAAAGCGCGTTCAGATTTGATTTTGGCTATTAGCCCGTATGAATTAAAACAAATCAAAAACTGTACATCTTCAAATGAAATAGGGATAAAATTGCATTCCATATATCAGTCGAGGGGTCCAGCGAGAAAGGATACGCTGTGAAAGCAACTGACTCTCCAGAAAATGGCGGAAAATGGTGATGTGCGGGAACATATGAGAAAGTTTTTTGACGCGGTTGAAAAAACTCAAGAGATAGAAGTAGAGATTAATGAAGATCTGCTGACTATAATGTTGCTCTACAGTCTTGCCTCCTCATATGAGAATTTTTGACGTGCGATAGAGTCGCGTGACGAGCTTCCAGATCCTGAAACGCTGAAAGTTAAAATTATGGAAGAACATGATGCACGTCAGTTGAAAATCCGCGATGGAACCTTGGAGGCCATGTTTGTTCGATCAAGTGGAATGAGCAACCAAAAGAAGGGGAAGCATTCAGGAAAACCAAAAGGTGTCAGAAGGGACAACGAAAGTGCTAAGAAGAGTAGTTTTCCTTACACGTGTCACCGATGTAACAAGAAAGGGCATAAAGGTGTGCACTATGACGAGGAAATTGATCTTACGTTACAGAAGGCTAGTGAGGCAGAAGAAATGTGTTTCCTTGCAGCTCTCCAACAGGAAAATGCTCTTAATGCAGAGCTGTGCAGCAAAAAAAGTTTTTGGTGCCTTAATAGTGGCTGCACGTCACAAATGACTAATGATGAAACAAGGTTTGTACACAAACGTCTGTGTGATGTTCTGGATCTGCAGATGAATTTGATATCTGTCAGTAGTTCGAATGCCTCGCGACAAGGATGAAAACGCCAAGATGATTGCTGATCGTGTAAGTGGATTATGCTATGTTCGTAAAATTTCTGAAGTCGCGATTGTTTTGTGTGAGGATCAGGTGACACCAAAAATCGAAATGTGGCACTAGAGGCTGCGACATTTGAACCAAAAATGTCTCAAAAGTATCGTGAGGGAGCAAAAGGTACTTGGAGTTTAATTCAACACTAAAGATCAACCATCAGTGTGTGAGCCGTGTTTAAAAGGAAAGTTTGTTGGAATTCCATTCCTGAAGAAATTTTCACGTAACACAAAAGTTCTTGAAATTGTGCATACTGACATTTGTGGTCCAATGCGTACTCAGTCTCTCGGTGGGCCAAGGTACTTCGCTATATTTATCGACGATTATACGCGCTGGTGTGAAGTTGAATTTTTAAAGTGTAATGGCGACATCCTGGAAGCTTCTAAAAGTTTTAGAACTGTCGCAGAAAATCAAATCGAAATAAAAATGAAAATCGTGCAGTCGGCAGAATGGAAGAATGGCGTGGCTGAGATAACAATGATTTATCTGATAATGAACCTATTTTAGGGTTTCCACAAGCTCGTCGAGCTGCTGGCAGACCTCGCGTTGAAAGAACAGGTTCACAAGGTAGACCACGGAAAATCTACAAATTTGTGCAAGAAGGTGTGATTGCAGAGGCGGAAAACTACGCCAACATTGCTGAGATATCGGTCAAGGTAGCGCGGTCTGGATATTATGCAGATGAATAGCAAATGGCAATTCAGGATGAATTCAGGGCACTGATCAAGAATGGAAAGTGGGAGTTAAAAGATCTTTCAGAAGATAACAATTTTATTGGATGTAGACTGGTACTTGTTAATAAGTACAGAAATGATGGAACAATCAAAAGATGAAGAGCACGTTTAGTCGTGAAAGGGTACGCTCAAAGACCCGGTGTGGACTTTAATGAAACTTTCGCTCAAGTAGCTAGATTGGGTTCAATTAGACTATTGATGGCATTCGCCGTGGAAAAGGGTCTAACCGTACATCAGATGGACATCACAACGGCTTCTCTCATCGGCGTTATTAAAGAGGAGTTGTACATAGAGCTACCCGAATTATTAGAAGCAACTCTGTCAAAGATCGCTAAGGAAGAAAACAAGTAATCAAAAACATGAAGAAGGAAGAAGATGCTTCGAAAATGTAAGATCAGGATAAAGAAGGAAATAAAGTTTGTTTGTTAAAAAAGCTTTGTATGGAGTCAAACAAGCTGGTAGACAATGGCATAAAAAGCTTAATCGAGAATTAAGAAGGCTAGACTTGAGACCTACAAATTCTGATTCGTGCGTCTATGTAGCAAGAAGAGGAGCAGATTGTCTCATAGTAGCTGTTTATGTAGACGATACGCTTATCCTATCAGGAAATGAGGATTGGCTTACTGGGTTCAAGGACGAACTAAAAGGAAGAATTGATGTGAAGGATCTGGGTGAAGTAAAGCGCTTTTTGGGTATGGAGTTCACTTAAACTAAAAACCCAATTAAAACCTCTCAGAAGATTTATCTCGATGAAATTCTAAGAAAATTCGACATGAAGGATTGTAAATCAGTTTCCACGCCTTTCGTGAATTGCTTGGAGCACTAATGTATCTGGCTGTTGCAACAAGGCCAGACATAGCGTACACAGTAAATTGGCTTAGTGAAATTAACAAATGCTACCGAAAACACAATTGGGTTGCAGTAAAACGTGTTCTTCGGTATTAACATGGAACATCGAATCTTGGCTCGACGTACCAGAAAACAGGAAGACCTCTGAAGGGTTTTGTTGACGCTGACTGGGCTAACTGTTTCGATAACCAAAGATCATACAGAGGATGTGTATTCATTTTTGGAGACGCAGCTATTTCTTGGGAGGCAAAGAAGTGAAGGACTGTGGCTCTTTCAAACCCAGAGGCTGAGTATATGGGCTTAGCAGAAGCTACGAAAGAAGCCTTGTACCTGAAAAGATTTCTGGTTGAATTAGGTCTACAGGTACTAAATTCAGTTAAGATCTACAATGACCATAAAATCAAGGAGTACCAAAGCTTGCTCAAAGTCAAGTGTTTCACAACTCGACGAAGCATATTGATGTGAGAGATCATTTCGTACGAGAAATCTTGAAGAGTGGTGTCATCAACTTGGAATACCTACAAACAACGAAGATGATCGCTGATGTTTCAACCAAAGGGTTATCCTAACAAAATCACCAAAAATGTATTAAAAAATCTGAACTGAAACCATTGTGAAGTGTGATTGGGAAGTGCTGATATCTAGTTCTTAAATTTTCATATTTTTGATCATGTGCTCAGTCCGTCAGTTGTTGTCTGAGTTGCAAATCTTTTCGTAGTAACATGTAGTTTGATTCTACGTTTTACAATAAAAGAAACTTTTTGAGAACCTCATATTGTGCATTATCGTGAACGTTATTCCTAGAATAGATCCTGGCAACAACAATTCTTTTCAAACATAATTTGAAATTTTCCCGGAAATCTTATTGTCGGTACCGGTAATTTTTTTGTTTCCCTTTCCAACAACTTTTTTTTACCGCTACCCGTTCTTCATATTTGAATTTCCCTCAATCGTCTGATTTGCTGCAAATGTTTCTGAAAATAATATATTTTCAATTCTCACAACTACTTAAAAAAATGCGATACTTATTACTTGGAATTTTCAGAGAATTTAAGTTTATTGTTTTCAAAAAATACGATACATAATACTCAAATGACTATGCAGAAAAATAACACCTGGAAAAAACTGAAATTCTACGGAAATGCACTTAAATTTTTTTTAAATCATAAATCGTACCAAAATCGAACCCTCCAGACTTTTTTGAACGAGAAAAGTGAATTGCCTCTAACTGTGAGCTGCACATGATAGTGGCATTGTGAACAATTTTTTGAGCTTCTTAACACCCTTTTGAGAATTGACATTTTTCTGCCGTTGATTCGATGAAAATCAAAGAATTCTTGCAAAAGTAATAGAATATATTAGTGGTCGTGAAAAAGAGTTGCAAACTACATTTTGAAAGTTACTAAAGAATAACGATTTTTATAGGTACTTTTAGTGAAAAGATGTAACTCTATAATAATAATTTTCGTTAAAAAATATTTTTGTGAGACATTGACGAAAGTTTGAAGCCTCAGGAACCATATGACATTTACTTTTTATTATTTTTATTATTATTATACCATTGAGCCATTTCCCTTTCGGGGTAGGCATGACTCGCTCGGTGAGGAAAGGAGTAATGTGAGGAAGGAGGTATAGATTTTTTAGATTGATCTAGAATTCTCGAGTTATTTATTTAAATAACACGTTCATTCCGCAACAGTGCTCCGACCCAGATTGTTGATCAACCTCTCCAGCGATCACCCCAAGTGAAGTGCCTCACAAGGTCGGCATGTGAGGTTCCCCACTCGGACCCCTTAGTATCCAAGATCTTTTGTTTCAGGCGTCGTTCACTCTACTGACAAACACGTTAATTTTACACTTATCCCTTTCTTGACAGGTCCATGTCTCGCTACTGTATAGTACAATCGATACGAATATAGAATTATGTATGGCCATTCTAGCTTTTGTTGATATATTTTTACTTCTGATAATGGACCCTGTGTACCGATAACTTTCTTACTCCCAGTTATGTGCCTATCTAACTCCCGATCTATCTTTTCGTCACTAGTGAATAGGCTACCCAGGTATACATACTTATCAACTTGTTCTATTCTTTCATCATTTAGGACAATGTTGCACATTGTTTTCTCACTTTTCCTTCAAACACCATAATTTTTGTTTTATTTACGTTAATTTTGAGGCCCATGTTCCTCATGCTTATATTCAGTTTTTTATACATTCTTTGTAAGTCTTCAACTGATTTTGATATAACAACCTTATCATCTGCGAACGCTAACACACGTACCCTCACTGTTTCGAAATCTACACCTTCTTCGTCGAAGAGGGCCATTCTTAGACACTTATCCATGAATATAATAAATAGCCAGGAGGACATAACGCATCCTTGTCTAACACCCTGCATAATATCGAACCAGTCACTTAGTTTCCTATTAACCCTTACACTCGCTTTGCTACCAGCATATACTGTTTGCATTACTTGTAGAAAAAATCCATTTATTTCATACTCTTTCAGGACTTCCCAAACTTTACTTCTATCCACCTAGTCAAATGCTTTTTCTAGGTCAATAAACGCACAAAAAACTTTCTTTCCTACTCTCAAACTTTTTTCTGTGATCTTTCTTGAGCTAAATATTTGATCCGTACATGATTTTCCTGGCATAAATCCACTTTGGACTTCCCATATCTTTTCTTCTGTTATTTTTATTACCCTGCGGATAAGTATTTTTTACTATATTTTACTCACGGTACTTAATGAGCTGATACCTGTGTAATTATTACAGTTTCTTTTATCTCCCTTCCTTTTGTATATTGGTATGATAATCGTTTTTTTCCATTCGTCTGGGACTTCTCCCATCTCGATACGCAAATTTATGAATTCGCATAGACTTTCTCAATTGGGTTTTCTAATGCATTATGTTCTATGTCGCAGTTCTGTTGCCCTATAGCATCTCCTCCTAATAATTCTTTAAAATAGTCTTTTAAAACGTCTACTATCCCGTCTGTATCATCGCTAAGACCAGCGATGTTCAACGTTGTCTTGTACGCTTCTTTCTTTTCTTGCCGGGCTGCCTCAATTTCATCATTCTACCATGCATCACCAGACTTTCTTCCTACAACCGCCGTACCATACGCTTCAAGCGCAGTTTTAACAATGATATCCCGTAACAAAGTCCACGCGCCCTCTATATCTTCATTGCTTCGAAGCGCCTCCTAAATTGACCTATCTATGCGTTCGTTTATCTTATTCCAAAAATCTATTCGCACTTCCGGTTTCTGTACATTTTTAATCTTGATTCGCGTTTTTCTCGTTTTTTTTTTTGGTTTTCTTTCTTCTGTATCCCCGCCCTGAGTTTATTTTGGAGACTAGCAGGTAATGATCACTATTGCATTCAGAACCCCTCATGACTCTTGTATCTTTTACTAGTTCTCTTAGTCTTTTATCCGCAATAACGAAGTCAATTATACTGTGGCTATTTCTTTTACGCCAGGTGTACCTGTGGATCATTTTATGTCTAAACCAAGTATTTGTAATCAAAAGGCCCTTTTCTAAGCAAAAGCTAACTAATTGATCCCCGTTATAATGTTTTTCTTGGATCCCGAAAATTACCTAGCACCCTTTCTGTATTTGTATCCTGACGTCGGGCACTGACCCATCCGTTCATATCTCACAGCAGAATTATTCTTTCACCATGATCGCAAGTACTTATTGTATCATTTAAAGTGTCCCTGAAGGCGTCTTTGACTTCTCTTGGATCACTCTCAACTGGGTCGTAGCACGCTATGATGAATGTAACCATGTGATTCACTATCTACTCCTGACCATATTTTAAAACCGCCTTTCAAAACACCATTTTCTATGTTTCTACTTTCGCATCCCTTTTTCTTTGTCTCAGGTACGTATAAAATATCTAGCTTCCTTACGTGCATAGTTTCTCGTAACTCTCTTACCTTAAGATCATTCATCCCTCTAGCATTCCAAACACCCAGTCTCCATACATCCCCTGAAACTCGACCTTTACATTCACCGTATGTATGCATTACGTCAATCAATGTTTCAGTCCATTCCGAGGCTATTTTATTGTTTTTGTATTATTCATTGTTTAGCTTGTACACCCAACTATCACCTTTATGCGCGAAATTCATTTTGCGAGTCGAATTAATGTCCAAGTAGTGATTCGTCGTATGGTGAGAGTCAAGTTGTAACGTCAGTTCCACCAAACTTCGGTTACTGCGGGCGGGAGGGGGAGGGAGGGGGGGTTGAGGACAGATACTGGAGACTGAGAGTCGCAATTGGTTGATGTTTTATGCTAAGAAGGTCACTAGTCTTCAGCAGCGTTGTGTTAGATAAGAGTGCATATGTTCCCATCTGCCAGTTGCAATTTTCTGCTTAAAATATTAGAATGTAAATAATTCAAATAATTGAATTGAAAAATTATAGGTTTTAGTGGGAAATCCATGTATTTAAAATGTATTCAAGAACCTTTGACATAGCGCGGAAGGTGAATCGTCATCAGTTCAATTTTCAAATTTTCAATCACCCTAAAGTTCATTTGAAAAACATCCCCCCGCTTTATCATAATATGAGGCGGGGCAGTCTAAAATATTGTTAATTATCATATGTAATAAAAAGTTACTTGTAACATTTTAAGATGACTTAGAGCCAGAAATAATGATATATTTTTGTTAATACTTCTTTTCAAATTGAATTATCGGTGTGTAGGATTTGGTTTATATGATATACCCTATAATGCGAAAAGATTGAGCGAATGGAGCCTACTGGATTGTCGTTGATTTAATCTGAAGTCATTATGGTAATCCTGCCGCTTTTCATGTTTATTTAAGCTTGTCCTTTGCGAGAAATATGTGTAGCTTGTGTAAAAGTGTATCTTCGAAGTTTGAATAGCCAGTGCGGATTATAACAGGAAGTAAACTCCTGGCAGGAGGAGACCTGGACCTGGCACGAAGAGGAGGATCGGCAGCAGAAGCAGGCCTGACCGGAGAATAAGGCTTGACTGAAACAGGGGCTCTATTAGGTAAACAGTAGAATTGTGAGCTTAACTCTAAAAGAAGAAACAGTGGATTAACTTTTTCAAGAATGTTCATGTATCATGAACTGCTTGCGGCAAAATTTCGAGAAAAGGCTGAGGACATTAAGGGGAGATTGCCCTGGGAAGTTTATTAAAAGCTGGACCAGCAATATTTATGGAACATCATTCGAGAAGGATCTTGGGGAAGTTTGGTTCTGTGGATAATTTTTACCGTTTAAAGAAAAAAATAACTTTATACCAACTTACAGAACTAGAAGTTCTTTCGTCTGATGATTACATCAGACAGGAGCGCTCCTGATTTGTAACTGGAAGGTCTAGGTTAAATTCTTCCTGCTAGACATTTTTCCGATTTTTTTTTACATTCAAATGTTTGTCTATTACAATTGGCTATTAGAGTTATTTCAATAAAGTAAAAATATTTATTTTAAAAATAAAAATTTCGTGAGAATATATTAGTTTTTTCAACTTGAGCACTTCTAATACAAAATTTTCTTGATTAATTATCCTAATTTCAAAAAGGATATTATCATAATAATGAAAAATGTATTTTATTTATATTTTAATATTTATTTTCATTATCATTATACTATTTTCAAATATTGAATTTTTATTTCATGTAAAAATAATAGTAAAATTGGAAATGTTTATTTATGTACAAATTCAGAAAAAATGTTAGAAGCGGTTTAAGAAAAATGTCACCTTTGTTTGTTTGGGAAATGTTATTTGGTTTTCAACTTTGAACGGTGACAAAAAGACCCATTTTCAATTTTTAAAAACCTGCCCGCTGTGCGGGCACATTCTCTTCGCGCGCTGCGCGCACTGTTCGCTTTGCCTAGTATAACAGGTATTTACCTCGCCCTGCGCGCTCGTTCATTCTACTTCTCCCACATTTTTGAATGAGACTTTTAACATTAAAGGTCAAACCATCGACAACTGAAATTTAGTGATTACGAATTCTCTTTTGTTAAAACTACTTCGACTTTAACGAACACATTCTCATCGCGTAACTCATGAGAAAAAAAGGTCGAAAGCAAATTTCAAGATATAATTTACAAACAATGTTGTGATTGAACATTTTATTATACCTTGTGTCTTTTTTCCAAAAATTTCATTTTTTCAAAACATAATTGATAACAAATTTGTCGATCTTTTTCTAGTGAACAACTTTCGTCTATTAATTTTTCTTTGTATCTTGTGCCGCTTTCCAAAAATTTTAATTTTTTTAAATTTATTTTTTACGATTGAACCAAAAACTACGCGTCCTATAAACAAATTATTTATGATAGATTTGTAGATCTCTTCTAGTTGAACAACTTTTGTCCATTCATTTTTTTCGTATCTTGTGTTGGTTCACCAAAAATGGAATTTTTTCATTTTTAATTTTATTTTTTACGATTCAAAAAAACACTACGCATCCTATCCTTACAATTTTTATATAATTCTTTTTCTTATCTTGCATAGTTTGACCACAAATAATAACTAGCTGTGAATTCTATCTCGAGTGTTTCCACTTTGTTTGTATTTATAATTATATGGTGCTCATTTCACAAACACTTTGCTTCTCGTTAGCAAATGTATTTGCTTCGTCATAGAGGAAGCATTAGTTATTTTTCTCAATAATAGAAAAAAAACCAAAGTCTTCATTTTGATCAATTTAAAAATAGAAATTTACAAAAAATAACAAAATAATACAAAAAGTTTTTCAAATACAAAAGCAAATTAGACGAATCAAATTTTGTATTCAAAATGATAATTTTTCGAGCTGGAAAAGGGAAGGGAGAAGTTCTGTCGCACAATTTGGCCTGAGGTAACTTTTCGGCGTTTCCAGCAGAGCAGCTGTGGAGCGACGGACGCCAAGCTGTTGCTCGACGGTTGCGCCGAAGTATAGATATAATTATCGTACAAGATAGGGGGCTCTGCAGTGCGTGCCCTGGGAGAGTGGGACATTTGAACTTTTCGGCCTGCCCGATTTGCACCCGTATGGCCTCTGAAGGTTAATCTTCAATAAAATCTATCAATGTTATGGTCAATCGATTCGCCTTGAATCCACACAACTTTTCTATTCTCGCATCAACTTTAAATTATGAGAATGAGAACATTTTTACTATGAAAATCGATTGCAAAAAAAATGAATTACCATAACTTCCCTACTCTTTAATAAAATTTATTAATATTGTAGGTCAATCGATTCGTCTCGAACAAAGGAATTTTTTATATTCTTGCATCAACTTCAATTATCTTGAAGAAAAAAGTTTTACTATAAAAAACCGATTTTCAAAATATATAAATTACCATAACTTCCCTTCTCTTCAATAAAATGTATTAATATTATAGGTCAATCGATTCGTATCGAACCAAAGAATCTTTTATGTTCTTGCATCAACTTTGAATTATGCGAGTGAAAAAAGTTTTACCATAAAAAACCGATTTTTAAAATATTATTGAGTGCTAAAAAAATGTGCAATAAATAGTTTTAGAAATCCTTTGGTCAGTTTCAAGATATTAGTGGTGAAAATAAGCCCTCCAAATTTTATCAATTTATCCTCAACCGTTTTCAAGTTGTGTTCACAAAAAGTTGTGACAACCACACACACACATCCGGAAAATTGCTTATAACATTGTAATAGACATTTTTCAATTGAGGAAGGTTTAATTAGATGAACTTATAATTTTTGGAAAATGTTACTATTACAAAGCTTGCTCTATGAAGAAGAAATATATATATATATATTGGTTTCGGTTTTGATTCCTTGGTAATCAAACCGAAGGGCCTATGACAAAGCCACCGAACGTGTCCTCAGGTTGCGGATAGAAGGTCCCTCTACCAAGGGTTTCTGCTAAATATCGGTACAATAATTAATAAGCACTCGCGGACACTTGTCCAGGGATGGTCCCGAAGGAATAACCCCTAAGCGGAGGCGTAACAACCGTGCCGAAAGCTGAATGGCACCTGGGTGAGGTATCTCAAACGATGCCTCTGGGATACCGAGCGGCCTCTCAGAGTATACAGCCTTATCCTTGCATGCGGGGCTCTACAAGGATGGACGAACCCTTTTCCCTTGCTGCTCGTGGAAACAACAATGATAACACCAAATATAGTTGTAGTAAGTGCGGTACAAAACAATCGAACGCGCAGGACTCCCGACAATGGGTCGGACAACGTTGCCGACTAACCTAGAGTTGGGGGAGCCAATCAAGAAGCAGTCAATACGATAGACCGGCAGACTATCATTACTTTTAAGTGGACGGTTCGACGCATGGACGGGCTGCTGGAGTGCTATTATGTCAGTATGGCCCCTGAACGAAAAGGTTACATGACGCGACTGCATGCTCTGTGGCGCGAGAGACACCCAGAGCTCTCGCATTTTTCGCATTGACGTCTGCGAAACCGTGCCAAGGAACTCCGGAAAAGGGGTTATATAAGCGGAGCGCCTATTTAACCGCAGATAGAACAAGCTGACAACAGAGAAAGATAGGCGATATTGAGACCAACCGCGAGCACGCATCCAATAGAAGATGAACGATGCTTCAGGACCCGGAAAAAAACCCGTGAAAAATGTTTGAAAAGATTTAAGGAAAAAAAATGTTGACACATAAATAAAAATTGAATAATTATAACTTCGAAAAAAATCGAAAAAGTTTATGATATTTGAACGATCAAACGAACTTATCTAACTGAAGTTCGATCGCGATTATACCCACCACGTGTTCGCCTAATAGCGCTCCCCAACACGTTTTTTGCTACTTTTCACCTCGTTTGACTATCGGTCTGTTATAAAAGCTGTCAAAAATCTGGGACTTCTCAGGCCATTCTGTTGACCTTTTCAAAATGTTGATGTTTAGTCCTTCTTTGAAGGCTGCTGACGCTGCTGCGTACCTGGTGCTGCGTCCCGAGAAGTTTCCTAACCAAGCTTCTTGTCGAATCAGCTTTAGCCATCTACTTATCGTTTGAGCAGTCATTGCAGTGTGGAGCTTTTTTGTTGTGATTAGCAGAATAGTGGTATTGTTCCTGATAATGCTTCTTACCTGTATGTATCTCCTTAGTGTGAGAGTCGTGCACCACTCCGGAGATTCTCGAAAGGAAGGGAGTGTGAGTAGCGGCTGACATATGCCTACTTTTGAGGTTTTTATGAGATCCGCAATTTTTATTTCGAAACCCTCGTCGGTATCTTCGATATTTTGCAGCTTGATGAGATCCAAGTTTTGCGCCCTTTGCGCAGTTGACAAAGCCAGGAGCCTGATCAGTTTTTGGGTGAGGTGAATCAGATTGAGGTTTTCAAGGGGGAAAAAATCTCCCATTTTTGTTAAGACTGTGTCTGCGTTCCAAATTTTCGTGTACTTTGGTTTCAGTGGATTCAGGCGGTATATCCCTTTGAAAAATCTTCTAAGGTTCGCGTTGTCCTCGAGCTCTCGTGCTTGAATCAATGCCATAGCCAACCTTATTGAATTCAGGGAACTGTTGGCTGCGCCCTCTTTGTATTTTTCGGTGAGGAATCCCAATACCGTAATTTCACTCGCCTGAAAATGGTCCAAATGCAGCCTATTGCAAGAATTCCTCCAAGGTTTCAAAGCAGACCCATACTTCATTGTAGACAGTGCGAGTGATGACAGAATTACCTCCAGCGTTTTTACCGGTAGACCTCTTCTTTTGAAGGCTTCGCAGATACTATCCCTCCCACTAGTGTGAGCTTCGACGCTAGAGCATGGGTCCTGGAATTAAATGTTAATAAGCGAGTTGCTGGTTTTATTATCATCGATTTTTTGTCAGCATCGACAGAAAAAGAGGCTACCAGGGTTGAGCGGGCCAGAAAGGCTCAACTACTAACCCTTCCGCTTCATCCGTGGCAATTTTCTTTAAAGTTTTAAATATTAATGCAAAGGCTGGAAAAGCGTAGAAAAACAATTTTTTTTTTCAATTTTTTGTAAACGCATCGATGAGGTCAGTTCCAGGATCTCTGTGCCAAGCGCAGTACAAATCGTATTTGTTATTGTTTCTTGAAGCAAGGAGAACTATCTCTGGATTTCCAAACTTGTTGGTGATCTTTGTGAATGTTTGTTTATTTAGTTCTCATCCCTTGTAGATGTTCACTATCCTTGATTATTCATCGGCCTCTTGATTTTATTTTCATGGAATATACGAGGCATATAATAAAATCTTTCGTTAGGCACACCACTCCCAGATTTCTGGTGCACCCTTGTTGAGTCTTCTAACATGTATACCGCCCATCTTGTTCACATATGAGATTGCTGTTGAGTTTTCCATTTTCTACAGTATTTGACAATTTCTCACGTCGGAGGCTAAGCTTTCTAGTGCAAGGAAAGCTGCCGGCAGTTCTAAGTGGTTTATATGATTTTGACATTCTTCATTATTCCACAGGCCTCTTGCCGTGTGACCTTCGGAATACGTGCCCCAGCCACACAACGACACGTCGGAGAAAATTTCTTTTTCAAAAACATTTGTCCTGATCTTCCTAGTTGCTGAAGGTAAGGCGTTTATCCACCAACCAAAATCCTCCGTTAGGGTTTTGCTTATATACATCCTCTTGTCGCAATTGTTGTCATTAATTATTAATGCTGCATTTTTTTTGCATATTCTAATCTTTTTATGTGTACCGGGCCGTATTCGACACATGATGACACCGCGTCTAATTATCCGATCAGGCGAGCGAATTCGCGAATAGAGCACCGACGTTTGATTTTGAACGTTTTGGCAAGACCGACTACGTTGTTTTTCTTCACCGTGGTAGGTTCTAAAGAGTAGGTTTCTGAGTCTATTCTAAAACCTAAATATTCGCAACGCGATCTCGGTGAGAGGTGGATTTTGCTATAGTTTATAAGGAAACCAAGGCTTTTAAGTAATGACACGGTTTCCTGAACGTTAGACGAGCATTCGCCTTAAGTTTCGCCCACACAAAGAATGTCATCAAGGTATATACAAGAAAGCCAGCCTTCGGTTCGTAGTGTATTGATGAACAGTTTCATAACCTTAATCAAAATGAAGGGGCTCAAGCAAAAACCGAAAGGTAAGCATGTGAACTCGTAAGTCACGGGTTGAAACAAAAAACACAGATATTTCCTGCTGTCTTCGTAGACCGCAACTGAAAGATATGCGTCCTACAGATCCAGATTGACCATTAATGCCCTCGGAGTTAAAAGTTTTGTGGCCGTCCTGATATCATCTAGAGTCGGATTCGAAAAAACCCGCGACCACTAAGGTCGGAAATGATACTCAAACTGTAGAAGACGGAAATTATGCAATATAAATAGTTTGGCTATTCTGTAGTCAGTGAAAGAAAAAAGCTGTCAACTGGTGTGAGCTGCAAACTATCGGTCGAGGAAGTAGGTAATCCACTAGCGGCTGTCGATAACCATCGCGGCTGATCGTAGTAACACCCTGCTGGTTATGCAATAATTTCCAAACGCCGAAATTGATTTTAAATTTACCTGATTTTCATCTCCGTGGAGTATGAGACCTGCTTGCAGAACTTCCATTGATCGAGGATCTGCTGCGCGGACGAAAAGATCCAGCGGCGGATCTCGACGATCTCGATGTATGGCTGCTGTTTCTGCTTGAAGAGCCCGATGATGAGATCCGAGCCGCTCTTCCTCGACGATGTGAGCGGGATTTCGTTCTGCAACGTCTCCTAGAAACACTCCAAGCTGGACTCCTGTTCTTGGAGCAGAGTCTCTTCTCCGGCACAAACATGCCCGCCGTGGATTTCGAGAGCGTCGATACCCATGTTTTTTTACGCCTCTTCCTAACATATTGCTGCAGCTCTTGAATTTGTTTCTGCAGCTCAGTAATCTGCTGTTCTGATTTTCTCATGTCCTATTTTCAGTTATTTTTATTATTTATTTGTAGTCAAAAAGCATTTTTCGACCTAGGGTCACAAATATTGAGAACATTGCAAGAACGTTACTTTTAAATGACATACATGGTGTCTAATCGATTGCTTTATATTTGAAAAACAACTTCAGACGTAAGGTTTTTTGTTATTTAATACACAAAAAAGCCCAGAATACCAAAACGTTGCAAACAGTTGGTAACTACATTATGTAACAAATGAAAACTATCCATTATGCAACGTTTTTATGCGATCTCTTAGTTTAAACAAAAAAGCTCTTTTGCAATAGCGATCATATATACATCTTTTTTTAAAACTATCTTATTGGAATATTCTAAATATTTGTCATCACAGGTAAAAAAAAACTTTTTGGCTACAAAACTTGTAAATTCCTGTAGATTTTTGCAGTTGTACTTTTTTGTAAATTCTTGTAGCAAATTGAAACTACAAATTTTAGTTTTTCGTACATTTTTGTACAAATTTCTCCTCCAGGGGATCTTCTTACCGGGTTACCAATCGTAGTTTATGGACGGCCTCTTATCTCATTATTCAGTTTGAAAAATGATGAAAAGTATTAACAATGTTAGAAGTTCTGTGGTTAAAAAAGTCTAAGTATAAAAAAAACATCCGTTTCTGCTATTAGAGGTTGGCGTAAGACTGGCGGAAGAAAAAGAAGACAATAGACGGAATTTTTTGGCGAGTGTTTGTCTCCGCTGGAGCTTTATCGAGAAACCACTGTATACTGTAAACTCCCTTATAAATTCAGAATGAAACTCTGGTCTCTAACATTCCTTGCTCTGGTATCTATAACAGGTATGTGAAATTCTTCTCTACCTCCTTATCCAAACACTTTTTTCCGGGTGCTGTAATTTGCTTATTAAATTTTAAAATCCTGAATTCTTGATTTACGCATTTAAGACAAAAAGTGCTGAAAATTGTCATTGACCGAGTCTGTGACTTTAGGATATGTCTAAAAGCATTTGAAAATTTGAAAATATCATATTGGAAAATCATGCAAATAGTGCTTGAAGAAATAAAAGACTTCTTAGATTGCGTCCAGCATAGTCAGTGAAGCACTCCTAGGCTCCATCAATAAAATATCACAGACGTAAGTCGTTTAAAACTCCAATATTAAATTTTCGAAGACAGTCAAGAAAGGATTCATAGACTGTCAAACTAGCCATTTATGCTAACAAAAAATAAAAAACTATTTTCTAAATTTATAATATTATTATTTTTAACTTATATATTTATTTAAACACAATGTAACACACACAATTAACTTAATACCACTAAACATTTTGAAGCCTGTAAATGTTCGTTGTAAAAACAATCGTGCAACTTTGTTCAAGGAATTTGATATCTACCAGAATAAGGTAGCAAGTAAATAAAATTGTTCAGATCATCTAAATCTTGGAGATTTAAATCCTTAATGCGACCAGTTGTAAAAATAAACGATAGATTTTTTATTCGAAGAAAGGCATACCTTTTTTATAATAAATAATCATTTTAAATCATTCCTAATATCTTTACGCGTTTTACAATTACTTTTTGTTGTAATACAATTTATTTGCACATTTTAAATAAGCAAGCCAATTGTAACCAATCTGGTTGCCGACTTGACGCATGCGCAATGAAAAAAGATCCGAGGTGAGCACCACACTGAGCGCGCCTCTGCAAATTCTCGCAGATAGTCATCGAGTGTTTCCCTGACACGTATTCGAGTTCTTTGTTTCTGAATCACGCACTTATTAAATTCAAGTCTTTGAAAATATGAAAAGTTTTTTTATAGCCATTTCATGACTGTGTACATTTTCTTTGTAAACTGTCTGATAAGAATTCCAAGACTGTTGTTCCTCGGCTGTGCTTGAAAACTTTCATGACTTTTCTTTATTTTTCCATGAAAATTTATGACCACTTTATAGAAAATATACGAGACTTTATAAAAATGATCACCCGTCCAAAAGTCCAGCACTAATCTAAGAAATGTTCCAAGACTTATTTTTTCCGTGTAGTTAGTTCGTTCGATCTGCATCGACCTATCAAACTCTTGAAATCTTTAGCTGCCGCAAGCAATGATACGCTCCACAGTAAGATTGATATCTCCTCAATTCTTCACCTCTTCGATCGACCTCGTGAACCTGTTTACATGCCGAAAGGGGACCAAAATGTAGGTTTTGAAATGCCGACTAAATACTTGGTAAGTACTTCTACTTTTAAATTTACCTTCTTCATAATGTAATTTCTTTCCCGAACTGGATGCAAAATAGTTGAATAACGAGATTGCTTTAAGTAAACACATTTAATTTGCTTAGCGGGGAAATACGAGGTCTGATGGGAATAGACTGAAATCGGTTTGTAATTTAAATAAATTAAAGGTCATGCTTTTTAAATATCTATTGACTTATATGACAATAAAGTGATTAATTTAAATAAAATATTGTCATTTTTTAATTAAGAATATACTCAAATTTATATAACTTAATCAAATATTAATACCGCAAAGTTTCAAGTTTTTTTCCTTATACTACATATAAAGCAGATTAGGTTAAGTTTTATTTTATGTGAGAAGTTGTAGGCTCCGGAAGCTACGATCATGG
>CAKNYM010049865.1:70709-116892 GCA_932195095.1 Andricus curvator
CACATTTGAAGTTAGGCGAAATGCATGTCCTTTTTAGATAAGGATATTAATTTATTATGAGTTGCTAGAAGCAATTTTTTATACCAAAAATATTTCTCAAATAAATTGGTAGAATAATGTATTATACAAATTTAATGAGTTTATAACAAGTGCTTGATTCTTCGTACAATTTTTCTTTTAACACATTATAATTTTAGCCGATAGTTTTTTCTCAAAAAATAACTAATATTTTTGGCCGTTTTAATAATCTTTAGAGCTAAGAAATTATTTTAAAAAATTAAAATACAAAATTCAATAAATAGTGCAAAAAATTTGTTAGCCCAAAAGGTTTCGAAACTTCGCAAAAGATCTTTTGAGCCGGTTCATGAATCTTACGAAGAAGAAGGTGCAGGTGAAGTCAATCACTACTCCAGATTTGAGTGAAGCTAAGAAACTAGGCCGCCAAGAAGCATTTTCACTCTTCATACCACTCCATCGCAAATTGGCCGCGGGGCTAATCGAAACATTTATGAGTAAGTAATCATTCAACTTACTGGATTTCCAAATTTATACTACATGCCATTCCGTTGGTCGTATCATAATGAAAATATTATCATCCTAAATGATTAGCACACATCTTCACATATTAATTACCGTAAAATAGGGCTGAGTAGCTTGTTTTGATTATTTTTTTTACGACGGATAAATCACTTCTACAATCTTATGCAATCTCCTCCATGCAATTTATTACATTCCCTTGTAATCCTCTTACAGTGATAGAAAATCTGTTCAGAAGCTGCTGAAAATTTAAAATCCAAAGGTTTTATAATGTCAGAGACAGAGCTCTGAAAACTAAGCGACAGTCACTGAAAACACGATTTCTCAACGAAAAAAAAGTTATTTTTGAAATTATTAACATATAATTCCGTATTCCGTGTATGCTACCGCGCGCACTAATCAGCTGAGCTATCGAACCACTTTGATCTTGGCTAAAAAATCTCGGTCAAGTATTTTGAGGCAGCATCATACCAAGTGAGCCACAGCCATTTTCAAACAAAAAGTTTCAAAGGTTTTGAACTTAACGTTTCTTTAAAGCAAGCATTTTTCTTATGATCAGTGAGTAGTTCTCAGGCAAACTGAAAATGTTCGAGAGAATTTAATAGAACATCTCTTTATTTAGGAAGAATCTCGAATTTAATTTTACTTATTTAAAAAGGACTCAATATTACTTTTTCTTGAAATATTTATAAATTTCACAAACTATTTAAAAGTAATAAACAATTAAGAAAAGTCAAGTGAAAAATTCTTCAATAACCTTGATGACAAAATCGATTTTCTGCTATACAGAAACCTTTATAAAACGCGCAATTTTCAATTTATCCAATCCTTTTGTGATACTTTCTTACTCAGGTTTTAATGCGAAATAACACTGCTTAAACGATAATTTAAAATATGCGAAACAAAGAATTAAATTTTGATTCTTTTAGAAAGAGCTCAACACTTTTTTTCTTTAAATATTTAAAACCTTTGAATAATTCTGTGAAACGAAGTCGAGTGCAAGAACTTTCAGTTTAAAAATGACTGAGCCGCATGTTGGTCAGATGAAAAATATTTGTGTTGTTCCTCTTCGCATTCTTAATTTTTTCATTTTTAAAATGTTAATTGTCAATTTTCCGATTATTCTTTTATAACAAAAATGCATTCTTGACATACTTTTCTTGAATGTTGTTTTTAAATTCCTTTTCCTTAAATATCTTTCGTTAAATAGGCATAACATTTTCTTAAATTATTGAAAAAATGTCAGAATAGTATTTTTAAACACTTTTTAAACATTGTAACCTTGCTTTATGCTGCAATATATATTTTTAATTATTTAAAAAATAAAAAAGAATTAATGTAGGGGAAATCGCCCTATAGTAGATAGGAAAAAATTCAACAGCATATTGAATTGAGTATTCTTATAGAAAGAAATATCACGAAATTAATCAATTGGCTGTATTAAACATTTTTATTAGACCTGGTCAAGGCTGCGATTTTGACACCTTTGTCCATCAATAGACAATCGTTTCTGGTATTTCTTCTGGGCAAGACAGAATACTCAATTCTGTATAATTATGATTTATCATTATTATAATTACAATTAAAATCAATTTATTGAGTAAATAATAGTTGAAACTATGATTATTTTACAAAAATCGAAAAAGTTTAAATTGACATTTTTTTTATCTTTGATATACCGTGAGATTGGTACGATTGGTACTAGATGTTTAATCTTTATAAAATTTAACCTGACTTGCGATGACAGAAAAGTGCAGCATTTTTACATACCTTAATCCTAAAAATGATATCTTTTCCGAAAGGCTCCTTAAGACACAGTTAAAAATTAATTGTATGCTCTCACGCATTAATTAATTATAAAATTTCAATGAAACTTCGTTAGAAAATATAGTATCCTTGCTGAAACGTTATACTAACAAAAGTAATTAACAATTTTTGTTAGTTTTCCAGTTAATTAGGATTATCTACTGTAAATCATTATCTACTGTAGGGTGGTTTCCCCTAAGTATATGGGTCATTGCCAAAAGGTTAACCATTTTCAGTCTCAGACATTTTCGTTGATTAATGAATTTTCTCTAATAAAAATCTCGACTTCGTTTAAAAATTACAAATAAAAAACCAAAAATTACACACACAAAAATTGAAAAAAAAAATTGTTAAATAATATCCATGACACTTTTTTAATTATTTAAGATTTACAGATATCACTTATATTTAATCAAAAAGGATAATAATCAAAAGGAGGGTTCAATATTTTAGCTACGAAATTCAAAAGACCAAAAATCCAACATTAGGGCGGAATGTAAATTTTGAATTACTTTAAATTTTATTTGTCAAATTTTAATATTTTATAGTAAAGGATTTTGAAAAGCACTCCAAAGTCTGTCTCTATTAGACAATTAGTTCTTACAATTGAACAATATTAAACATTTTTTCTATTGAAACTAATGATTCAAAAATGACCTCGATTAGAAAATAAATCCTCTGTTATTTTCCGGTCGAAAAAATTTCGGACCTAGCAAATACTCTCAAAGAAAATAAAATCACAAGCAATAGCACTAGATAAACATCGCAAGAGCCGCACAACGGGCGAAATGTGCAACATGCGTGGTGATACGGAAAACGTTCACTGCGCATGTGTAGTTTTCAGTGACTGGCGACGGAATTCCAATTTCTCTTTCACAAATCATACAAAAAGTCGTTTACTATCAAATGAAATCTGATTGTCTTTTTAATATGATTTATCAACTATTTGCTTGAATCCCTTTTCTCACAAAATATTTGACTGCCACTTAAACTCTAGATTAATGTTTACTTTTCATCAGAAAGGATCGCTTGGTTTTGGAAATATATTATGATGAGAATGAGTAAGCTTTTTGCAGTGAATCTTTTTGAAAATCAATTGAATTTTCTTCAACTAGTTAAATAAATTCCCTTAAATCTCATTAGACTTATCTCCCTATACAGGGGTCATAGAACACTAACTTGATATTGAAGCGATTTTTTTTTCGTGTGTGAATTAAAAGTTACTTTTTAAGAAATGTATACCTTGCAAAATGACCCTGTCTGTCGTTTTTTTGTGTAAAAATCACTGACATTTGATGAATTAGACTCATCAATTTGTCAACGCTGAGAGATGCTTTCGACATCGGATTGGCTAAAGTCTAAAAAAGGATTTTTCATCGTTTTTCTTTTCAACGCTCGAATTTTCCTGAAACAATGAATCTCAAATGGGAACAAAGTGTATCTAATGACGTTTTATTTGTTAAAGATTCTTTTCATTAATTCAAACTAAATCTCATGTTTGACAATATTTTAGTATCACTCATTATATTTCTGCTATGGAAATCGTAAAGAGTTAATTAAATATGATTTTGTAATAATAAGCAATTACCTGAATTCAGAAAAGAGACAATTTTAATGAATCTGTGCACAAGGATGAAATTTTCCTGCATTCATTTCGAATTTCATACCAAAATTTATATTTAGGTAAAGGACATTTTGCACCATTTTTGTAGATAAAAAACCCTAAAAATTTAAATTTCGTGTCATAACTTTCTATTATTTGTCAAATTTTATTAAAGCTTCCAAACATTTCTAAAGGAAAAGGACCAATAAGAACGATTTTTGGGTCAAGATTGGTTATTTGAATAGTGTATAAATGTTTCACGTAAGTTTCCGTCTAGAATTTCCAAACTATTTCAAAGTATTTTTTCGAATTGAAGGTAGATGAATTTTTAGGAAATTTTTTTGTTTGAGAATTTGGGGAAAAAAATTTGTCTGTTCATTTAAAGATAAGGTTTGTATAAATTGTTCAGTTCAAGATATGGGTGCAATAATAACACGTAAACTATTCAAAATGACTGATATTAATGTGCAATCGATAAGAAAAAATTCGCAAAGCACGATTTATTATAACTAATTATAAATAAATATTTTTTGGTAACAATTGGATTGTTAAAAACAATAATAGGAGATAAGTAATAGGATGCAAGTTATATATACCATTAAGCCATTTCCCTTTCGGCGAGCCTCAAGGGGTAAGCGTGACACTACCCGATTCGGGTAGTGTTTCTAGGTGGATAGTTTCTTGTAGTAAATAACTACAAGTGTGGGCTCACCACACCCACCACCGCCAACAGCAACGCAGTAGTATCAGACGGTCACCCATCCAAGTACTAACCGCGCCCAACACTGCTTAACTTCAGTGATCTAACGGGAACTGGTGTTTCCAGCGTGGTATGGCCGTTAAGTAATATTCAAATATTAGGAAATATAATAAATTACGAAGTGTCGCGTCATCCCGAAATCCGGAACCACTAGGCGCATCCAATAAATTATAATTCTTATTATTGTTAACAAATTGTATCAAAAATTTTGCTGATTAAGCAATTTTTAATAGTTTAAGGTAATTTCCTTCAAAAATGCTTCTTTTGACTTTTTAGTTATAATTCAGTTAAGTACATTGTCATTTAAGGACAAATGTGATTTTTATAAAATTTATTTGTGCTTTACTGAATTAATACCAGTAAACCGAAAAAAGCACTTTTAAAAAAGATATCTGTAACTTTTAGAAATTCCTTAAACTGCGAATTTGTTTATGCAAATTGTTAGTAACAGTAAGAAATATAATTCATTATATTTTTAATGTATAAATATTACTTGAAATTAAAGCAAAGACAAAAATCGTTTAATCAATTTCGAAAACCATTACAAAAATCTCCTGCTGTTGTTCATAATAATACAATTGTTAACGAAAAATTATTCATTTAGAATTAATCATATAACTTTGTGCTTTGTGAATTTTTTGTCATCGATTACACTCTAATATCACGCATTTTGAATAGCTTACGAGCTCACGTGTTATTATTGCATCCGTATCTTAAAATTAAAGATTTATTCAAATTTTATGTTTAAGTAAACGAACAAAATATTTTTCTAAAACCTAAGACAATTAATCTCTTCAAAATGTATTAAAGTTCAATTCAAAAAGCTTTGTAGTTTTCAAAGTTTAGTTTAAATTTTACTTTTTCCATGTTACTTCTTACTGTTTAAAAAATTTTCATTTGTTTGAGCAATTCATTATCTTATAATATCGTGAAATGATGGTAATTTCTGAATCATTCAGTCTACTTGATTAGTAAATTTTTCTTGTTGTATATTTATTGTTTAAGAAAAATCATAATTATTCAATTTATTTAATTTATTTTACAGGAAAAAGCTAGAGAAACGCTTTTTTTCCTTTTGTTTTTTAAATAGGTTCCATTACTTTCTCCTGATTGTTAGATTTTTTAAGCTACTGCTCATTAATAACTGCGAACAGCTATTTCTGAACATATTCGTTATTGCGATTACTTCAAAAGCAAATATTTAAATAAAGATAAACAATTAAAAAAAAACGAATATGTTCAGAAATAGGTGTTCACGTTTATTAATTCGACAATAGCATTCAGAAACTACCATTAATTTGCGGATATTATAAGATAATAATTTTTTAAAGAAAAAAAATTATTATAATAATTAACAGCAGATTAAAAAATCTAAGAATTAGGAGAAAGTGGTGGAACTTATTGAGAAAAGAGCAATAGGGAACTTTTTTTTTAGCTTGTTCCTGTCATAAGTTAAATTTAAGCAATCATAAACTGTTTGAACAATAAACAGACTACTAAAATTATTAAATTCACTCTTCACATTAATAAATGAGGCCAATGCGCTCTGAAAATTCCAATCATGCGCGATATTGAAAGATAATGCATTGTTTAAATAAATACACATTTTTGAAAAAATGTCAATCAACTTGGAAAAAATAAGATTCAGGCTAAACTTGTGAAGCTTCTTATGAAATTTGTAAAAAAAGTACAATTTTGTGGATTGTTCGATCCAAAAGTTGGATATAACCAAAAAGAAATTGTTTAACAATAAACAAGCCATGGAAATGAACTATCCAAGTTCATTTAATATACTAAATTATTCATAAAATACCTTTAATTCGTGATATTCAATGGAAATAAAATGACCCAAGTAAATAAAAATTGTTTAAACAATAAAAAATTTATCAAAAAACACATGAAATCTTGAAGTTTATTCTTTCATAAATATCTATGAAGAAAAAGAGAATAAAGTAATAATTAAGGGATATTTCGCAAAATCATCTGAAGAATTTTAGCTATTTTTAGTAATTTTGATGAAAATTCTAGTATCTATTCCCTTAGGTGTTGGAAGAAAAACCCTAAAATAATTTTTGAAAAATTCAAAGAACTTAGGAGATATTTAAAATTGAAAATTTTTGTCCTTTTTTTTAACTTCCATAACTCTTGTGATTTTAATGATCTTAAGGTGTATTTTTTTAATTATTCGCAACAAGACGCTGTTTTGAGGAAATATTTTTTGACAACAAAAATGTCAAAAACTTCTTGGATTTCATGGAAGCAACGTTTTCAACTGAATTTCTGGAAAAAATCCACTTTTCATTATCTTTATTTTTTTATAGAGCATACGAGTATAATATTCGTATGGTTCGTCTGCTGTTTATATGTTTTTTTACATCGTGTCCATCGTTTTTGCGTACCCTTTCAATTATTTCTCGGAAACTAAGGGAGATCCCTGTTTGATGTTTACAGGGCTTGTAGAGAACATTGTAAGCTACCTATACAAAAATTCAAGACAACAAAAAGTCGATTTTTTCAGAAATTCAGTTAAAAAAAATTGTTTTTGAAAAATCTAAGATGTTTTTGAAATTTTTTATATTTATTCTAAGCTGCGTCTTATTAAAAATAATTAAGAAAAATATAAACACGAATATCGTCAAAATCACAAAAGTGGATAAATGGATACTGGAAATTCCATAAAAATTATTAGAAATAGCTGAAATTCTTCAGATGATCTGACATGAAATTGCTCCTGTACTTTATTATACATTTTCAATTCTTGGGCGGAATATACAAAAATTTTTTTCCTTACTTTATTCTTCTGGAAAACTTCAGGAAACGAGCGGGCTTCTCTAAATATTCAAAAATAAATAAAAACACGCATTCACTTTGTTCGGAACCAAATAAAATGGGTTGAGAGAGGTGTCGCAAAAAATTCAAAACTTTTGTTTTTTTGGGCCACTCTAATACAAATATACAATTAAAAAAATGTGAGGCACTTTGCCCAAAAATTGACCTTATTAGTCCTCCTGCTTCGCAGGTATTCACAATTTTTTTTACAACAAATTACAATTTTTAAATCGTAATTTATTGTATTTTTGTCTATAGCTAGAAGGCAAAATATTCCCAAAAACAGAGGTTTTCTGTCTCCATTGCAAACGTTGACTTTCACCTGCTCTTAGAAGAAGGTCAACGTTAGGAAGAATCTGAAAAAATTTACAGTAATTTATTTTTACGGGCATTCATTTACAAATACTATATCCTGAGAAAAATGAAGATAGGAAACCGTTTAATGGCTCCAAATATGAAGTTTCGTGATGCGAGTACAGTTCAAGAATTGAATTTATGATTATATCTTTCTTACGCAAGAAATATCATTCTGAATATTTCTGACTTAGATCAGTAATGACGCGTTAGCGGCAGAGCAGGTCAGTGGGACTTAAACTAAGGAGTGATCCTTCCAGGGGGTAATGGCAAAGCCTCCTGGAATATCGAGGGCGCGAGTTCTCATGCTCCCAAGATATGATGTGATCGCTGTGTCAAGGGCTGAATGGTACCAGGGTTAACAAATCCTTGAACATCCCGGCCTGCCCCCCTCCGTAGAGGCGGACAGGCAGGGGTCTCAAAGGAGGTGCCTTTACGGGGACTTCGGAAAACCAGGTCGAATCTCATATTATGTAGAACCGCCCCCTGAAAGCGGGGCTCTGCAGGGGATGTTTCTAATTACCCTAGCTTCTCGTGGTACAATTGAATAAAACACGAAAAACAAAACAAAAACAATGAGGGGCCCGTTCCGGGACCCTCTTCTAACCCACGGCTAATGGCGGAAGGCTCCTCAGGGGGCAGTCTGCCACGAGCGGTGCGAACTTCTGGATCCCTTGGGGCTCTGAACTACCGACCCTATCTAGGGGCCCTGAATTAGCCTTTCAATGACTGAGACGGGAATCCTGGCAGTTCTGGCCAGGCGCTTATCAGTGGTGCAGGCAGGAATTGCCCTAATTTAAGAACCCTGGTTATACAGGAAAAGGATAAGTGGCTTTTCAGGATGTGGCTCCATATATAAGGGGCCACGAGAAAAAGCGCCAAGAGCATGCATTGCCGTCAAGGGTATGGATGCGATCTTGGTGCCTAAGTTCTGCTCCAGAGATCTCACCGTTATCAAGGTGAGACTCAAGGGCAGTAGTGGAGAAAAGCTAGAGGTTTTTATTGCCTTGGCGTATTTCCCGGCCGATGTCGGGGGACCCTCGCCTCCCGGAGAGGTGGAGGCTCTAATTCGGCACTGTCAAGGGAATACGATTCCTCTGCTATTTGGCTGTGATGCAAACTCTCACCTCACGGTGTGGGGAAGCACAAACATCAGTAACAGAGTGAGAGATTTAATTGAATACATAGCGGGCACAGAGCTGGAGATTCTGAATCGGAGTGATACTCCCACATTTCAGACTAAAACAGGAGTGAGGCTCTCTATTCAAATCTATGTTCGGGTGTAGTGAGGAGCAGGGTAGTGGGCTGGAGAGTTTCCGATGAGGGGTCTCTCTCGGACCACAAATATATCGTGTTTCGATTAGCCCTAGGAAAACCGGTGGTTTCCAACATCAAAAACCCCAGAAACACACTTTAGGACTCATATCAAGAGGAAACCAAAGGGAGGCTTGCCTACTGGAATTCCGCCGCTGAGATCGTTGATTACAAAAAGGTGGAATGAGCCGTAGGGTTCTTCTGTCCGTTTATATCACCAGTGGCGGATGGCATTCATCCAGCGCTTTTACAAAGGGGCATGTATCTATTCGTCCCTCCTTTGGTAAAATTATTTAGGGCAAGCAAAGTCCTTAATCACGTGCCATCGACATGGAAGAATGGCAGAGTGGCCTTGATTCCCAAACCTGCAAGCGAGGATTACACTGCTGCAAAAGATTTCCGAACAATCAGCCTAACGTCTTTTATCCTGAAAACGTTGGAAAAGCTGGTCGAGTGACACATCAGGGATGAGGTGCTCTTTGCCTTGCAGCTGCATAAAGGGCAGCATGCTTTTCAGGCAGGCTGCTCGGTAGAAACTGCGCTTCATGCAATACTCCTCCAGAAGTTATCTGTCGAGAGGTTTTGATATGTGGCGTGCTGGAACAGCTAATATGCTAAATAGAAAGCATGCTACGCCGGGCGAGACTCAAAACGAGATGGGGTGAAGGCCTAGTAAGGGGAATAGCTCCACTCGGTTGCCCTCAGGGGGATGTCCTGTCGGCCCTCCTGTGGTGCATTCTAGTTGACGGCCTTCTTCGGAGGCTAAATAAAGGGGGGTATTATACGCAGGGCTATGCGGATGATTTGGTAATCCTAGTCAGGGGGGCTCATCTGGAAACGTTGATGCGTCTCAAGAGGTCGGGGTTGCGCATCGTAGAGCTCGGGTGCGATAGCTCAGGGCTCTCGGTGAATCCGGAAAATACCAACCTGGTCATTTCCACGAGAAATCATAAAGTGCCGAAAGTTGACGCTCCTGTATTCTGTGGTGTGAAGATGACGTTCTCAGATTCAGTTGAATATCTGGGAGTAATCCTAGATAGCAAGCTGAACTGGGCAAAGCACATGGAGAACCAATGCAGGAAGTTTGTTATGACTTTTTGGATGTGCATGAGAGCCTTTGGACTGACGTGGGGTCTAGGGCCTGAAGTGCTTGCGAGGCTCTAATCTGCTGTCCTAAAACCACGGCTCCTACGTGCGGCTGTGGTCTGGTGGACACGGGCAGAACTTAAAACAATATAGGACAGGCTGCGAAGATGAAAAACGCTAGCATTTAGGGGTTTGACTCGAGCAATGAGAATTACGCCCACAGGAGCGATAGGATTCATGCTCTATGAAGAACCCCCACATGTTGCGATAACTGCTGGAGCGGCACATGTGATTGGCCGCCTGGCAAGAGCAAATAGATGGACTCGGGGGACTGGGCACACTAGGCTCCCGAGTGACATCAGCGCACTGCCGATTCTAGAGATGAGCCAAGATAAAATAACAAAACGCTTTAAATTTTTCAAAGCTCTCCGCGTATGCATTCCAAGTAGGGATTTGTGGAAAGCAAATGGCAACCCGCTCCTCCAAGGAGAAATCTGGTATACGGATGACTGCAGGGGAGAGGAAGGGTCAGGAGCAGGAATCTATGACAGCAGGAGAGGGTGGGGGATAGGGATCCCACTTGGGTGACATGCTACTGTCTTCCAGGAGGAAGAGTTGGCCGTCCTTCGCTGTGCTAAAACACTAATTGAAGAAAACGTTGCTGGCAGACAGATTACGATCTGCTCGGACAGCCAAGCAACACTAACTGCAATAGGGAAACCAGACATAACATCAGAACTGGTTTGGAAATGCAAAAAGGCATTGAATCAACTTGCAGATAGAAACAATGTGGCTCTCATGTCCGGCCCCTGGCCAAAAAGGGATCAACGGCAACGAAAAGGCGGACCAGTTTGCAAAATGCGACGCAGCAAGTGAATACATAGGACCGGAACCGGTACTTGGAATAGCGTCTTGCCGTGTCGGGATGGCCATTAAAAGCTCGATCCGAACAAAACACCGGGAATACTGGGAAAAAATCCAGGGTTGCCGTCAGGCGAAATCCATCCTACGTTTTACCTATAGGATGGACAGAGCCAGGGAAATCTTGGGTTTGCGCAAAAAAGATATAAGGACAGTAGTATGAATCCTAACTGGGCACAATCATTTGAATTCTCATATGCACAAAATATGGGATAACCCCGCGACAGAGTGCAGGAAATTCGGCAGGGATGGCGAAACATCCCTGCATGTATTATGCTAGTGCCCGGCATTAGCTAGGCTCAGGCAACAAACCCTCGGGGCCCATTTTATGGAACCTGAGGAAATTGCAACGCGAACAGTAGTCAACATACTGGGCTTCATCAAGAGCTCTTCATAGGCTTCATGCCCATCTTGCAACTAACTAACGATCCTTCCGATGACAATATTAGAACAGATGTGAGTGAAGGAAGCAGGGCCATCTCAATGGCTTGAAGATACATTGACAGAACGGGTCCTCAGAAAATCTAAACCCAGTTGCAAATTTTTTAGTACATCTTATTTAGAATATCATATGTTGAGTGTTTACATATTATATATATATATATATATATATATATATATATATATATGTACATACATATTATTATGCAGTGGCATCAATCCATTATTGAAGTTCATTCATAGTCTGGCGGATACTGGTCATTTGTTAAGGGAATTGTACGAATCGTCTCGCAAGTATTTTTTTTAGTATCTGAAACCTCGAAAAACGTTTTGGAGATAAAGGGATTCGCAAAATAAGAAGAAATTTTTTTATCTTAAATAACATGCGGATGCCTCTTATCTTCATAACGTTTTTTGATGTTCCATATACACCTAAAAAAAGTTGTGACACGATGAGTAAAATTCCCTTCAAAAATGGTCACTATCCGCCGGACTCTAAATGAAGTTAAATAATAAATTGATGCCACAGTATGATAATATGTATGGACCTAATAATAATATAATAATATTACATAATTATCCGTAAACACTCCAAATATGATATTCTAAATAAGGTGTACTCAAAGATTTGCCAGTGGGTTTAGATTTTCTGAGGAACCGCTCTGTGAATGTATCTTTAACGAGAGCTTTAAGCCGTTCAAATGGCCCTGCTTCCTTCACTCACATCTGTTCAGGGGAGTCGGCTTGCTTCTGGAGTTGATATTGTCATCGAAAGGATACTTTTTTTCTACCACTTGTCCTGAAGTGCCGCCCACGCGCCAATGCCAATTAAAGTCAGGAATATTCAAAATGATGTTTCTTGCGTAAGAATGATTTGATCTTGAATCTAATTATTGAACTGCACTCACATCACGGAAGAAAATCCAGTGCTCTTTTGAGCAAGTTGCAATCAAAGGAAGTGAGGCCCCGTCGACTTTTGGCTCTGACTTTAGAACGATTTTCAATTATGTTTTAAAACTCTCTATAATCGCGAGTGCTTATAATGTATTGAAACATATTTTATTCTTCATTATTTTTAAAATCATCTTATTTTTGTCAGATATGAAAACCTACGACGAGTTTCTGTCAGCGGCGGTATACAGTCGTGATCGCGTGAATCCAAACTTGTTCATTCACGCCCTCTCCGTCTCAATTCTTCATCGTCCTGACACTAAGAAACTGACAATACCGCGTCTTTCTAAAGTCTTCCCTAATAAGTTTATGGACGGTGCGGCCTTGTCGAAAGCGAGAAAGGAAGCCAACGTCGCACCAGCTGCATCTCGAGTACGTAAATTTGATTTATATTTCAAAAAATTATAAAACAAGTTTTCAACAACTTTTCAATTATAATTATATAATTTCGATTATAATGAATGTTGAATACCTTAAGCAGGGGCTAAGCGGCGCATATATGGGGGAAAGCGGCGCACAGTGAGAGCAAATGACCTTTTTCGTTCAAAATAACGTACAGGCGACAAATCTTGACCGCTTTGGACGTAAAAAAATTCAAAAATGTGATAAAAATTTCCTTAGACTTTTTGAAGCTGATTTTCCATTCAGTTTTTTAATATTTGTATATATAAACAAATATGAGGAATAAATGTCAATTCTTTTCTATCTGAGGTTCTCGGTACTCGTCAATAATAGAAAAATTGTTACAATTGCCTACATTTTGTAAAGTAACATTATTTGAAGATGTTTTGTCATGATATAATAAACAACACACATTTGTCGACGGAAAAATTAGTTTTTTTCTATGTCATTCCTTTCAATTCGAAACTTCATGCTAATTTCAGCAACACTTATAATTATTTGATACATTTTATGGTTATTCAAAACAAATTTAATAAGAAAATGCATTATAGACAGTTCTCTTAATTGTGAACTTTATAATAATTTCATCAACACTCATACTTAGTTGATAAATTGTATGATTTCTTGAAAAAAAGTTAATGAACAAATAGATTATAAGGGAGTTTGTCGAAAAACTTTCATTTTTTTCAATCTCAGTCCTTTTAGTTTCAGTCTTTTCTTACTTTCATTCTTCTAATAGGTTGGATTATTATGGAGCAGCCCACTAAAAAGACTGATATTGAAGGAAAAAAAATTCTGTCGACAAATGCCCGAATAATGCATTTTTTTAAGTCAAATTTGTTCTAAAAAATCCCACAATTTATCCAATAATTATGACTGTTGCTGGAATTATCATGGAATTCCCAATTAAAATGACTGAAATTGAAAAAAACTAATAAATGCGTCAACAAGATTTTTTTAAAGTTTATTAAATTCGTTTTAAAAAATCATAAAAATCAGCTGATTATGGATGTTTGCTGAAATGATCATTAAGTACAAAATTAAAAGGACTGACCTCGAAATAAACGAATTACCACACATCTAGATTTTTGAATTCATAAATATTGATAATTCAAGCACCGGTATGAGAGATGCTACTGTACATAAACAAAGTTATTTTTGAATGAGTGAATTAAACTCAATATTATTTTATGTTAGTATAATAATATAAGATAGGTGACTTCCTTTAAATAAATAATATTGAATTGTATTTGTAATTGAATTTAGGAACCAATAGAAATCCCCTTGCATTATACAGCATCGGATCTTGATGAAGAGCATCATGTTGCCTATTTCAGAGAAGATATTGGTATCAATCTGCATCACTGGCATTGGCATACGGTCTACCCCAATGCTGGTCGTGTGGAGTTTGTTAAGAAAGACAGACGGGGTGAATTATTCTATTATATGCATCAGCAAGTGTTGGCGAGGTAAATATGCACTTAAACTTAATAGTCAACATAGTTTAGAAGTTTGGATGCATCATTAATGACTGACTAGTATACTAAATGAATTATTATTTAATATGTTATAACCAAATTTCTATGCCTAATTTTGTACTTTGAAATTATAAAGATTTGCGGTAACAAATCGCCGTCAAGTACAATAATAGGGCCGTTCCAAAATAGGCAAAAATTTATTCGAAATGAGATTAATGTATAGGTACTGGAAAAAGTCACATCCATTCACATCCAAATTTTAGAATTCTTGTGCTGCATAAATAGCGAAAATCTGAAGATGAAATATACATTTTTTTACAGATGTTTCTTTCTCAAGCCATAAGGAATATTTGTGCCAAGTTTCAGTCGCGTATGTAAAGTGATTTAGGAGAACGCTCATTAGAAAGGATTTTCACATGAATCTTATGAAGTCCGGTCCTTAGCCCCATTGGCGTGGGGCACCGGGAGTTTAAAAACCAAGCGATCCTTTCTGATTTGATTGATAAATTATATAGAAAATTGGATCTGATTTTATTTGACAGTAAACAACTTTTTATATCATTTGTAAAAAAGAAATTAGAAAATGAGTAAACGAAGACTTGAAAATATGGGCTTATAGAATTCCGTCGACAGTTTATGAAAAACTGTTAATGCGCTGTGATCGTTTTCCGTAGCACCGCGCACAATGTCCGCTTTGTTCGTTGTGCGCCTGTTGCATTGATTACCTAGTGCTATTGCTAGTTCTTTTCTTGGAGGGGATTCTGTTAGTTTTTTTTTAAAGCGAGCAGGAATCCTCTAAGGAGCTCCCTTGGCGCTCAAGCTATAAGGGCCATTGTGCCACACCCTTAACTATTCGCTCTCAGTAGTTGACCCCAGACCTCTTAGTGAAGCCTAGTATGTCGATCAATGATCGCGCTGTAATTTCCTCAGATTCCATAAAATGGGACCCGAGGGTTTGTTGCCTGAGCCCAGCTAATGCCGGGCACTGGCATAATACATGCAGGGATGTTTCGTCATCCCTGACGCCTTTCCTGCACTCTGTTGTGGGGTTATACCCCACTTTTTGTATATGATAGTTCAAGTGGTTGTGCCCACTTAGGATCCGGACCACTTTCCTTATATCTTTCTTAGGTGAACCCGGGAATTCCCTGGCTCTGTCCATCCTATAGGTATAACCCAGGATGGATTTCGCCTGACGGCAATCCTGGATTCGTTCCCAGTATTCCCGGTGTTTTGTTCGGATCCAGCTTTTGATGGCCATCCCGGTGCAGCAAGATGCTAGTCCCAGTACCGGTTCCGGTCCTATGTATTCACTTGTTGCGCCGCATTTTGCCAACTTGTCCGCCTTTTCGTTGCCCTTGATCCCTGTGTGACCAAGGACCCATGTGAGAGCCATTTTTTTTTTTTTTTTGCAAGTTGGTTCAATGCGTTTTTGCATTCCCGAACCAGTTCTGGTGTTATTTCTGGTTTCCCTATTGCATCTAGTGTCGCTTGGCTGTCCGAGCAGATCGTAATCTGTCTGCCAGAAAGGGTTTTCTTCTATTAATGTGTCAGCACAGCAATTCACGGCCAGGACCTCCGCCTGAAAGACAGTAGCATGTCGCTCAAGTGGGATCCCTATCCCCCTCCCTCTCTTGCTGTCATAGATTCCAGCTACCCAACCTCTCCCCTGGAGTCATTCGTATACCAGATTCCCCCTTGGAGAAACGGGTTACCATTTGCTTTCCACAAATCCCTGCTTGGAATGCAGACACGAAAAATTTTGGTAAAGTTGAAGCGCTTTGTTATTTTATCTTGCCTCATCTCTAGAATCGACAGTGCGCTGATGTCACTTGGCAGCCTAGTGTGCCTAGTACCCCGACTCCATCTATTTTCTCTTGCCAGGCGGCCCATCGCGTGTGCCGCTCTAGTGGTTATCGCAACATGTATGGGTTCCTCACAGAGCATGAATCCTATCGCCGCTGTGGGCGCAGTCCTCATTGTTCCAGTCAAACCCCTAAATCCTAGCGTTTGTAATCTTCACAGCCTGTCCTGCATTGTTTTAAGTTCCGCCTGTGGCCACCAGACCACGGCCGCATATAGGAGCCTGGATTTAAGGACAGCAGAATAGAGCCATGCAAGCATTTCGGACTCTGGACCCCACGTCAACCCAAAAGCTCTCCTGCACATCCAAAAAGGCATAGTAAACTTCCTTCATTGGGTCTCCAGGTGCTTTGCCCAGTTCAGTTCGCTATCTAGGATTACTCCCAGATATTTAACTGAATCTAAAAACGTCTGCTTCCCACCACAGAATACAGGAGCGTGAACTTTCGGCAGTTAATCATTTCTCGGAAAAATTACAAGGCTAGTCTTTTCCGGATTCACCGAGAGCCCTGAGCTATCGCACTAGAGCTCTACGATGCGCAGCGCCGACCTCGTAAGACTCATCAACGTCTCCAGATGAGCCCCCTGACTAGGATTATAAAGTCATCCGCATAGCCCTAAGTTTCCTGGTTTTAAGTCTTCTCCGGCGTACAATGCTTCCTATCCAGCATACTAGCTGGTCTGGCACGCCACTTCTCAAAGCCTCTTGACAGATGAATCCTGGAGGAGTATTGCTGCTTGAAAAGCATGCTGTCCTCTGCAGCGGGGTTGCTAAAAGCACCTCATCCCTAATATATCTCTCGACCAGCTTCTCCAACGTCTTCAGGATAAAAGACGTTAGGCTGATCGGTCGGAAATCTTTTGCAGCAGTGTAGCCCTCCTTCCCAGGTGTGGGAATGAAGGCCAATCTGCCAACTTCCATGCCGACGGCACGTGTTTAAGGGTAATGCTTGCCCTAAATAATTCTGTCAGTGGAGGGACGACAATATCCATATCTTTTTGTAAACGCGCTCGAAAAATGCCATCCGCCCCTGGCGATTTAAAGGGACAAGAGGACCCTACGGCTTATTCAACATTTTTATAATCAAGGACCTTAGCGGCGAAATTCCAGTCGGCCCTCTCCATCTCTTGGACCCAGCCTTCCTCCTGTTGTTCGGTTCGGATTCGCTGAAAACTCGGGAGATGAACTTCCATCAGGTGATTCAGCGTTTCGGAATATCTTTCGAATTCTCGCTGAAACCCCTTCAATCCTCCTGTTTATACTTTCTTATGTTTTCATTGTATTCATAATGGGCCGTGTTATAGATGTCTCAATCTAAAGGCAATTTAGTTCCATTATCCTTGTTGCACAACATACTTGTCTCTTTACGGAGTTTCTCTTGGTGGATATTCCACCATTCTGCTCTTTTGCTAGACTTAATTGTGCTTGTAGGGCAACTGTTCTCATATGATGTAGTCAGAGTCCTTCGCAGAAAATCCACGGTGTACTCTCACTCATTATTGGTACAATAGCTTGTGGGGAATTCTGCATGCCTCCCTTTGAGTTCCTCTTTATATGAGTCCCAAAGTGTATTTCTGAGGTTTCTGATTTTTGAAACCATTGGTTTTCCTAGAGCTCATTGAAAAAAAATATATTTGTGGTCCGAGAGAGACTTCTTATCGGAGAATCTCCAGCCCACCGCCTCACTCCTCAGTACGTCCGAGTATAGAGGCAAATCGAGAACTTCACTCCTGTTTTTGGTCTGGAATGTGGGAGTATCAACCCGATTCAGAATCTCCAGCTCTGTACCCGCTATATATTTGAATAAATTTTTCCCTCTGTCTCTGATGTTTGTACTTCCCCGCACCGTATGGTGAAAGTTTGCATCACAGCCTAACAGCAGAGGAATCCTGTTCTCCTGACAGTGCCGTATTAGTGCCTTCACCTCTTTGGGAGGCGGAGGTCCCTCAGCATCGCCTGGGAAATAAGCTGAGGCAATAAACACCTCTAGGCTTTCTCCAATACTGCCCCTGAGTCTGACCTTGATAACGGTGAGATTTCTGGAGCAGAACTTAGGCACCAAGATCGCATCCATACCCTTGACGGATATGCATGCCCTTGGCGTTTTTTCAGCGCGGCCCTTTATATATGGTGCCACATCCTGACAAGCCACTAATCTTTTCCCTGTATAAGCAGGGTTTCTGTATTAGGGCAATTCCTGCCTGCACCACTGACATGCGCCTGGCTACAACCGCAGAGGCGTCTTGGCCGTGGTGCAGAATTATCTGCATCATGGGGATTCCCGTCTTACTCATTGGAAGTCTAATTCAGGGCCCCTAGATAGGGTCGGTTATCCAGAGCCGCAAGGGCTCCAGAAGTTCGCAACGCTTGTGGTGGACTGCCCCCTGAGGTGCCTTCCACCACTGGCGGTGGATTAGAAGAGGGTCCCGGAACGGGCCCCTTATTGTTTTTGTTTTGTTTGATTGTTCGTGTTCCACTCATTTGTCCCACGAGAAGATAGGTAAATTAGAAACACCCCCTGCTGAGCCCCGCTAGCAGGGGGCGAATCTACATTCTCTGGAATTCGACCTGATGTCGACTCGATGTTCCAGGAGGCTTGACTATTACTCTCTGGAATGTTCGCTCCTTAGTTTAAGTCCCACTGACTACAATCGGCTAAAAAGTCGAGTCCTCTGGCTTTGACGTGAAAAAAGTAAGTGAAGAAAAAATGGTAGCTCAATGAATGAAGGATCATTTTGAGGGTCAAAATTTTGTACGTCAATGAGCCTGAAACGAATATGTCAAACAAATTTTTATAGCTTACAGACCCGAAAATGTGTTAAAAAGTAGGGAAATTTGACAGCATTTAAAGACAGTGAAATTCGGAACATAGCCTTTTATTGAAAAAAATGATAGAAAAAGCCTGAAAAAATTCATGGTGGTACTTTAAACATTTCTGAAAAAATTGCCGTTGAAAAATTGGCAGAATATAACAAATTGTTCATTTTTTGTACATAAATATACAACTGTACTATCTTCAGTTCTAATGAAGATAATGAAGTGATTTAAATTGGAGGTAGTTACTTGAACTATTTGTCATTATTTACAATTTGAAAGAAGTGTGTGCTTTTTTTCTCTTCGTGCAAATTGCGATATTTGAAGACAGTTTTCTATACTGGAAAGTAAGTATAAGAAACCAGCAAGGTGCCTTTTTTTCATGGGATCGTCCTCGTCTTTTCTCAGCATGTGCCACCATGAATTTTTTCAGATTTTTCCTATTATTTTTTCAATAAAAAACTGTGTTGCAAAGTTCACTGTCTCTAAAGGCTGTCAAATTTCCCTACTTTTAAACAGATTTTCGGGTCTGTAAGCTATAAAATTTTTTTTTACATTTTCTTTTCAGGCTCATTAATGTACAACATTTTGACCTTTGAAATGATCCTTCATTCATTGTGCTAACTTTTTTTTTCACCCGCGATCCCGCGGATCCCGCTATCCCTAGGGAGAGTTGAAGGGGATTTGCTAGTTCAGGAATTTTATTTGATCGAGATTATTTCTTAAATCCTAATTTTAATAGAAAAAGTTATTCCGTTACATAAAACTAAACTTCATATTATGTTGCATAATACCAGACTCATTGAGATCATTTTGAAAGTCTTTAACAGGGCTTGGATTCCAATTAAAATTTTAGAGCATAACCGCTTTTAATTTTAAATATTAATGTGCAATTGTAAAGACTAATTGTCGAAACGGGACAGACTTTGGAGTGCTTTTCAATATCCTTTTCTCTAAAATATTGAAATTTAAGAAATTATATTCAAAGTAAGTCAAAATTTAAATTTCACTTCAATGTCCAACATTCGAGTTTGATCGTTAGATTTTTGGTCTTTTTAATTTTCAAAAATTTCGTGGCTAAAACATTGTACCCTCCTCTTGATTATTAGCCTTTTTAATTCAATATGAGTGATATCTGTAAATCATAAACCTTCTGGCAATCACCCTTATACTTCTATAATTCTCTTTTATTATTTAAATAATAAAACATATATATTGCAATATAAAACAAGGTTACAATGTTTAAAAAATGTTGAAAAATACTATTATTACATTTTCTTTATATCTCAAAAAATGTTACGCTTATTTAAAGAAAGATATTTAAGGAAAAAGAATTGAAAAACAACATTTCAAACAAGTTTATTGAGAATGTATTTCATGATATAGAAAGATAATTTGAAAATTGACAATTACAATATTTTTTATCTGATTTCGAAGCATTTTATGTTCAAGATGAAAATAAAGTATTGCGCATTTTTTTAAATAGGTAATATTCAAATTTAAAAACAATTTTTTTCTACATATTTAAAATAATTGTTCACGCATTGTTTTTTTCTGAATTAAAAACTGGGTTAAAAAGTAGGCTGTGACTAGTCGTCCCGAAAAACTGGGAGAGTTGGAAAAGGGGATGGACTAGTTCAACAACTTTAGTTTGAACATGGTTGCGGATCACTTGGTACAACGCTGTCTCAAACTATTTGGCCAAGATTATTTGACCAAGATCCAAGTGGTTCGATAGCTCAGTTGGTTAGTGCGCGCGGTAAATTACACGACCTTAGATGGTTTAGGTAGGATTTGAATGCTTAGCGAGTAAGTGACCTGTGTGCGAATAAGGTATTAATAATTATAAAATATGAAGATTATATAATAATAATTTTACAAATAACTTTTTTCCGTTGACAAGTCGTCTTTTAAATTTTCAGCGAATGTCGCTTAGAATTCGGATTTCTTGTCTAAGAGATTATAAAGCCTTTGCAATTTGAATTTTCAGCGGCTTTCGAACAGATTTCTATCACTTTTTAAAAATTCTCTTGAAATGTTACATGCTGTTCAGGTGACGATTAATCATGTTCTTGAATACGAAAGGTTGTGAATTTCAATTGACTTTCTCTTATATCCATATTTAAAACATTTTTTATTTTTAATTAGTCTGAACTGATTGTGAACCCAACTTATTGAAATAATTGATCAAAATTAAGCTTAGATATCGAATCTATTTGTTCACTCCACTATATGACTTCCAGTATTGAATCTTTTGGTATTAACTTCATCCTTATAGAATCAACATGTGTCCACGTGATATAGTTTAGCTTCAGGCGTATAATATATATATATATATATATATATATATATATTTCCTAAGTTTGAAGCAGTGAGTCTATAGCACACTATACCTGTACACAATGCAATATCGAAAATTCAATATGGTGGAGTAATTGATCAACGCACTGACTCATGAAAAGAAAATCTTCTCATCAAATTATACATTCTGAGGAATGTTATATGATAATAAATGACTAATTATCAATAATATTTTTGAAATAACATAAATAATTTCATATCATAACAATCGTCCTAAAATTTTTCAAGTAATCAACTTATATGTAGTTCGAAATTATTGAAAATCTATAATCCGAAATCAAAAAGTGTTCAATGAAAAATTAACTTTATTTTTCATGCAATACTTCCAGATTTCCTGATTATTATTTTTAAAATGTTGAAAATGACTTTCAGTGTTTACGTAAAATGTTATTATTTAGTCTATACATTATCAAAGTTCCTATTAATTCATCACTGTCTTCACAAGTCTTCTCTGTTCTCATCTTTTTCTCGTTTTTCACTTAAATGCAAAATGGGTTAATAAAATCAAATAAGAAAATCTAACTATTTCATGTTAAAAGCTCATTCTTTTGATTGAAAAGTCTACTATTTAATTTTTGGTTCAGAATTAATCTTCCTCGGATCAAAATTTATTTACTTGGTTAAAAATTGAATTATTTTGATGGAAAGTCATACTTCTTGGTTAGAAAATTTAGCTAATTTTTCAAAAATTCGCATTTCGACTGGAAAATTAAACAATTTGGTTGATAATTCGAATGTTTCATAGAAAATTTGTCTTTTTCGTTTAAAAATTCTTCTTCTTATCAAAATTTTTTTTATTACAAATGAACTGTTTGGTTGAGAATTAATCTGTTTGGGTTAATGATTCAAGTATTGTTGATAATTTGTTCAATGTTGTTGTTCTTCTTTTGAATGATCTTCGGGTTTCATTGGTGATCAAGTGGTTTCCGCCTAATGCTCATTCTCCTTGAAGTTTTCCCTCTGTTTTTGAGTTTCAGGCTCTATCGTTTTCGTTGGAGTGGGGTTTCAGGTAATGGCGTGAAGTTTGTTTGTTGAGCAGGCTCGGACCTTTTTCCTCTCAGATCAGCAACAACCAAGGTGCAAGCTGGAGTGGTGATTTGGATTGTTTGAGCAATTTAAACTCAAGTATACTTCTCTAAATAATTCAGGTCTTTGAGTACTTCAATTTCAAGTCAGTGTTGTTTCCTTCGCTTTCGGTTCTTTGTTGAGTGATTTTCCCAACTCGATCAACATTCTGGTGTTGTAGTGTCGTGATCGATTGTTTGGTGAACAATCGTGGTCGTAGCTTCCGGAGGCTATATCTCTGCTAATTTTCCAAAACAACCAAAACATTTTTTTGGTTGCAAAGGGAGTGCTTTATTGGATAAGTTCAGGGACTCATATCTCAGTTTGACTGGCATGCACCTGGCCGGAAGCGGGTAGGTGCTATGTGTAGCATGTATCTGCCAGAACGCGGTCAGGTGCTATGTAACTGCGGCGTATAGGGAATGACTATGACATTAGGTAATTGAGACTGAAACGATATTCGTCCAAGGAGCAATTCATACTGATCGATATCAACTTCTTACAGGGTTTTTGAAGATTTAGATTTACAAAACTGATCTATCATTCACCCCCTGAATTTTTGTTGATACTCCAGGCTGTTTCCCCGAATCTTAGCAATTACGGTATTCAGGGTCTGGAGGTTGATCATTCCAAGTTCTTCTTTTTCTTGACTTTCTAATATGTGACGACATCCTTTTCATATTACAAAATCGAGAATTCGGGATTATGTTCTGTTATCCAGATTGTTACAGATCAGCAACCTACTGAACAATTGTCGCCATGAGAGCTATGGAACTTTTGAAGAGTCAACCATCATTGATAACTTCAATTACCAATATCAAAAAAATGTGTTTGCTGCTGAGCGAGATAAAATTACCTCTAGATTTCTCCGTAATCAGACACAGCTACTGAATGACTACTTTCAAAAGTTTCAATCGAAACACCTCGAACTAGTGAGTAAGGATAGCCTCGCCAAAGAACCATATTTCACTGATAACCAGTTTGATGCTACTGAAGCTACTCTCATTCAGGTGCAAACCCACCATTACGATGAACAAGCTTGTGTCGACCGTGTTGCGAACCTCTCGGCGCTTACAGTGGATCCTCCAGCAACGGTCTCTCGATCATATGCGCAGACTCATTTGCCCAGGATCAATTTTCCAACATTCTCAAGGCGATGAGAAGATTGGGAATCCTTTCGTGATCTCTTTCGTTCCATGGTGCACGATGATGCATCACTCAATCCGGTTCATAAACTGTACTACTTGAAAGAAGTTGTTCAGGGTACAGCTAAGAGCACGTTGGATAGGATTCCGACTATAGAGGCCAATTGTCCGTCAGCCTAGGACCTTCTCTTAAATCGCTATGACGATAATTGGGATACCTTATTCGCATTCATAGCTCCAAGGAGAATGGATTCTGTTACTCGCCGAGATTGAGAGGATCAGTTGGGGGAAACAGATGCAACTTCTGTCTATTCCGAGATTGAAGCGTTTCTCTAACAGTGGATTCGAACTCTCAAGGTTACCGAAATGTTACGCAAGACGGGGCGCGACAATCGTGCCGCTCCTCCCAATTGGAACAGCCTTACCAGCTAGTAAAGGTAGTCGAAGTTGCTAGCTGCCTCAGTGACTCGGAGGATTGCAATCTGCACAGATGACCACTACACTCGCTCCTGTCCTCAATGGACAGAACTAGAATCGACCCAGCGGCGCAAGACTGCCCTTCGGCTTCATCTCTGTTTCAACTGTCTGTCCTTGGGACATCTCAGGAAAGCTTGTGCTTTAAAGTTTAGTTACCAGCGATGCCAGGAACGTCGTCACCCTTTTCTTAACGTTTCCTCATGCCGCAAACGAGCCAGACCTAGCGACTTGGACAATTCAACTGCTGAGAAGTCCCGTTTTAACTCCAAACCTAACTCGTCAGCAACTCAGAATCCGTCTACCTCTTCCTGACAAGTTCTGCTTGTCACGGCACAAGTTTTCGTAAAAACCGCGGACGAACGTCAAATTAAAGTCAGAGTCCTTCTCCATCGCGGTTGCGAAACCAGCTTCATATCACGTCTTTCGGTTCAACGACTTGGTCTTCCGCAACAGGCAGTTAATTTTCCTATCAGCACGGTTGAAAATAAGCCCATTCCAGAATTCGCGCTGCCAAGACCTATCGACGTGCTCTCGAGCGCTTACATTTACGGCTCACTCCTTCTCGATGAACTTTGTTACGGATCACGCGAGGCTCCTGTGGCTCTCCGGAATGTTTTTGGATGGGTTTTAATCGGCTCAGTTGGATTGTTTGAGCCATCAGATAGCTGAGACCCTTTTACTCGTATAACCGTAATGGCCTCAAGTATTCATCAAAAGGACAACCTTGCTGAAATTCTGGAGCAATTTTGGAAACAGGAGGAATCAACCATTCCTTCCATGATTTCACTCGAGAATCAGGAGTGTGAACGAGCTTTCATGGCCAGATGCCGACGTGAAAACTCTGGTCGACACATCTTACGTTTCCCTCTTCGAACATCCTGTATTCACACTTTAGGAGAATCTCTGCAAAGAGCTAAATGGATACTCGATTCCGTATGTCAACGATTGGAGAGGGATACCTTGCTGAACGAGGAATATACGCGTTTTGTTTCTGATTATGAAAGGTTGGGGCAATGTGCCTTATTCCTCCTACAGAAACACTTACGAGTTTCAGGTTCACTTACTGCATCTCACATCATGTCGTTTGGCGAAATTCCAAATGCCAATCATTCCTTACTTCGCATTGTCTTCAATGCATCGCAAAAGACTTCTTCAGATTCCCTCGAGTTGTCTTCCGTGATAATTGAAATGATTTATCGTCGGATCAGAGTTGACAAAGAAGATGTCGATCTTCAACATATCGTTCGGAGGAAGCCAGGAGCAGGCGAAGATGGTCACTATCAACTTCGGACTCTAACCTGCGAAATGTCATGCGCTCTATATCTCGCAATTCGATTCAGAAAAATATTGATCTCGATAACATATCGTCATGCGCAAGTGGTGTAGTTCCTGCCATTGAACATCTAGATCAACTGAGTCAGCTGTTGAAATCTGGAGAAATGCATTTGAAGAAATAGGCTTCCAACTACTCTCCTCTCTTAAATATAACTCCTGCGTGCGATAGACTGCGTAAAAATTGGCTACAGTTTGATAACGATGGCCCAGTTAATGCTTTGGGAGTTGCCTGGGATCCTGTATCTGACGAATACCGATTCAGAGCACCAGTAATTGACAGTAACCCCCGATGACTGGAAGGAGGGTTCTGGCTGCTATTTCCTGACTCTTTGATCTAGTTGGCTGGCTGAGTCCAATCACTATCGTCGCGAGGATCCTGATGCAGGATCTCTGGAGGGCTCAAGTTGGCTGAGATGCTCCATTTTCTGGTCATTCGCTCCAACCATGGAAAACATTTCAGATGGATGGACTGTGCCGAGGCGTAATCTTCAAATTGGAGACGTCGTGTTGATTGTCAACCCTTCTCTACATCGAAGCGAGACATGGCCTTTGGGACGGATGGCCAATCTTAGGCCCGGACAGGATGGACTTATGTGATCTGCCACTATTTAGGCTTCTTTTGGGACCTTCAATCGCCTCATCGTCCGTTTGTGTTGCTTGCGAGTCGTGCGCTGGTACCATGCGGTCGATTCTGTTCGATGACGGGCTGAACTAAATTGTTTTACTTTCATAAATGGAAATTTATTGTGCATTTCATGGCGGGCGCCACTAGGCTCTTGACCTTCATACGTGGAATTTGTTTAAATGACCTTCGGGTTTCATTGGTGATCAAGTGGTTTCCGCCCAATGCTCATTCTCCTTGAAGGTTCCTCTCTGTTTTTGAATTTCAGGCGCTATCTTTTTCGTTGATGTGGGAACTCAGGTAGTGGTATGGCGTAAAGCTTCTTTGTTGAGCAGGCTCGGTCCTTCTTCCTCTCAGTTCAGCAACAACGAAGGTGCAAGCTGGAGTGGTGATTCGGATTGTTTGAGCAATTTAAACTCAATTATACTTCTCTAGATAATTCAGGTCTTTGAGTTCTTCAATTTCAACCCAGTGTTTCTTTCGCTTTCGGTTCTTTGTTGAGTGATTTTTCCAACTCGATCAACTTCTGGTTTTGTGGGATGTGACGAATCGGATGACGTGTTACTTCCGGTAGCGTCGTGATCGATCGTTCGGTGAACAATCGTGATCGTAGCTTGCGGAGGCTACATCTCTACTAATTTTCCAAAAGAACCAAAACACTTTTTTGGTTGCAAAGGGAGTGCTTTGTTGGATAGGCTCGGTGATTCATAGCTCGGATTACATTGAAAAGGTATTTGATACTTCTAATAATAATGTTGATAAATTATCTCGCATTGCCTTCTGCGCTGATATTCAAATCGATGTACAATTTATTGGATTAGAAATCAACGAGAATTCAAGTAAGTAGAAACCATAAGTAATATTCAGACCGCAGTTGTCTTGAATTCTCACTTGGACTTTTTTTCGGTCGATTAACGTGGCCTTAAAATTGAGAGTGTGCTGATCCCTCGCTTCCCCAAGCCGGCGGTAACAATTTCATGAACAAGTATTTTGCTGGAAATTGATTATGTTTGTTAAATCCTGCTGTTTTTATTTTAAATTAAAATCTTTTCTGTTGAAATATGTATCACATTTTTTTTCAAATTCATCTTTTTTTGGTTGAAAATTCAACTCCTTGAATGTTGAGATACTTTCTTAAAAGTTTATTTTTTTGTTAAAGATTCATAATTTGATTTAAAAATTCATTCTTTTTGGTTAAAAATTAGACTGTTTATAAAAAATTCGTCTTTTTGGCTTGAAAACTCAACAGTTCGGTAGAAAATTCAACAATTTAATGGCAATTTTTTTTCATGACCGAAAAGTTTTGCTTTTGTTGAAAATTTAACTGTTTTATTTAACATTCGTGTTTTGGTTTCAAATTTTTGTTTGTTGTAGAAAATCAATTTTTTGGTTAAACGTGAAAGTGTTTGGTTGAAAATTAATCTGTTTTAGTTAAAAGTTCAAGTATTTTGTTGAAAATTCGTTTTTTTTTTTGTTTAAATCCAATTGTCTTTTTATTTTAGATTAAAACCTTTTTTTGTTGAAATATCAACTAGTACATTTTGCGTTGAAAATTCGTCTTTTTAGGTTAAAAATTAAACTACTTCATTGAAAGATGAACTTTTGTAGAAAACACTTTTTTTTGGCTTAAAAATTCAACAATTTAATACAAAATTTAACTAATTGGTAAAAAATTAAACTTTTTTATAGAAAATTTGAATTTTTATTGATAATTGATTCACCTAAATAAAAATTTATATACTCCATTTTTCGTTCAAAATTGGTCTTTTTGAGTTTAAAAATTCAACTATTCAGTTCAAAAATTTAGAAACGAAAAACATATGAACTAAAAATTCATCAAATAGAATTTGGACTAACATCAAATTTATTCTTCAAATTGTTTGATCGAAAATTTATGTAATTTATTGAAAATTTTTCTTCATTGGTAGAAAATTAATCTTCTTTATTAAAATTTAATTATATGGTTGAAAATGTATGCATTTTGTTGAAAATTCATATTTTCTGATCGAAAATTAATCTGTTTGCTTGGAAATTCAACTATTTTGTTAAGAATGTACGTATTTCTTGCAGAATTTATCTATTCTGATAGAAAATGCATCTTTTTGGTTGAAAATTTAACTATTTGATTTAAAATTCAATTATTTTGTAAAAAGCTCATATTTTTGGTTGAATTTTCAACTGTTTGGTTAAAGATATATATATTGATTTGAGTATTTAATTATTTTTTTGAAAATTCGTCCTTTTTTATTCAATTCAACTTTTTTTTATTTTAAAGTAAAATCTTTTCTTGACGGAAATATCAAATATCACGTTCTTTTATTAAGGATTCATCATTTTTCGTTAAAAATTAAACTACTTATGCACTCTAACAAAGGGGTACGTGGTTCAAAATTTCAGAAAAAAATTTTACGTAATGATGCACATATTATTTTAGCCAATTAGCAAAGAAGTTCATGAATATTTTTCAAGGAAATGTAAACAAATAGTGGCATTAGCGGACAATTGCGAGTCCAAAGCCTGTCATAGGTAAGAAATTCAGGTTCAATATTCTAACTGAAGCAAGTACTTTTGAATTTAAAAATGTTATTTTGATATCAAAAGTATCTCATTTTTCAAAGGCGCGGTTTTTTGAAAAACTGAATTAAATTTGTAGTTTTCAGATAATCAAAGAGTTTCCTTTTTTTTTAAATTCAATATGAATATCAAATATTGTATATCAACATTTAATTTATGGTGGCTAAAAAGGAAAATGCTCAACCCTCTAAAACCACATTAAATTTTAATTTTCTCGGCACAGAATTTCTTTGTATGAAGCATTTGTTATTCTTATCCAGCTTCCCGTATTCCAGAAGGTTTTTATTTTTGTGAATAATTGGAAATTATATTTTTAATCGCTACCAAAAAGAAATTCGCAGCCGAGTCTTCTCCTTATGGTCAGTTTTTTTTTGATTGTCAACTTCCACATCTATTTCCTCGAAACTGGATAACTTTTTCTAATCAAACGTTTCTGCCTCAAATCAACAATACTTCAGCTCAGGATTGGACTCTTGTTTTATCTTTAAAACGAGATTGCGATATTACAGAATGTTTTTTCGTATGCCTGAAATATTCCTATCTTATTTGTTAGCTCGTTCTGTACTGCAACCCTTCAGTTATATATGGTACAAAAAAATGTGTACATTTCCTGAACGTGATCCATAATTACTCCGCTTAACGATACCTCCGTCCTATTTTACTCAATCAAAATTACAAATGTTCCTTTTTTTTATTACATTAAATGTCTTCAGATGAAAATTATAAAACTTATTCAAGCCCTTCCTAAATGAAGTTACTTTTACTGTGAATTGAAAATTATCCTGATTTATATTCAAACCCAATAATATCGTATAAAATTAAGAAAAAATGATCTAAACGATCAATGCCGGAAGATTTTGAAACTGATTGTTTATTTTCCCCGACAAGGTACAACGCTGAGCGTTTGAGCAACGGTATGAATCGCGTGAGGAGCTTCAACAATTTGAGAGAACCAATGCCCGAAGGATATTATCCAAAATTGGACTCCCAGGTAGCAAGCAGGACTTATCCAGCACGACCTAGTGGAGCCGTTCTCAAGGACTTAAATCGGAAAGCCCAAGGAATAAAAATCACTATTCAGGATCTCGAGTTATTTAAGGATCGTATTTACGAAGCCATCCACGCGGGGGCTGTCGTCAATTCCGAGGGGAAGAGTATCCCTCTCACCGAAAAAGATGGTATCGAAATGTTGGGAAATTTACTGGAGTCCAGCAGCCTAAGCGTAAATCCCAAACATTATGGCGACCTACACAATTCGGGACATCTTCTTATATCTCTCTGCCACGATCCTGACAATCGATACCTGGTAAGAATGACAGGGGATGGATGGTCTTTAACTGGTACTAAGTTTTATTAGGCGAGTCATCACTTCAAAATAACGGGTGCTTCGATTACGTAAGATCCCCATAATTTCTTTTTTGCTTGACTCCTTTATTTTAGCATCAAAAAGGCCTTACATTGGCGGGACTGGGCAGGAACCGGAACTTTAGGGAAAGTGCTCATATATACTTTTCAGGTACGAGATAGGGGGAAAAATTCCTCACCAAAATAAAAAAACAAAATTTGTTCTAACTATATCCCACATATTAGAAGCATGGTGCAGTCTGGGAGACCGCACGTCCATACTAATTTCTCACTTTTTGCTCAAATGAGGCATAATCGGGACGTAAAATTTTTCTGGGATGGTCGCATTCCGTACTCTGCACCTTGCTCAAGTTTGTTTGTGTGTAACATCTTGCGTTTTGAATGTCTTGTATTATAAATATAAAATTGTGATGCTACAGTGGACGTGCGGCCTGACGGACCGCCTATGAGCTTTTATTTGACATTAGTGACCAAATACTCGCACAATGACAGGTTGTCCACCTACCTTGGCGAAAGCAAAACTAAAATTAAAGCTATTAATAACGGCAACCTCGTGAAAGGCCAGGGGTATGGGACCCACCTATCAGAACCATGGTGCGGTCTGTGAGACCGCACGTCCATACTTAAAGGTTAAAAGGCTATTTTTTTCGAAGAGAAGGAGAGAATACTTTAAGCATCCATATTTCCGAATGTATTGCATTTATAATATCAAGCCATGTATCGGGACCTACTATTATAGCTAGAACACTTCATTTTTCTAGTTTTGTCTCGAATTCCCCCCCCCCCTATTTTCATATGTAAAATATTTACCACGCAATATAAACTTGAAGCAAGAGAACTTGGAAAAGCTGATTGTTAGGAAGTTCACCTAAAATTGCAAGGGATAGGGTTAAGCAAAAATGAACTTCAGGGGGAACTTATGCAATCGATAAAACACGTGATTAATGCATTATATTTGGAATGCTCTTTTTTTAACAAATTGAAGTACCACCGTTTTAGAAATATTTTATATTGCAAACAAAAGACTCTTCAATCTTTTATCACTTTATTTGCGCAAAATATTTGAAAATTATTGTTTTTTTAGGAATATTCGATATTCTTGTATTTAATATTACGTTTTGAATTACAATATTAGAAGAAAAGAATATAAAAAAATATCCATTTTCTTAGCTTAGCCATTCCATAAGAAAACGATATTCAAAACGTTAAAGATCAGATAAAAAGAACAAAATTTATTTTGATATCTAAAAAAATAATGATTGATGAGTTTTTGATCCAATTCAGGTATTCCAATTTTCTTTTCAAATTCAGAATATATTTACCGTCTTCTTTCGAAGTCTGTTTTTTCATAAAATCAAATTTTATCCTCTTTCTTGGAAACATGCAAGAACGCCTAGAAAAGTTCTACAAAATTACCTGTCGCTCTTTTGTGATATCTTGCATCGTTTACGAGAAAAGTTCTAAAATTATATTTTTAGGAAAAGAAAATTCTTCCGGCCTCAAAAATTGTTAAGCTTGCATGAAACTTGCATAAAGGTTGCATGCACTGAAAAAAGATATGAAAACAAATAAAAAAGGTTGGGCTTTTCAGTCAATCTTATTTATTTCTTTCTTACAATTTTAAAAACACGAAAACAAGATTTTCTGGAAAATCCCACCTTTTTGCTTTTTAAAATATTTCTAAAATGTTTCTGCTAATATGAGAAAGGCACTCTCTATCATTTTTACGTGGGCTAAACCATTTTTAAGGCCGGGAAAATTTTTTTCCTCAAAATATAAATTTTTAATTTTCTTTGTAAATGATACAAAATATCACTAAAAAGGAAGAGATATTGTATTATTGGTATTTTTTTGTACCTTCAGTGGCTGCCGTAAAAAACTCAAAATTCGGTTTGATAAACAAAATATTTTGCTGGCTACAAAAATTTTTTAGTTCACATAAAACTAAATGAATATCTTTCTTAAAAAAAAGGCCAAATTTAACCAAAAATTTGAAGAAAAACAATAGGTTTGTTAATTTTTAACTTTTTTCAAATATTTCAACGAACTTCGAAAGAAGACAGTAAAAATGTTCAGAAGTTGAAAAGATAATTGAAGAATTAAGAAACCTGCCTGATTTGAAATAAATTCGATCGGGAGCAACTTGATCCCACAAACTTTTTCGTATCTTGTGTACCTATTCTTTTTTTTTTAATTGAAATTTTTTATTCAACAATTTTTCAGTGATTTCAAAGAAGTGTGAAATCTTACCCTAGAATCAAATAAGAAAAGTTTTGGCAGTATCTAAAAAAAAGTTATAATTGTAAAAGGAACTCCACACTGAACCTTTTTGAACAATTTGAGCAAAATTGAATCGAAAATTCCATGGAGAATTTCATAGAGGAGTCAGTAAAACAAATTTAGCAGGATCAAGGGCTCAAGATTTCATCAATCAGTGTCCAAGAATTATTACAAAGTTGGATTATGAACATTAAACTTTATTCATTTTACATTTTTTCAAAAATTCTGAGAAGTAGATTTGATTGTCAAGTTTGAAAACAATGCTTGCTTTAGCTACTTTTCAAATCCTGATTGTATACATTTATTAAAATTCAGATTTGATGTAAAATAGATTTTGATAAAAAAGAATATATTGCAAATTTCCGAGAAATTAGAATCTCAAGTGGAAGGAGTAGATAATTGAAATTTATTAATTCGATATGTATGTCGCAGGAATCATTTGCCATAATGGGAGACACAGCGACCGCAATGCGGGATCCGATATTTTACGTATGGCACGCATTCATCAATGGCATTTTTGCAGAGTATAAGAACACTCTGCCGCCTTACACGAACGAGCAGGTATGTGAATATTACAAATTATTAATCTGGAAACCTATTTACAAAATGAAAAAAAATTTATCAACTTTTTATTGACACAGAATATCGTGATAATATGGATCTATAAAAAAAGTAAAGTTATTTGTATTAATCAAACATTCAAATTCAAGTATATTAAACTAATATTTGAAAATGAAATAACAATTATTGTAATTATCATTGTTAATCACTATAAATGCAAAGCTTTTACTTTACAAAAAAAAAAACTCCACGTACGTTTTGGTATTCTATCAGAGTAACCAGTATTTTTTCACATATTTTTAATATCTTTTTCGGCCACCATTGTGAAAAAGAATTGAGAAAATCAGTAATCGAAGAATCGAGAATACGGGCTTACAGAATTCGGTCGACCGTCACTGAAAACTATGAGTGCGCAGTGAACATTTCCTGAGGCACCGCGCACGTTGCCCCTTTCGTTCGTTGTGCGCCTGTTGCGTTGTTTTCCTAGTTCTATTGCCCATGATTTTATTTTCTGAAAGGGTATTTGCTAGTTTGGGAATTTTCTTTAATCGGAAAATAATGGGGAACTTATTTTCTGATCGATATTATTTTTTAATTTTTAATTTTAATAGAAAAATCTATTGCCCGCAGACACGCTCGCCCGAACGCGCAGTGCGTGTGTGCGATCGTATATGTGCTTCGAATTCCTCGGATGAGTGGCTAGAAGTTTTATAATACCTATTTTGCTTGGCCTTGAAGGCTGCGCGTGTTTACGCACTCCTGGTTTATGTTTAGAAACTGGTGAGTCAGCAGTCTTTAAGGGTTCGAATCTTCTGAGTTGAAAATTTATAAATTGATATAAATTAAATCGCTCAAATGAAATTTTTCCTCTTTATATTTCAGTCTGAAATTTTCAGGAACTGTTCGTTTTTTTATCTCTTATCCAAGACCTAGCTACAAGTTCATGACTTTTTTACGGATAAATTTTTTCCGTGTAGGCACCCTCAAACCTGCGAGCCGCGCGTGCATCGCTCGATGAAAATTTGTCCACGCAGCGGGCAGATTTTTTTTATTATGTAAATAATAAAAAATAAACATATGGCGGCATGAAACAAGGTGACGATGTTTGAAAAATGTTTATAAATATTATTAATAGATTTTTTAATAATTCAATTAATATTATGCCTATTGAAAGCAAGATATTTAAGGAAAAGGAATGGAAAAACGACATTTTAAAAAGTTTCTTGAGGATATATTTCATGTTATAGAAGAATTATTTGAAAAATTACAATTACGCATTTTTAAAATAAAAAAAATTAACAATGAAACGAGTGAACACACAAATATTTTTCGGCCGACAACTTCTAAATTAAAAACTGAGCAAAAAGTATTATAAAAGAATCAATTTTTGTCACTATGATTATTAAAGCGTTTTTTAACATTACTGTTTTTATTGTTAATTTGTTTTAGATAGTGTTTAAACGGTTTAAATGGGCTTAAATCTTCAAAAAAGAAAATTATCGATTTCTTTTTGAAATAAGTATAAAATTTAATTATTAGTTTTATATATTTTGAATTATTTTTGTAGAAAAGTTATTTCATATTCAAAACTGAGTAAAAAGTGTGATAAAAGAATTGGATAAATTAAAAAATGTGTGTTTTATGGAAGTTTCTGTATAGCAGAAAATCGTTTCTTGTCATTGAAGTTATTAAAGGATTTTTGCACTAAATTTTTGTTTATTATTTATTACTTTTGGATGGTTTTTAAGTGTTTTAAAATTTCAAAAACAGAAGTATTGAGTACTTTATGAAATGAGCAAAATAGTATATTATGCACCTAGGGGGAGAAAAAGTGCCTCTCCCCTTTGGCGAATACGATATTTTTTATAACAAATGGATGATTTCAGATATTTCTTGAAATACAGTCATGATTTCAGTCCATATTAGATTTTGTATAATGAAGCATGAAATTAATATTAACCTAATTTATGGTAATTTTAGAAGTGATTTATAGTAAGTTACCATACATTGTCCAAAATTCAATTTAAAAATATCTATAAATTTGCTGAAATTTATGGACATTTTTGGTCATTTATGGTCATTTTAAGGCAAATATGGTAACTTGCCATAAATTACCAAAACAATTTTCTTTTTTCATTTCCATAAATTTCCGGAAATTTATAAAAATTTCTCGTAAGTAAGTATACCATTAAGCCATTTCCCTTTCCCCATTTCCCTTTGTAAATTATGGTAATTTACAGGTAAATATCGAAACTTACCATAAATTACCCAAAATTCATTTTTGAAAATTTCCATAAGTTTCCGGAAATGTATGAAAAATTTTGGTCATTCATGGTAATTTTACAAGTAAATATGGTAACTTACAATAGATTACCCAAAATTCAATTTAAAAAATTTCCATGAATTTCCGGAAATTTATGAAAATTTTCGGTCATTTATGGTAATTAAACTAAATAATTAAAATTAAAAAATTAAAAGTAATTAAAGTAAACCCAGTTCTCGTCAGATCACTGAAGTTAACCAGCGTTGGACGCGGTTAGTACTTGGATGGGTGACCATTCAAGAATACTGACATGAGTGCTGTTGGCACATCGTGGGTGTGGTGAGCCCACACTTGTAGTTATTTATAACTACAAGAAAAACCTAGAAACACTACCCGAATCGGGTAGTGTCACGCCTACCCTGAAAGGGAAATGGTTTAATGGTATTACAGGTAAATATGGTAACTTACCAAGAATTCATTTATAAAAATTTCCATAAATTTCCGGAAATTTATAAAAAATTTCGGTCATTTATAGTAATTTTACAGGCAAATATGGTAACTTTCCATTAATAACCGCAAAATTCTATTATCTGCACCAAAAATTTCCTCACAGTTTTTACGGTGAGTGGGCTGATAATCATAAAATGCGATCTCGTAGATGCATAATTTTCATTATTCATCTCTGACGTCACTTTTCAGTCCCCAGGGAGTAAAAAGTACTTTTTACTCCCTAGGGACTGAAAAGTAAAAGTAGGGAGTAAAAAGTAGAGCTTTAGCCCCGCTTCATAGGCATCGAAAAAGGCTGAAATCATGCATGTGTCATAAAAATTCCATTATTTGCTTCCCATACATAAAAGTATTGTTCGAGAAGTGTTATTTCGCATTAAAAGCAGAGTAAGAAAGTATTATCAAAGAATTGGATAAATTGAAAACTGCGCGTTTTACAAAGGTTTTTGTATAGCAGAAAATCGTTTTTTGTCATCAATGTTATTGAAGCATTTTTGCATCTGACTTTTCTTTATTGTTTATAGCATTTGGATAGTTTGTAACAAATATTTAAACAAAAAGAAAGTAATAAGGTCTTTTTGAAATAAGTAAAATTCAATTCTAACTTCTTTCTAAATAAACAAATTTCTATCAAAATCTCTCGAAGATTTTAAATTTGCCTTAGATCTAATCATTAATCATCAGAAAAATGCTTTCTTTAAAGAAACATTGAGTTCAACAACTTTTAGTTCGAAAATGGTTATGGCTCACTTGGTACGACGCTGCTTAAAAATACTTGGCCGAGATTTTCCAACCAAGATCAAAGTGGTTCCATAGCGAAGTTGGTTAGTGCGTGCGGTAGAATACACGGGTTTAGGTAGTTAAGATAGCGTTCGAATCCTCAGCGAGTGCGATTTTTCGAAGCGTTTGAGCGTACGATTATATGTCTAAGTGACCGTATTTGCGACTTGAGTATTATTAAATATACAAAATGAAGATTATATAATAATAATTTTCAAAAATAACTTTTTTCGTTGAGAAATCGTATTATTTACAGCGACTGTCGCTCTGTCTCTGAGATTGAAAAGCCTTTGCATTTTAAATTTTTAGCGGTTTCCAAACAGATTTTCTATTACTTTCTTGAAACTTCCGTTAAAGTATTACATGCTTCTCAGGTTATGATTCATCATTTTCTTGATTACGGAAGGATGTGAATTTTAATTGTCTTTTTCTCATATCCAAGACTATACTCGTAATACATAGTCATAGGATATTTAATCAAATATTTTTTTCCGTGCAGGTTATCCTGATTGGATACCTCAACTTTTACACATACCCCAAAAACAGATTTCAAACAATATTTTTTTTCAAGCTCCTCTTGAACCCGCCTTTCCCCCAAAAGGCGTTAAGTAATATATGGACGATCTCTGATTGGACAAGTAGGATATTTTGAATTTTTTTTCTTTATTTCAGTTGGATTATGCAGGAATTACAATCAAAGGATTTGAAGTGCAAACACCAAGCCAGCCGCCCAATGTTCTCTCGACCTTTTGGTCAAAAAATGAAGTAGATTTGTCTGGTGGTATGGATTTCAGTCCGCGAGGACCAATTTTGGTCCGATTTACTCATTTGAATTATGTCAAATTTAATTACAACATTGTCGTAAATAATGGTTTGAAGTCCGACAAGCGAGGAACGGTCAGAATCTTCCTTGCTCCTAAACTCGATGAGAAAGGAGTTGCATTTACTCTAAAAGATCTGAGGGGCTTGATGATAGAAATGGTGAAATTCGAAGTCACACGTAAGTGATCATTAAATGAAAAATTTATTGAAAATAATTTTTTATAAGTCAAAATGAAAAAAAAAAACTATATTTTCTAGTTTTTTATATTACCGGCGGAAATTACCTATATATAAAAAATAGCAAAAAAAGTCCAATTTTAATGATTTCGAAAAATTGGAATAACAATTATTTAATTTGTAAAAATACTTGTACAGGTTTTTCCTTAGATTCTGCCCTGAGGTCAATCTTGGGTATTAAAAAGGCGCAACATTTTCCAATATGTAAATCTTGTCTAAAAAATGTTGTTTAACGATGTGTGTCGAAAAACTCGCAATCACTATTTTTGAAAATCTAATTGGCTTTTCATTACTGAAAGTTGATTTATATCTCAAATTTGATATTTTGAACACTAAATTTAAGAACAATTTTGTTAATTAAAATTTTATTGTACTTCTTTTCTTTTTTCCAACAAATTTTATTTTTTATTTTAAATGTTAGTTTTCTCGGTTAGAAAAAAACTACGCATCCTATCAAAAACTGGTTTAAAGAAAATTTTTAGATATAATTTAAGCGAACAATTTCTTTGTCATAATTTTATTCTACCTTGAGCCGTTTATCCATAAAAAAAAATATTTTTTATTTTTAATCTTATTTTTCAAGATTGAAACAAAAACTACGCACCCTATCACAAAATGGTTTGAACAAAATTTTGGGGATATAATTTAGGTAAACAATTTTATTAATTAAAATTTTATTATGACTTGTGTCGTTTTTGCGAAAATTTGATTTTTTCCATGTTATTTTTAACGAATGAAACAAAAACTACAGACCCTATCAAAGAACGATATAACAAATGTATAACAAATTTGTGAGACCATTTTTGGTTAACATTTTTTTTACTCATCGTTTTGGGTATCTAGCGTCGATTTTCCAAAAAAATTTCTTTTTTTTCTTTTAATGTTATTTTTTACGATTAAACCAAAGTCTACGCGTTCTATCAAAAAACGATTAAAACAAATTTGTACACCATTTTGAGTAAACAATTTTTGTATCTTGCATAGTTTGATCGGAAAATGTAATTTTTTTTTAATAGCATTATATTAAATGGTCAAGAAATCCGGTTCTGTATAATCCGATTTCCATAATTTTTTCATTAGAAGTTATATGGGAAGTAATGGAATTTTAACGAAAACTTTGGAAAAGTAAATTCGGAAAGATTTCTTTGTATTATCATTTATTAATTAAATTCTAAATTTGTCCACAATTTTAATTTTAGGTTTTGTTGATATTTAAAAACGGAAATAAAATTGATCCTTTTAATAAGAAATAATGATATTTTAAAGAAGATAACAAATTTTTGAACAATTTTAGGTTATCTTTGTGTTCTTAAAAGAGAATTTACAATCTTAAACATTCTGTTGTTATGTTATGTTAGCGTTTTTCTTCTCAAATTGCTATTGTTAATAAAGAATCATTACACTTCTAAGAATAATTACAATATTTGAACAACAATAGGGCTTGCTAGCGTTATTGATTGGAAATCGGTTATTATAAACAAAAATAATTTAACTTTAAGAATCAAACTTACAATTTCGAACAACTTTAGGTTATGGTTGTTTAATGGCTGGAATATTATGCAATATTAAGTCTGAGGTCATTTTGTATTAATGAATATTAATTTTATATTTTAATTTAAAAAGTGTGTGTGAAAAAAATCGCACGCGTAGCCCGCATGTTTAGCTTCTAATACATCCAAAATTTTCTAAAAATAATCATTTATTAGATTTTAATGAATTTCAGTAATATTTATTAAAATTATCTTTGTTTTAAATTTTGCTAAGTCGTATCGTGAGTATATTCATTACTTAAAATTTTGCAACGCTTTTGCACCATGTTTGACCAGGGGGTAGAATTAAGGGAAACAATTCTAAAACTATTTCAATAATTTATTACAATACTATGAAGATTTATCTTTAAAATTAATTAAAGAACTTTGAAAAAATCTCAATTACTTCCAGAGTTATTCCAATTTTTCTAAAACATCGAAATTTGACCTTTATTTGCGATACCTTTTTATTCTTAAGTGATTTTTTGAAAATCAAATATTTAAAAATGATTTTCGAAAATCTTGTTCGTATTACGTCAATCCCGAACTACATAACGAGAAAGTTCACTACTTTAATCCACAAAACAAGAGTTTGAATGCGAAAATCTGTCAAACAAGTTTTATGCGATGTGCTCAGTGAGTTGAAGCAGGGATTATCTTCCTGTTGAAATGAAAGACTACTCTAAAATAAAAAAAATTCGGTTTCATGTTGCTGCTGAAGCGTGATTCTGCAAGCAAAAAAAAAAGAGAAATTAAAATTTCTCATCATGTTTGTGAATGTAGATTAGAAAAGAATGATGTTGCGAATTCATGAAAAACGTGAAGACACCTTTTCAAAAGAAAACAATGCAATTTTTTTAGTAACAGAAAACGTGACAAAAATTTAGCAAGAAAAAAAATATCATAAAAGAACTTTTATATGAAAATAGTATTTTATATTTCAAATATTCATAAAAAGTCTATAAAATGGTCCATGAAAAAATGCGTAGGTAATTCGGAAACACGATTTCAGAGTAGGATCGTGCAGTGATAACGTGTTTATGGGATAATAAAATATTCGGTAATACATTAAAAGTTCACAAATAAATTACTGACGTTCACTAATAAAATCATACTAAAGTTAGTTATTGATCATAGAATCATCATAAAATACATATTTTTTGAAATTTCTTTTACGTAATAAATTTTTGGGAAATAGCTTTTTAGACCGTAGGTCACGGAAAACTTAGAAATCAGGGGAAAAAATAATTTCATTTTTTTTTTTTTTAAATGCAACTGTTTGGTTGAAAATTAATCTTCTTGGGTGGACGATCCAACTATTTTGTTTGAAAATTCGTCTTTTTTCTGAATCCAACTATTTTTTATTCAGAATTAAAATCTTTTTCGGTCGAAATATCTGGTTGATTTTCCATTTAGGGCGCAAAATTCAATGTCCCTGGTGTTTGAAAAAAATAATGGGTTTGTAAATTGGTTTAAGCTTTGTAATATTCAAGACTTCATAGTAATTTTTTCATTTCAAACGACATAAATTAACCGTTATTATCTAAAACTATCAGAGCAATTATATGTTAAAAAATGTAAATTCACATTAATTTTCACTTAGTTTGCAATGCAAAAATTATTAAGATTTTTTTCCAATTTTGCGGAGAATCATCCATCTAATATACACTATTTATTGAGAACGCATCTTTTTTGGTTAAAAATACAATCACTTGGGTGAAGATTGAACCACTTTGTACAAAAATATATTTTTTTAAGATTCATAATTTTAGTTGAAAATTAATCTTGTCAGTTGAAAGTTTAAATACTTTGTTGAAAAACTCTTTCCTTTTCGGTTGAAAATTAATTTTTTAAACTGAAAATGTAACTACTTCATTTTGGGTTGAAAATTAATTTTCTTTCTTGAAAATTCCAGTTTTTAGCAAAAGTTGAAAAACTTTGTAAAAAAATATTTGATTGGTTAAATGTTCATCTCTTTTCATTAAAATATTACTATTTGCTTGAAAATTCGACTTTTTTTAATAGAAAACTAATCTTGTTGTTCTTTTTTGGTTAAAAATGCTAATTGAAATAAAAACTGTTCGGTTGAAAATTAACTTTTTTGTTGGAAATTCATGTTTTCGGGTTAAAATATCAACTGCTTTACAGGAAATTTGTCCTTTTGATTGATATATTAATAATTCGGATGAAACTTTTTTTCTTTCTTGACTGAAAAATATTCGTTGAAAATTCTTCTTTTTAGTTGGAAAATTCATCTTTTTGGTGGGGAATTGAACTATTTTGTTAAAAATTCGTCTTCTTGGTAAGAAATTGATACTTGCGGGTTGAAAATTCAACGGTTTTGTAGAAAATTCGTATTTTTTGTTGAAAATCGGTCTTTTTGGGTCAAATTTGGACAACTTTTAAAATCTCCATTTTTTGGTTTGCAGATTCATAATTTTAGTTTGAAAATTCATCTCTTTTGCTAAAAAATTTTACTACTTCATTTAAAATTAGTTTTTTTTTTTGGAAAATCAATTTTTATTACTGAAAACTTTTACTTTACCATTTTTGGTTTAAAATTGATTTTTTCAGTAGAAAAAAGAACAATTTGTTGGGAAATTAATGTGTTTTGTTAAAATTCATCTTTTTGGCAGAAAATTAATCTTCTTGGTGGAAAATTATTTTATTTGGTTGAAAATTCATCTGTGTAGGTTGGAAATTCAACTATTTTGTGAAAATTTTTTTTATATATTGTTGAACAATCGACTCTGGTTGAAAATCTATCTAATTTGTTACAAATTCATTTTTTGCGGTTAAATGTCAACTTTTTGGGTTAAACATTCAACTATTTTTGTTGAGTTTTAATCTTTTTTGTTTGAAAATTCTATAATTTTGTTCAAAACTCGTTTTTATAAGTTAAAAATTCAAAAATGATTTGGTAGAAATTTACAAAGTTTCGTTATTAATTTCATTTTTTTGTTGAAAATTGAACTAGTTTTTTGAAAAGTAATCCTTTTTGGTCGGAAGTTCGTCCTTTTGGATTGCAAGATCATCTTTTGTGGTAGAAAATCATCTTTTTTCGATTAAAATTAGTCCTAATTTTTCCTTTGTTGAAAATTCGACTATATTGTTAAAAATTAGTTGTTTTTGTGGGACATTAATCTTCTTGGTTGAAAATTCGTCTTTTTGGTTGAAAATTCAGCGTTGTATCTTGAAAATTCAACTATTTGGTTAAAAATTCTACTATTTTATTGAAAATTCAATTATTTTGTTGAAAATTCAACTCGCTAGTTAGAATTTCAACTATTTTGTAAAACATTCAGTTTTTTCTTGTCGAAATGTCAAATTTTGAGTTAAAAATTCAACTGCTTTTAGTTGACGTTTAATTTTTCTTTAATTCGACAATATTGCCGAAAATAATTATTTGTAGGTTGAAAATTCAACAATTTGTAAAAAATTTTACACTTCTGTTGAAACTTCAATTATTCTTTCAAAAATCAAACTAATTTGTTAAAAAATCATCTTTTTTAGTTGAAAATTCAACAATTCGTTTGACAAGTTGATATAAATAAATAGATTTAAAGTTGTCAAATTTAAATTTGGAAATGTTTTATCATTTATAAAAGATTCTACGTTACTGATTTTACCAGATTAAAATTCTGGTCCTTGAATCTTAACGGCGAGGGAAAATGAAAAATTGGTCAGGGAAAAATCAGGAAAAAGTCAGGGAATTTTGAAAATGAAGTTGTTTTGCTACACTGAATAAGTAATTTGTTGTAGTTAAAAATAAAATAAATAATATAAATATATAATGCAAAATTATTTTTATCAATTGATAATTATTTTATAAATTAAATAAATATTTATCGCCAACATAAATTTTTGAAAACTATTCAAAATAATTCGAAAATATTTGTAATAATTGATAATTATTTCATAATTGTGTTCTAATTGTTTAATAGTAAAACCTGGTGACAACAAAATCGAGCATAGTTCTAGTTCGTCTTCAGTTACGATTCCCTACGAGCAAACTTTCCGAAATTTGAACCAGGAAAGCGCAACAGCAAATATAACAGAATCTGAAAAATTTACTTTTTGTGGATGTGGATGGCCAGATCACATGTTGCTGCCAAAGGGAAATAAGGATGGATTCCCCGTGGAATTATTCGTCATGGTTTCTGACATTGAAGGCGATGAGGTGAATTTTAATCGTTTATGGAAGTTTAGGAACATTTTATTATTTTTTTCCAGTCGCATTTTTAATATTGATTAATTAATCAAATAAAGTATTGAGTTTTTGCAAAACATGAGGTTTTAATTTTTATATTTGCTAATTCAAATACTTTTCAATTTCGTAACTGGAATTCTGTTTTCAACTTTACTAAAAGTATTTTTTTAAAGTAAGGGAACGTCAGGATGAATTTTACATTTTAATTTAAATTTATAAATTTATTTTAGAATTACGTCAGGATGATATTTTAGATTTTAGACCCCCTCACCAATCTATTGAAGATTTTACAAATCCCCCCCCCACTTCCCCCGCCCCTCCACACACACATATTTTTACGTAAGATTTTATATTTTTCACTATATAAATATATATCAATTCTTTTCACAATAAACGAGATTGCAAGGGATTTCAAAAAATTAAAAAAATGTCGAGCGATTTCAACGTATTTCCACAGGTTTCGAGGAATTCTAAGGTATTTCAAAGGACTACAAAATATTTTCAAGGGTTACAAAATTTTTACGGAATTTAAGAGATTTCCAATTTGCAAAGATTTCAAAGGATTTTAATGGATTGTAAGAAATATAAAAAAATTTAGATTCTTTCGCGGGATTTCAAAGGAATTTAAGATATTTCAAAAGATTCCGAAGTATTTTGACGGATTTTGAAGGATTATCATGGGTTTTAATGGGATTTCCAGGATTTTTAGAATTTTAAAGGGCTTTAAGGGATTTTAAAGAATTTTAGGAGATATGAAAAAAGTCACGGCATTTCAAAGGATTTAAAACTATTTCATGTGACATTGAAGTATTTTCACAAATTTTGAAGCATATCAGGAGATTCTAATAAGATTTTGGTGATTTTACGGGATTAAAAACAATTTGGAAATTCATGGGATTTAAAAAGATTTCCAAAGATTACCAAGTATATCCACGGATTTTAGACGATTTCCTATGATCTCAAAAGGGTCAATAAAATTTCGAATCATTTTAACCTATTTTCAGAGATTTACAAGATGTAAAATGATTTTGGAATATCATGAAGGATTTAAAGAGATTTTAAAAAATTTAAAGAAAGATAATTAGATTTTATGTGATTACATGGGATTTAAAGTGGCTTTATAATATTTTAATAATATTTCCAAAAACTTATTCACAGGAATTGACAGTTTTTAAAGCGTTTCAATTGTTTGAAGAGATTTTCAGTATTTGAAGGTATTCCCAGAGATTTAAGGTTTTTAAAAATAATTTTAGAAGATTTCAAGGACCTTTAATATATTTCAAAAACTTTAAATAATTTGAAGGGATTTGATGTTAATCCGAATTTTCTATTTTGTTTTTGTATGTTTTACATAAAAGAAGATAGTTTCAAGCACCAATAATTTGTCCACATAATTATTTCTGTTAAATTTAATTGATTTTATGTATTGCAAACAATTTGAATTTAAAAAAACACACAAAAATCATAATTAGCGCTAAAAACTAGCAAACCCCAATTTTCTACTTATGGGTTTTTTCGGGACCCTATAAAGAAGACATATGGTGGCGAAATTAAAAAAGTAATTATTCATTTCTATTCTATAGCTCATTGTGAAGATGAATGTTCAGTTTAAACTCGATTCACCTAATATTCTGAATAAAATGTACAAAAAAGACTTTTTTTTACTTATGGGAAGTACGTGTTAAACTGCATGGGGTTTGCGGAACCTCTAAATATCATATCTTACACACAAAAGACGCTTTTATTTTGATATGGATTCGAAAAAATTTGGGGGCGATATGCAGACAAATACAAAAAAAAATTTCCAATGCATATTTGGACCACACTAGCGTATAGGTCCTTTGTTGCATGTTCCATATTGTTTTAATTTTCTTTTTTTCTTTAAAATAGCTCCTAATTATTTGTTAATTCTAGTTTCTCGGGTAGTAAGCAGAGGCGAATAATTTTTATATGTATACAATTAATATTAATATTTTAATATTTTGCAGAGATTTTACAAGGATTTTAATGATTTCCCAAAGACTTCAATTATTTCATACAAATTTCAAAGGTTGCACAAACATTTCAATGATTTTATAAAGATTTCAATAATATTATTATGTATATAATATTATAATATTATAATATAACAGGGGGCAATGCCCGCCCCCCATAAAAATCGACCTAGGAGTGGCAAAAATCTACCTGAAATCTTTGTGAAATAATTGAATTCTTTGTGAAATCTTTTAAATGTATCCGAAATCTTTTTCGAAATTTTTGAAATCTTTGGGACATCATTGAAATCTTTGCGAAATATTAAAAATCTTTGTGAAATCTTAGAAATCTTTGTGAAATCATTAAAATCTTTGTAGAATCTTTCTGAAATCTTTGGAAATCTTAGCAAAATATTAGAATTTTTCTGCAATACTTGATAATATTTGTAAAATTATTGAAATCTTTGGGAAATCATTGAAGTCTTAATGGACTCTTTTCAATCTATCCGAAATCCTTGCAAAACATTTCAAATCTTGTGCAGTCTTTGAAATCTATCTGAAATATTTGTGAAATATTTAAAATTATTAAGAAATATTTGATAATATTTGGGAAATTATTGAAATCTTTTGTGAAATATTTAAGAAACCCTTGAACTATTTGAAAAATATTAAAAATATTTGGTAATATTTGTAAAATTTTTGAAATCTCTATGAAATCTTTGTCACATCTTTCTGAATAATTTTGAAATTTTGCGAAATATTTAAAATATTTTTGAAATTATTGAAATCTTTAAGAAATCATTGAACTCTTTGCAAAATATTAAAAATATTTCGTAATATTTGTGAAATTATTGAAATCTTTATGAAATATTTGTGAGATCTTTCTGAAATAATAGGAAATTTTGCGGAATATTTAA
>CAKNYM010049865.1:116902-145336 GCA_932195095.1 Andricus curvator
AATATTTTTGAAATATTTGATAATATTTGTGAAATTATTGAAATCTTTAAGAAGCCATTGAACTCTTTGCAAAATATTAAAAATATTTGGGAATATGTTTGAAATTATTGAAATCTTTATGAAAGCTTCAAAAGCTTTGCGGAATGTTAAAAATATTTGGTAGTATTTCTAAAATTATTGAGATCTGTAGGAAATCATTGGAATCTTTGTGAAATATTTCTTTAATCTTTGGAATATTTGCGAAATATAGAAAATTTTTGTGAAATCTTAGAAATCTTTGGGAAATCATTAAAACTTTTGTGAAATATTTTAGATCCATCTTAAATCTTTGCTATGTATCTTTGTGAAATCTCTGGAAATCTTTCCAAAATATTTGAAATATTTTCGAAATATTTAGTAATATTTGTGAAATCATTGAAATCTTTGTGAAGTTTTTGGAAAATCATTGAAGTCTTTGGAAAATCTTTTAAATCTGTCCAAAATCTTTTAAATCTTTTGAAAACTTTTGCTAAATATTTGAAGCCCGCGAAATCTTTTGGAAATAATTGAAGTCTTTGTGAAATCTTTTAAATCAATCCGAAATCGTTGTGAAATCTTTGAGAAATCATTGAAATCTTCGTGAAATCTTTGTAAAATCTTTTTGAAATCTTTAGAAATCCCTGCAAAATGTTAAAATTTTTTTTTAAATTATTGAAATTGTTGTGAAATCTTTGGGAAATCATTGAAGTCTTTGTGAAATCTCTTGAATCTATCCGAAATCTTCGCGAAATCTCTGACATCTTCCTGGAATCTTTAGAAAATCATTTAAATCTTTCTACAATCTTTCATATCTTTGTGAAATCTTTGGTAATATGAATTTTATACCTGTATTCATTATTATCTATTATTTACTATTTATTGTTTATTATTCTTTTATGTACAATTTTTACATGATATGATACTATTATACTATGTACAAATTGTGCCATTCAATATTACAAGTCTATGCCCCTGCCCCCACCTAGAAAAAAATGCTCCGCCGCTTCTGATAGTAAGTATAACTATGAATTGTATTGAATAAGACATGGCTGAAAATATTTGAAAAAATAACGTTACATAGGGGGGGGGCAGACAACTTTATTACGACTTGTTACATGGGGGCAGGGGTAAAAGTTTGGCAAAATATAGGTTACATAATTTATGGATGGTCCCCAAAGGAAAAAAATGGATGCGGTGCTTTTTCGATAGAGAATAATTGACTCAATATTATAATTTTCCAGGTTGTGCAAAAATTAGAGGAAGGTTGCAACGATGCGGCAAGTTTCTGTGGTGTGAGAGGTGGCAAATATCCTGATGCACGTCCTATGGGGTATCCATTTGATCGTAAATCCCGCGATGGGGTGAATACTTTGGCCGAATTTTTGTCCGGAAATATGGCGGTCGCGGATGTAAAGATCATTTTCACGGAACAAGCATCCACGACACCTGCTGAAAGTACGGATAAGCCTTCACCCAGTGTGAAAAAGACTTAAGGATGTCCTAGAGACGTTACGGGAGATCCCTAAGACGTCTTTTGGATGATGTCTTTTAGACATCCTAGGGATGCTCTTAAGAAGTCTAATGTCAGTACTGTCTAATGTCTAAAGTCTAATGTATAGTACGAGGACTTTCTATGTCTTTAAGACGTCTTTGGGACATCTTTAGAACATCAGGCGTCTTAGAGACGTTGATTGGACTAACATTGGACGTCCTAGGAACGTCCCAAGGACGTTCTTGGGATGTTCATGGTTTTGTGCCCACTGGTTAAGCTTCTCGTGAATTTCGAAATCAGAACGAGGATACTCTCGGGAGTTTGCTCTAGAAATCTCTTGAGTGACTCCAACAAAATTGATTGTTCTTTATAATTGGATAGCTACCTACTGAAAAATGTATGATGGACGAGAAAATCTTGCAAAATATATGTATGCAATTAAATATGAAAAGCTAAAGCATGTACTAACCAGTGAGAAAAAATAATAAGGATGTCCTAGAGACGTCTTCGGGACATCCCTGATACGTCTTTTAAAACATGTCTTTTGGACATCCTGGGGATGCTCTTGAAACGTCTAAGGCCAGTACGAAAGATGTCCTGAGAACGTCCTATGTCTTTAAGACGTCTTTAGGACATCTTTAGGACATTGGACGTTTTAGAGACGTTGATTAGACTGACATTGTACGTCCTGGGAACTTCCTAAGGACTTTCTTGGGATTTTTGTGGTTTTGTGACCTCTAAGTGGCTTTTCTCTCAATTTTAATAAAATGAAGCCTGATGACAAAGTCGCGTTTTATTTCCATCCTTTATCGTCCTAAGAGGACACTTAGATTAAAAATGTGAGAGTGGCTATAAGTTTATTCTCAAGAAACGAGGAAATAACTCGATACAAATATTTTTAGTTGAGGAATAAACGAACAAAACGTGATAAATTTTACGTAATAATACGATTTATTAAGGCTTTTTGAAAGTTTTTCTTTCATAAATAACCAATAATCGATAATTTAGAAATACCTAGTCATTCTTTAACTAATTTTCTATTGTGTGAACAATTTTAATTTGTGAAAATAGTCTTTTCTTTAGGTAGGTCGCGAAATGAACGTTTTTTTTAGATGTTATGAGTTCTTTAATAAATGATAAGAATAAAATAATTCGGTTAAATAATTTTAAAATTATTTGAATAATTTATGTTTGATCAAGTATATAGTTTACCTAAGAAAAGCAGGAAAAACATTTCATCTCAACAAATTTACGACAAATTTTAATATTTTTATGCACTAATTTGTTTTCTAAGAATACTCGTAATTATTATTTAAGCAATTGCTTCCTCATAGAGGAATGACCTAAATTCTCAAATATACTTTTTTGACATATTCCCATATAAGTCGACCCCAGAAACTCGAAAATATAATTTAAAAAAAAACGGATGTGTGTTTATATAAGATTTTTCTTTTTAATATTTAAAAAACAACAATACGATTTGCAGTGCATTTATTCGCGTCTTCGATACCTATCGATCGACCTACTTTTAAAACACTTATGACCTACTAGTACCGATTTATGAAGTTTTAAAAAAATGGTTTATTCTGTTTATATAAGAAAAACTTTTTTGATTTTCAAAATACAACAATACGATATCCAGTCTGTTTGTTCGCGTCTCCGAGACATATCGATCTACCTTTCGTCGAAACTTTTATGACCCACCAGTACCAATTTACATATGAAGTTTAAAAACAATGGTTCATTATGTTTATATGAGACAAACTTTTTTAATATTCAAAATACAACAATACGATATCCAGTGTATTTGTTCGCGTCTTCGAGATTTTCCGATCTACCTATTGCTGAAACTTTTTTGACCAGCATGTACCGATTTATTAAGTTTCAAAATAATGGTCTATTCTGTTTATATGAGAAAAACTTTGTTCATATCAGTAATACTACAGTATCTGACATGTTTGTTCACATCCTCGAGACACGTCGAATGACCTATTCACGAACCTTCTATGACCACTTATGACCTAGCATTGCCGATTTATAAATTTAGAAAATATGTTGTTGATCTTGTTGATCTGAGCAAAACTTTTTTCAATATTCGGAATAAAACAGTAATGTATATAATATATTTGTTCGCGTCTTTGAGACGCATCGATTGCCAAAATTAAGAACCTTTCATGACCTACCATAACCTACCAATATTGTTTTAAAATGTTCCAACAAAAATATTTTTCTTGTTTATAAGAGGATTTTTTCTAGATTGAGAATATAACAGTACTGCATTTGATATAATTGTACGCGTCTTCGAGATGCGTGGATTGATCTATTGCCAGTAAGACAGAAACATAAGCTTGAAAAATATTGAAAGTATTAATTTTTTTTCTGTTAAGGAACAGCCTCCCTCTATAAAGAAGTAAATTATTATAAATATAAATATAATAAGCCAAATAATATAATGCAATAATAATATAATGAATAATAAAATAAATATAAATACACCTATAATAAATACAGCCATAGTACTTCGTAGCTGTATTTCTACCTATTTTAATAGATTTTCAAGGTTTACAAAGATTTCAATGGATTTCAAAAGATTTTAACAGATTTCTAGGGAACTTTAGGGAAAAAGCTAAATTTTATTTTAAGCAATTTATATGGATTTGAACAATTTCAAGGGATATAAAAGAATTAAAAAAATTTCGAAGTAATTAAAACATTTTTGGTCATTTAAATAGATCGGTATTGGCATATAGTGCATAGAGCCTTATGGTTCCAATCCAAGCTAAAAAGATTTTGTGTTATAGTAAATGGTTTGTTTATTTTCTAGGGATTATCTACTATATTAGCTCTTGATGTTAGCAAGAATGTAGAATTAGGAAATATGTAACGATTTAGTTTTATATTTACCGCTCAATTACTTCGTAAGAACTTCAAAATGGACTTTTTTCAAAACACAATTTCATGACAAAGCTTAATGAGAAGTGGTTTAGTAATAAGATTATTTGAATAGCGTGAGTGCAAGAGAAATGTAGGGCGCAGTTGGTTAACCAACAGGTTAAGAGTTTTAAAAAAATTCTATAAAAGAGTTACGAGCTTTGGTTTCTAACGCAAGTAAGTAGTAAGCACTCATTTTTCAAAATATATTTCGTTTTAGGTGAATATTTAAAGTAGAATATAGTATAAAAATTGCACATTGGAATCTATCGATTAAATAATATAAGCAATTATTGGCAACAGTATTACAATTTTGAGAGTGATTTTGTAATAAATTGAAGCAATTTCAACTTAATTTTTTACTTCATATAGCAAAATATGAATTTCAGTTACACTTTGAAATGCTTTTTTCAGTGCAGAAATATACTTTTGTTAAAAATATAGACAATAAATTAGGCAATTCATACCTTGAGGACTAATTTCGGCTCTAATATAGTTAGGATAGACTTTTTATTGTTCATTTATGAATAATTTTATTTAATTTTTTAAATGATGAAGTTTCTATAAAGTAAGTGCATTCAACAAAAACATAATGTAGGTTTATGTAAAATTGTATGGGGTTTGGTAGATTTCCTGTTGGCGGGTTCATATAACAATGTCTATTGTTAATTAAATTTGTAGCTATGCTTCATTTTGTCAAAGACATTATGGGAAAGGCTTAAAGATCGATTGCTTTGTACTATTTTTAATAAAGGATCTTTTATAAACGGAATAAAACAAATTTATATTTATATTTCAGATACAAATTAAAAATTTTTAAATTTATTTGTTTATTTTAAACAAACAAAAAAAGATTTTTCTTCCATAAATGATGATTTTAACAAAATACTTGAATTTTGAACTAAATAAGAAAATTTTCAATAAAATAGTGGAATTTTCAACCTAAAAAGATGAATTCACAACAAAGGAGTGTGATAGTTGATGCTTCAACCAAACCGAGAAAATGTCATAAAAAAATGTATTTTAAAACCAAAAAGACGAATTTTCAACAAATGAAGATCTTTCAGTCATTAAAGAAAAAAAGATTTCATCTCAATTGTGGAACCTTCAAGACAAAAGACGAATCTTTTGTAGAAAAATTGAATTTTAAACAAGAAAATATGAATTTTCAACCAACGAGATAAAACTTCATTAAAAAAAAAATTTTTTCAACAAAGTAATAACTCAGTTATATTTCAAATCAGAGCTTAATTGTATTTACATTTGATGCGATTATTCTTCTTTAATGATGTTTTTATGTACCTTTTTGAAATGGAACTGTCCGCGTAAAGTTTTCTTTTTTGGCTAAATTACCTTTGATAAATCCTGGAATAGAAATGAAATATATAAATAAAAATTCTTTAACTTTTTAAATTCAAAATGCTTCAATAGAATTCAAAATTATTAATATAATATGTAAGGGAATTACTTTACAATATTGTTTTAATAAATTTTGATGTCTTATTTCTTCAAAAATTGAATGAATTAATATCGATTATACGTATAGCGTTCAATCTAATTTTTTGCGTTGAAAAAACAAAGATATCACAAATAGGAATTACGTATTTTTAGAACTTTTACTCTAAGAGATAAATTTTTCGTTATTTCATGTGACTAGCTACTTTTTTGGTAGCGATAGTGGTAACAAAGTTAATTTTATCGTTCCCTTTCCATAGTTACTTTTAAAATGCAGTTCACAATTTTTTTTTGTAACAATCAATACATTTGATTGCTTTTGCAACTATTTTTTCAGAATAATGATCTACTTACAATTCTATAAATAAACTGATTTTAGTTGAAAGTATGTGAGAATTTTCTCATTTATATAGTAAAAATGTTCAATTCAGCTAAAGTATAATTCCATGAAATGTTTTCTATTTAACTGTAATTTTTCCTATCTACATTAGGGTTGTCTCTCCCATAGAAAATTTATTATAGTTCAATTATTATAAACCTATAATAATTTTCTCTACAAAATATTTTTGCGAGGCAATGAAACGTAACTTTTTTTATTAGTTTCCGCAAGAGACTGGCTGGGGCATTGACGAAAGATTGAAGCCTTGAAAATAATAATACATTAACTCTTTATTATATTTGTAATCACAAGTTAATTGTAACATATTAAGACGACTTTAAATCACAAACAATTTGATATTTTATTTTCACAATTTTTTTGTAAATTGAATTGAAAGAGTCGGGGATTGGGGTTTACATTCTCCACTTTAAAATGGTAAATTATTTTGCGTTTGAGACCTACTGGAGTTTCCCCTATTTCATCTCGGGTCAATGGGGTAACCGCGTTGGTTTTTATGTTTATCTTTGCCCGTACTTTATGTTGAGTGCGAACACTGTATGTATACATTCCAGCAAGAAAATCAGTACACTCCAATATTGCGAAGACGTCACCATCCAAAGTTGATAATACAATTTGTTCTTGGGTTGGCATGGGCCGAAAGACATTCCGTTTTATGAGTATTTCAATTGGTTTTTCCGCAGGAAAAGTATATCTTCGGAATTCAAATCGCTGTTTTGGATTTGTATATGGAATTAGCCGAATAAATTGAAGTTGTTCAAGTAAATATCCATATCCGTCAGCAGAAGGAAGCCTGGTAGGTGGAGCCATGCACTTGGCATCGGCAGGAGAAGGAGACCTGGATCTGGCACGAAGAGGAGGTTCAGCCGGAGGAAGAGACCTGACAGGAGAAAGAGACCTGACAGGAGAAAGAGTCCTGGCAGGAGAGTGTTGTTTGTCAGAAAAGGCAGATGGTCCGTCAAGAGGAGCGCCAGGAATAGAAGCGTCAATAGGTAGACCCTCAGACTGTGAACTTAACTCTGCAAGAAGGAACAGAGGATTAATTTTTTTAAGTATCTTGGTACATCATGAACTTCTCGTGGCAAAATCGCGAGGAAAGGCTAAAAGTACATTGAGGGAAGATGGCCCTGGGAAATTCATTGGAACTTGGAACCGAAATATTCAGGGACAGAAGCACAGCCGGTTACCGACACATGAGTTTAAATGTAGGCATTCGATAGCATCGAGTGCCCGCATCCATCCTCGGCGTCCAGGCTTCCGCTCAAAAGCTATAATGCCGTCGGTCAGTTCTATAGATCATTTTTACTGTTTGAATGAAACAAATAACTCTAAACGAACTAACACTAGGAACCTACACCCTTCGAAATATTATTTCAGATTCATAATCCGCTCAGTATTAGGAAATTACCAAACTTATATTTTGTTAAAAAATTAGATGCGCTTTTCAGTTATTCTCGAGAGAAAATTCTTTAAGAAATACACACGCATGAGGTACAAAGAGAACTTCAACTTTAGCTCGAATTGTAAAGCAGGCATTTGATTTTTAATGTCCGGTATTTTCAAAATAATGTAAATAAACAAAGTACCCAAAGTATCCTGCATTTAACTCTTTATGTAAGCATGCTTCAGCAACTAAGTCGGACAAACTTCCGGTTTCACTTTAATTACATTTTCCCCCGGAAAGAATTCAGATTAAATTAGTATTCATTTCGGAAAAACTGAAATAGGCTTTAAAAAAGAATAACAATTGGAATATTATGCGGATTACGTAGGAGAAATTTTTATTTGCGGAAAGCTTAAAAACATTTTTTTAGTTATAGATATAACATAGTATGTATTATATTTACCCATAGAATTAAGGATGGTCATCAAGGTAAATATCAAAGTGTAAACGATCTCCATTTTTTGCAATGAGGAGAGAAACTGATTATTGCGTTGGTGAAGAATTTCGTTTACAGTGTTATCAGTGCTCATTATATTGCTTCATTACATGTAATTTATTATTTAATAGACTATATTTAATATTCTCCTTCTGAGATATTCATATTCACATTTCACGAAGCAGTCCAACGAAAGAAATTTATTTACCTCAACCAAGGCTAGATTCTGGAAAATAAAGCGATAAGATAAAAAAGTTAATAATTTTTGTATATTTTAAAGTTTTCCATTTGCACTATTCTTTTCTCTCTTCCACATTACCATTAACAATAATATTGCCATTCTTGAAAGTATAATTAAAAATATTTTTTCCGAGACCAGAAGATACCTTAAAATGTATTTATATTGAGAATTCTTTTGCTAAGAAGACACTTCTCGCGCGCGTAAATCATAATCACCATCTATTATTAATTTTTATCTTCCTTACAATTTTCACTATTCTGATTGGAATCTTTCAAGTTTTAGTGCATTTTTTTAAAACAGTTTGATTTTGAGGCCACAAGCTCTAAATTATTCTTCAGTTTTGAGAGCTTATATTTCGATATTTCATTTTTTCATAATTCTGACCTTTTTCATTTGGACCTCAAAGGATAGTTCAAATTATCATCAAATCTTATGTGTAAGTTTCTCTAACATGAACTATATTTAATTGAAGATTGAAAACATATTACGACTTAACATTTTGCAATATCTGACTAACACTATTCAAATAACAAGGCATATTAGACAAGAGTTATCTCGTACGCATCAACAAATAAAAAGCTGTACAAAAATATATGAAAGCAATTAAGATTTCCAGATACGTAAAAAACATTGACATCCATGAAAACAGTAAACTTGCGAAAATAATAATTTTTTTAAACATATTTTACTAACAGGAATTCAATCATTTTGAAAAAATGTATTAAAGAATAGCATAAAACCTTTCTTATATAATATTTAATATATAATATATATATATATACATATATATAATATATAATATATAATCTTATATAATATTGATCTACTACTAAATCAGTTATTTTAATCAAAAAAATACGATTTACGTGCAATTAAATATTCAAAATAAAAAAAAATCATTCAAAATTTTCCTAGGAACCTTAGGAAATTTTTCTTAATAAAGTGTTTACATGTACGAAAACGAGAAAAGTCAATTGGCTCTAACTGTGCGCTGTTCGGCATAGTAATATCATTTGAACCATTTGTTGAGCTTTGGAACATCGTTGAGAATTGAAATTTTTCCGCCCGTTGATACGAAGAAAATCAAAGAATCCTTGCAAAAGTAATAAAAGTGACTGAAGAATAACGATTCTAACAGTTACTTTTACTATAAAGATGTAATTCGATAATAATGATTTTCTTAAAAAAATATTTTTGTGAGATATTGACGAAAGTTTGAAGCCTTAGGAGCCATAACACATTGCCTTTTCATTATTATCAATATGTAATGAAAAGTTATTTGTAATAGGGATGGCCAAGTCGATTCCGATTCCTTCGAAGAATCGATTCTTGGCGTCGGTTCTTCGATTCTTCGGAACCGATTCTTGGTTCTAGGGAATCGATCCTTCGTTGGAATCGACATCGATTCCGATCACAGAGTTAGAAGAGAATACATTTTTGTTTTCCTCAAGGTTATCTGTGATTGGTTACTGGCGTGTTTCGGTTATTTCATTGGAGGCATTGTTTTTAATTTTTACAACAAACCTCTCCAAAAACCCTTCAAAATTTTTAATTTACGCGGGCTTTTTGAGGTGGGGGGAGTGGGGGAATATTTGAATAGGAATCAAAGAATCGATTCCTGCCTTCGATTCTTCGATTCCTCGGAATCGACGCATCTGGCGGAATCGAGGAATCGAAGAATCGATTCTCACCGAGCGTTACCCATCCCTAACTTGTAACATTTTAAGATGACTTAAAAGCACAAACAATTTTATATTTTACTTAGTACTTTTTTCAAATTAAATGAATGGTATGGGGGATTTTGTTTACATGATACACTCTATAATGCGATAAGATTGAGTGATTGGAACCAACTGGAGTGTCCCCGATCCTAGCTGAAGTCGTTATGGTAATTCTGCCGCTTTTCGTATTTATTTTAGCCCGTCCTTTGCGAAGACTATGTGTATATATTCCAGCAAGAGTATTACTACTCGCCAATATTGCCAAGACGTTACCATCAGATGTTGATAATATAATTCGTTCTTAAGTTGGTATGGGCCCAAAGCAACGTGAACCTGTGAATAGTTCAATTGGTTTGTTTTCTGAAAGAGTGAATCTTCGAAGTTCGAATAGTCGATGCGGATTATCACAGGGAGTCAGCCGAATTAATTGAAGTTGGTCAAGTCCATATCCAAGTACGTTAGAAAAAGCGAGTCTGGTAGGTGGATCTATATACCTGGCAGGAGGAGACCTGGAACTGGCACGAAGAGAAGGATCGACAGGAGAAGCAGGTCTGGCCGGATAATAAGATCTGTCTGGAACACGGGCGCCATTAGGTAAACAGTCGAATTGTGAGCTTAACTCTCTGAAAGAAGAAACAGTGGATTCATTATTTTAAGAATGTTCATGTATCGTGAACTGCTCGCGACAAAATTCTGAGAAAAGGCTAAGGACATTAAGGGGAAATTTCCCTGGGAAATTTATTGAAAGCTGGACCAGCAATATTCAGAAAACATCATTCGAGAAGGCTCCTGGGAAAGTTTGGGTTTTTAGATCATTTTTACTGTTTAAAAAAAAACATAACTTTATACCAACTAACAGTGTTAACCTACACCCTTCAGAATATTGTTTGGATACATAATCCTATCAGTAATAAGACATTACCTAACATGAACGGCGATGCGACGTTCTTTTGACTGATTGTTAGATCAGACAGGAGCGCTCCGCATTTGTTACTAGAAGGTCTGGGTTAAATTCTTGCTGCTAGAAATTTTTTCAATTTTTTCTTACATTCAAATGCTTGTCTATTGCAACTGGCTATTAGAATTATTTCAGTAAAGTGAAAATATTCATTTGAAAAAAACTTCAGGAGAATACTTTAGTTTTTCAACGTTTAGCATTTCTTATCCAAATTTTGTTGGATTAATTACTCTAATCTTAAATATAAATATTATTATAATAATGAAAAATTTCTTTTATTTTTGTTTTAATATCAATTTCGAAGCAATTTTGTTATCAAACATATTATTACACCTTGTACCTTTTTTCCAAAAATTTAATTTGTTGATTTGTAATGTCATTTTTCACGATAAAGACAAAAACTAAGCGTCGCATTCAAATATGATGTGTAACAAATTTGTCGATTTTTTTGGTGAACATCTTTTGTTTATTCATTTTTTTGTATCTGTGCCGCTTTTCCAGAAAATTTTTTTTTTTTTTTTTAATGTTATTTTTTACGATTTAATCAAAGACTATGCGTCCTATCAAAAATTAATAATAACAAATTTGTAGATCTTTTATGGTTGAACAACTTTTGTCTATTCATTTTTTTCGTATTTTGTGTTCGTTTTCAGAAATTTAATTTTTCATTTAATTTTGTATGATTACAACAAAAACTACGCATCCTATCCTAACAATTTGTATTGTATCATTTTTTTCGTATCTTCCATAGTTTGACCGCTAATTTTTTTTTTTCATATATCGTATATTTTTCCTGGAAAATAGAATTTTTTATTTTTAAGGAAGCATTGTCGATTGATGAAACCAGAACCGTTGGTCAAAAACGGCTGGGTAACGAACTTGTTCTTTCTTTTTATTCATTGAAAGCATGTGCCAAAGCTTAATCCAATTCTCATCATTTTTTCGAAAGTTATTGTGCCTACAAACCACTACTACTACTTCTACAGGCAGATAGACACCTCCGCAAAGATAATTTTTTCTTACCTAGGGGGTCTCAAAACGGGGAGATTTAATGAAAAGCAACAAAGTCAAATTTTTCATAATACAACATTCCAAGCCTGTCAATTGTAACATTTCGAAGAAAGTAATTATTCTTTGATTGAAAATACAAACGTGAGGTGCAATATTCCAACATTTATTGTAACTGATTTAAAAATTTCCTTTTTTCTCCATATCTCGAAAAGTTAATCTTGTAAGTTTTTTTCGAACATTAACGATTTTTGATTAAAATAATCCATTTCCTATCGAAGATGTTTAAATAGTTTGATTCCTAAAAAAAATTTATTTATAACTTGAAAAACAAAATAAAATGTTACAACTATAAATTTTTATTTTTACAAAATCTTGGGCGAATGAACTAGTTATTTTAAAATGTAATCATTTTTATATACACAAACAAGGTTACTAAAAATATAAATTGAAGTTTGATTCGAATGAGCTAAATGACCAAAAAAGGGCCGTTTTCGTTCAAAAATTCTGGTTTTAAAATAAAATTTTTCATATTTTTCGAAAATTTAAAAATTGAAAAAACTTGAGTGGATATAAGTTATCTATATTGTTATAACTAATGTATTAATCAATTACTTCAACTTTAATAATCAAGCTATTATACAGATTCCCTTTGCCTAAGAATTCAGGCAAATCTTCAAACTTTTGAAAACACCTCACGGATACATTCATTTTAACAATAATAATTAATAGTTTTCGATTGAAATAATATTTATTTGAAACAAAATTTTTACTCGAAATGTGAATGTTTTTTAATTCACATCCCTCTACCCCTGAATTTTATGTGTTCGTCTGTGGTAATATGTTTTTACAACTGATACGATTTTTTTCCAATTCGTGCAGAGTAGTCAGAAGAAAATTTTCATCAGCATGTACAAAAAGCTGAAAAGTGAAAACCCGAAAATTTTGCAGAGGAATGCAGTTGAGAAGATTTCGAGTTCAAAAGAACATCCTACGGAGAACTGTGCACGATTTTTTCCGTGAAAGTGTGTTGCCAACTTTGGACAAATTATTGGAAAGAATTAAGGCGAACGACGAAATACCTGTACTTGGGCGCATTTCACTGTTGCTGAAAAAAATGAATTTAACGTACGTAAAGCGTAAGAGGAACAGCTATTTGACTGAGCGCGACGATCTTCTCGCTTGGCACAGGCAATATTCAGAGGATATCCGAAAATACCGCGCAGAAGGCAGAACAATTTATTTTCTGGACGAAACGTGGGTTAACTCGGGTGACGTAACGGTTAAAGCCTGGAATGATGATACGATTAAATCTGGACGAGTGGCTTACATCAGAAGATTGACAACAGGAGCTACCGATCAAAGCGGTAAAGGAAAAAGATAATTCGTCCTACACATAGGTAGTGCGGAAGGCTTCGTGGAATGCGGTCTCCTATGCTTTGAATCGAAGAAAAATTCTTCCGATTATCACGATGAAATAAATGGGGACACTTCCAGAGAATGGTTTGAAGCAATTTTGGGGAAGTTACGCGACAACTGTGTGATTGTAATAGACAATGCTTCTTACTATTTTGTGAAGGAGGAAAAAGTCCGAAACAGTTCATGGAGGAAGAATGACATTCAGAACTGGCTAGAGGAAAACGGGTACGAGTTCCGAGAGACCATGGTAAAAGAGAAATTGCTGGGCATAGTGAAAGAGGTGAGAGCAAAACATGACAAATATGTCATTGATACATTTGCAGAAAGTCACGATAAGATTGTTTGGCGCTTACCTCCTTACCATTGTGAGCTGAATCCCACCGAAATGGTGTGGTCCATGGTAAAAGGATATATGAAATCGAACAACTCGATTTTCAAATTAAGTGACGTTCTGCAACTTCTTCGAGAAGGAATTCAACGTGTCGCGCCAGAGAAATGGTGTGGAAATTCGTTGAGCACGCAATGAAGTACGAGGACAAATTTTGGCACATAGGGGATCGAATTGATGCCATGATAGACGCGATTCTCCACTTATCATTAACGGGGGAGATAGCACTTCAGACAGTGACGGTCACAATGACAGCGACAGCGTAAGGGAACTTGACAGTGATTAAACGGATTATATGGTGGATTAGTCCTACTGGGGAAACCACTGGAAAAAAGAGCCTAATACACTACCTCCGGGGTGGTCTGGAAAAGAGTTATTTTCACGAAACAATTTTCAACTTTTTACAATGTAGTCAATGTGCTGATACTAACTAATTTAGTTTTAATTAGTTAGATTAGTTAGAAATTACATTCAAGAACAAAGTTTTTATTTGAACGAAATCAAACGCTGTGTCCAAAAGAAACGAGATCGATACTAAAAAGTTTTTGCATTTTGTATTTTCATCCTTCTTAGACACAAAGGATCCCCGCTGGCAAGGGTTGCCGGCAGCAGATTAGAGCGTGACGGACAGTGGACTACTATCTGTTTCAAAAATCCTGGTCCCTCTACAAATCATTGAATAACTCAATCAAAAAAAATCTCTTAAAAAAAGGACGAACAACTTGTCAATCATCATTTTATTACGAATAAGTACAATATAACTTGATCGCGATGCGTCCATAACTTTCGATGCAAATTTGCAGTGATGGTGAAAAAACGTGGTTAAAAGCACCTTTTGTAACTTGGTCAACTTTCGACCGTTGTATTTCGTCGAAAACTGCATGAATTCATTTGCAAAAAATCGAGTAGTTACCCTAAAGTTTTATTTATGGGTACGTTTTCGAAAAATTCGAAAATATTTATAACTTTGGTGTCTGCAGTAGATAAAAGGGAAGGATACTAACTCAGCTTCTAATCAAGCTGGAAGGCTCTCCTAAGGCTTAACATTTAAAAAAAAATCAACAAATTCAATGGTAGGTTTTTAAATACATGTAATTACATCAATAACACGCTATCGCATATTCTTTTTTTCTGTTCTTTTTTCTACGGTATTCGACCTCAATTGAAATCGATACGTTGAAGGGGTTACCGTCCACTATTGTTAAAGTCAGTTGACCCACGCGGCACATTCTACAAGATGTACGAAAGTTGAAGAAAAAAAAGGACACTTTATGAGGGAAGGATCAAGCAGGACATCGATACCCAGGAACCTGCTGAGAGTATCATCGACTTCTTTTGTGCCTCCAGTCCCAAAAAACGGAAAACCATAATGTGCGATAGCGTGTTATTGATGTAATTAACTGTTCTTAAAACCTCACCATTGAATTTCTTGATTTTTTTGGAAAATTTTAAGCCTCAGTAGAGCCTTCCAGCTTGATTAGAAGCTGAGTTAGCATCCTTCGCTTTTATTTACTGCCGACACCAAAGTTATAAATATTTTCGAATTTTCCGAAAATGTACTCATAAATAAAACTTCAAGGTAACTACTCAATTTTTTTCAAAAGAATTCACTCATTTTTCCACGAAATAGAACGCTCGAAAGTTTACCAAGTTATAAAAGGTGCTTTTAACCACGTGTTTTCACCTTCACTGCAAATTTGCATCGAAAGTTATGGACGCATCGCTATTAAATTATATTGTAATTATTCGTAATAAAATGAGGATTGACCTCGGGATTGACCAGTTGTTTTTCCTTTTTTAAGCGATTTTTTTTGATTGAGTTATTCAATGATTTGTAGACGGGCCAGGATTTTTTAAACAGATAGTCGTGGCCCTCAGTGCGAGTATAAAAAATTTAGGAAAACACTTGGGTCAGTCTATTTGAAAAAAATTGTATCCTTTAACAGCGAATGGCTGTCGACTGAACGAAACACAATTTGTCGACGCCTTCTTTCATAAAAACTTGCGCGAACAAATTCGTTCTCTCGTGGAACAGAATATATACAATTTTGGAAGTGAAATTTGTTAGGGCGTGAATTCCATGAATTTCGTGAATTCCATAAATTGCGTGAATTCCATGAATTTCTTTAATTTCACAAATTCCGCGAATTCTATAATTTCCATGAATTCTTTGACTTCCATGAATTACGTGAATTACGTGAATTCCATGAATTTCTTTAATTCCACGAATTCCGCCAATTCCGTGATTTTCCTTAATTCCGTGAATTACATAAATTTCATAAATAACGTGAATTCCGTGAGTTACTCGAATTCCTTAAATTCCTTGTATTGCATGAATTCCTCGAAATCCATAAATTCGTTCCACTTAAGGCCATGTGACGAGTGGGTCACGTGACCGTATTCCTACCTTACCGACACTTTTTTTATTTCCTAACTTATTTTTACACCAATAGCCACATCGAGTTGAAAATTTGGGATAATGAATAAGAATTTTTAAGAAACGTGGGTCTGGCCCTAAATTTTAATAATCATGAAAGAAGCAAAAAGAATTATTTACAAAAAAAAAAAAACTTTTTTCATAATTATAAAAATTCAGGACGAGACCCACCTTTCTCAGTGCTTCTTATTTAGTATCCCAAATTTTCAACTCTATGTGGCGCTTCGTGTGAAAATAAGTTAGGAAATAAAACAAGTGCCGGTAAGGTAGGAATCCGGTCACGTGACCCACTCATCACATGGCCTTAAGGGGCGTTATTTCTCAAGCGTACCCACTCAGAAAGTCAAAGTTGTCCGATGTAAGTTAAACTGGGGCAAAACGTTGTGCTATTGGATAGTAGTTTATGGGGAAAACGTTTTGTCATTCGGTTGAGTATTGACCGAGGAGGTGAAAGTTTTGCGATTTTCGTGGATATCGTCTATTTCGGCGATTTTTAACTCTTCTAATAGCGATGAAAAAAATGTTGTCTAGTACAGTTTCGATAGGGGTTTTCAACCCCTTTCGATTGGTCCTACGAATTTTTCAAAAAATTATTATTTGACCTTCAAAAATGAAGGTCAACAATAAATTTGACTTTTTTCCGAAATAAGACAGGTTTTCTTTTTTTTTTTTGGTCTTAAAAGAAAGCTTAGGTTTTTTCCTATAAGACTACGTACATTAGAAAGTGGGATTCAAATTTTTAATTTATGAAAATAAGTGTTGAGTAGTCCGGTTCGCTCATGACGCTGGCTCTCGAGCCCCGCCCGTAGCACAACGTGGTACACCTAATACACCTCCATTTTATTGCTTTTACGAAAAGTAATAATACTATATGCTCGTGTAAATGAGCTTCCGTCACATAAAATTTGTTGATAAATAACAAATATTTCAATCAGACACCTGCTTAAAAAATCAACAGATATGTATTTTCGGAAGTCACTTTTTCTTCATTTGTTTATTGTCAGGTTATTATAGGAAACAAATGAAGACCGCGGTCATCAGAGAGATGAGTTTCAAATTTCATCCGCTAGACGGCAAAGCACTAAAAATTCTCAAAAGTGAAAACAAAAATCTACGGTATAAGACTAGCATTAATCATCCTTATATTTTATTATGAAATTGGATTTCGAAACGGTGTCACTTTGCAGGTTTGTTATATGATTTTTTTTTATATTTTTGAAAGTTGAGTAATAGCCACGGCACGAAAATATCGCCATATATTCTACTTTTATTGTAGCTTGGATTTTTCAGCTTATCACATTAAAATATTAATTTTAAGATAAAATAGCAGTTTTTTACTGGCTATGGTCCCTAGAAAGGCAGATAGAAGATCAGACCTCAGCATAAAAAAATCTCCGAGCTTTAATTTGATTTAATCCATAAAACTGCAGGCATTTAAATAATAGCAGTCTCAACCTTATAAAATGCAGAGAGCGATCAAATATACTAACATGTATTATTACTTTTCGTAAAAACAATACGCGTACGTCATGCGCGTACCGGAGTACTCAACGCTTATTTTCATAAATTAAAAATTTGAATCCCAATTTCTAATCTACATAGTCTTATAGGAAAAAACCTAAGCTTTCTTTTAAGCCTAACAAAAACAACAACAAAAAAACCTGTCTTCAAAAAAAAAAGTCAAATTTATTTTTGACCTTCATTTTTAAAGGTCAAATATTTATTTTTTGAAAAAATGCGTAGGACATACGTACTAGACAACATGTTTTTCATCGCTATTAGAAGAGTTAAAAATCGCCGAAATAGACGATATCCACGAAAATCACTAAATTTTCACCCCCTCCCCCTCGGTCAATACTTATCCGAATGACAAAAATTTTTACCCATAAACTACTATCCAATAGCACAACACTTTGCCTAAGTTTACCTTAGATCGGACAACTCTGACTTTTTGTGTGAATAGACTTGAGAAATAACGCCCCTTAAACATTCTTTTGAAGTTTCACTTCTATCGTGCGTTCTGGGACACATACATTTTTTCACACGGATTATTAAGAATATTTTTATTTTTGCGGTGTGCAAAGTCACTCATCTCTAAAGTGCGCATGCTCGTTCATTGCGTCGATTCGCAAAATAGATATGTTTCAAAGTGCGCATGCACCATTATTATTATTATTTATTATTTCTTTATATATTTATTTATTATTATTATTTCGAGGCATGTAAGTCCTTACTTTCGAGGTGGGTGTTGCAAAAAATGCAATTCTTTCTTTCACATATTTTAAATTATTGTTTTTAAAGTTTTCAAATATTTGAAGAAAAAGTATTGAGCTCTTTTTAAAATAACTTACATTCAATTCTAAATTCTGGAAGAATAAAAAATGTTGTAGTAAAGCCTCTCGAAGATTTTCAATTTGTCGTAGAACTACTCATTAATCAGGAAAATTCCTTCTTTAGAGAAATATTGAGTTCGACCATTTTTAGTTTGAAAGTGATTGTGGCTCACTTGGTAGGACGTTGCCTCAAAATAGAAAGATCCAAGTGGTTTGATAGCTCAATTGGTTAGTGCGCGCGGTAAAATACACGGGTTTAGGTAGTTCAGACAGGATTCGAATCCTCAGAGAGTGCGACTTTTTAAGCGTTTAAGCATGCTATTATATGTGTAAGTGACCTTGTTTGCGAACTAGGTATTAATAATTATAAAAAATGACAAATTTATAATAATAATTTCAAAAATAATTTTCTTTTGTTGAGAAATCGTGTTTTGAATTTTAATTAACTTTCTCTCATATCTAAGACTATAATACAATGTCACTGGATTTTTAATCGACTATTTTTTTCCGTGTAACAGCATGAAGTTATCCTATTCAAAAACAGGACACGCAAAAATGTTCAGGTCATACTTGGATCAGATCATAAGGTAAAGGTACCTATCATGAAACATGTCCCAATCATGAAACAGTTTGAAAAATAATTCGATTTATAAATAATAGGGTCATCAACTAATTTTTTTCATTTTTGCATATTAAAGTATATGCTCTAAAATCACTAATAATACCAGCATAGCGTAGAAAAAAAAAACTTTTTTTCGAATTTATATTTGAAAAAGAAAAATTTGTACACACTTAAAATTCCTATTTCTGTCGCGCCCATTCCACCATCTTGATGTGACGTAGCTAGCCGCCAAACGCTTTTAAATAAGCCGGGCGATTCACGCTTTTTTCATAAAAATGCAAAAGATCACCCCTACCATTGGTGTTTTGTGCCTCAATGCAAGAACAGATTTTTAAAAAATTCAGGAAAATTATTCGTATCTATAACCAAAGGTGAGGAACGAAAAAAATTGTACAAAATTTTTTGTCGTGACATGTGCCCTAACACATCTTTAACGTCAACAGTATATTGTTGCGAAGATCACTTGAACGTAAAAAAAATATTTTTATTTAAAGTAGAAAACTATCAAATATGCTTTTTTTATAACATAAAACCCGTACTTTACTGATATCCAACAGTGTTATATATATGGGATGCCGGGACGTATGTGCACTTCAACCTTAAAATCAAATTGTTTATTTGCGCAATAAGTATTATAAAATTATATATTTTTTAACTTTGGAATCATACTGCTAAAGAGCGAATATATATTTAATTTTTATATTTTATCAAGTGCAAAATCAAAATATTGAATTTTGAGGTTAAAGCTCGCTTTATGTCAATATCTATAGTCGATTATTTCTTTTCCTTTCTATTTCTTTTATTTAAACTAAAATAAATACGATATTATAATCTTGATCTAATAACTAACTTTAAATTCAATACAATACACCGGTTTGAATACTTTTTCGCTTTCACTCCTCGAGTCTCAGGAACATTGAAACTGGAGCACTTCGCACAGAAATCACTTATCATAAGTGTACTCACTTTTAGCAAATTATTCGAACTGGCTTTAACGTATCCAGGCATATTGATACTTCATAAAAATGAACCCTTTTTGCCAAAAAAACGTTGATAATTAATTATTTCGATTGTTTTTATCAAACTGACCATGTATTTTCTTCGGTTTTGACGGCGCGTGACGTCACACCACGTGCTTCGAGCCGTGAGGGCGCCACATGTTTTCTTTTGTAAATCGACATTTACGGTGGATATTTTATCACTTTTTAATAAATTATTTAATAAACTAAATTAAGTTTTAATTTCACATTTTAATTCTTTGAGAGTCAAAGTTTATGAAAAACTCAACTATAAGGCCAACAAAATTTTTGTGGATGACCCTATTATTGATATATTTGAACACGTTTCATAAACTTATTCATAGCTTGGCCATTTTTCAGTGAATAAGGCTTTTGTCTATTTTTCAACGAATAGGCTCAATTTTTTTTACAGCCTTAGGTTTATAGATTTGAGATTACTGCACTTTTTCTTTATTTGGGCACAACTTTATTTATTAATTAGTTATTTCTAAATACGTACATCTTTCTTAACACGGTCCGTATTTATGGAACGGAGAAACATGGGTGTTTCATATCGACCGACCCGTTTTCAACGCTTGCTCCTATTGATGGAACAGAGGTACGTTTGCAATAAAATGTGTTTTTTATTATATTAATATAGCTAATGTTATGTTATTATTATATAATACTGGAACTTTGAGTGAAGGAAATTAATTTTGAACCAAAAAAGAACGGATTTTCAACAAAATAATTGAATTTTCAACCAAAGTGATCAATTTTAAAATAAAATCATGAATCTTCAACTGGAATAATTGAATTTTAAACCAAACAGATAAATTTTCAACTAGAATGATGAATCTTTAACTGAAATGGTTGAACTTTCAACCAAAAAGCTTAATATTCAACCATAAAGATTAATTTTCTACAAAAAAAATACGAATTTTCAACACAATATATAAATTTGCAACCAAGTTTTTGACTTTTCAACTGAAAATTATAGACCCAATCCATTTCAAATCAGGCAGGTTCTACACTTGAAGTTGCAGAATCTCTCGGGGACGAAATATGTTGTTTTTTAGAGGAAATTAAGCGATACGTATTTTTGCGATTCGCGAAAAAAATTTTTTTTACAGAGTTATGCGTATTTGAATTTTTTGCTTTGTTTTTGAAACAAATCCCAATTTTTTCTTTAAACTCGTATAACTTTTGACCTAATTGAGATATTTACGATTTTTTGATGAATTTGTACTATCATAAGGAAAATAACTTTCGAGTTTAATGCGGTTCTAAATAAATTTTGTGGCCAGGAGAATTTTTTTTCATAAAATCGAATTTTCGCATTTTTCTTGAAAACAACAACAGATACAAAAAAATGTTGAGAAAATAGTTTGCACATTTAAAAAAGTTCTACAAAAAGTTCCATTACGCATTCATGATATCTTGTACCATTTCCGAGAAAAATGAACAAATTCAATTTTCATAAACAAAAAATTCTCTTCATGCCTAGCTTATGGAAATACTCACCATATTTCTTCAATATTTAAAAAAAAAATACGTTCATATGAGGAAAACTCTATGTGAGTTTTACGTGGGCTGAACAATTTTTTCATCCGAAAATTTTTTTTCCAAAAATTTAAATACGCATAACTCTGTAAAAAAAATTTTTTTCGCAGATCGCAAAAATATGTATCGCTTAATTTCCTCTAAGAAACATCATATTTTGTCCCCGAGAGATTCTGCAACTTCAAGTGTAGAACCTGCCTGATTTAAAATGGATTCGGTCTATACATTTTTAACCAATAGTTGAATTTTACAACAACAACAACAAAATAGAGAAGAATTTTCAAGAAGAAAAAACAGTTCAATTTTCAACCAATGTGATGAATTTTCAACTAAAATGATGAATCTTCGACTGGAATAGTTGAATTTTATACCAAAAAGGTACAAAAAATGTTCACCAAATATTTCAATTTTTAAAGAAAAAAGATCAATTATCAATCAAACATTTAAACTTTTATCTAAAAAAGATGCATTTTTAACCAAAAATAACATTTAAATTTTATGTTAAAAAAAAAACTAATTTCTAACAACAAAAAAAACGAATTTTCAACGAAATAGTTCAATTTTCAACTGTAATAGCTAAATTTGCAGTTAGAAAATTTGATTTTCAACAAGGTCGTTAAATTTTCCATCAGAGATGAATTTTCAATTAAAATGATGAATCTTCAACGAAAAGAATTATTTTTTAACAAAAGAGTTACAATTTTAACGAAGGAGTTAAATTTTCAACTAAAAAAGATGAATTGTCAACGAACAATGTAATGATTGAAATTTCAACGAAAAAATATTTTAATTTTGAATAAAAAATGGTCAAATTCAACCAAAAAAGACACCTTTTCAAGAATAGTTGAGTTTTCAATTAAAAAATACTTTTCAGTCAACAGAGAAAACAAATTTTTTGAAAACTGTTGAATTTTCAAGAAAAAATATGAATTTTCAACCAAGAAGATTAATTTTCTACCAAAAAGGACGAATATTCAATAAAACATAGGGCGTTATTATTAAGTACAATAAAAGAAAAAAAACGAAAAGGGTACTTAGCCTAATATTTCATTTACACTTCACTTTGACCAAGTTTCTTAATGTTTGACTTCATCCTTCATGGTTTTTTCTTCTTTTTCATTCACCTAAATAAAAATTCATTCCCTATAACAAACATTTTTCAGCAAGAATAAAATATAATTCACTTCGTTCACGAAAACTCCCCTTTGTAAATTAGATTTGTCAATTTTAACGAAAAGTTGTATTCAATTTATTGATCTCTATGAAAGATTGAAATAAACATTAATTGTACTATTTAGTTCGATTTAATATAAAAAATAATAGAAAATAAGCCATATTATTATAAAAAAACACATTTCTTTGCTGTTCCATAATGGGGGCATGCATTATGGAAAACCGGTATAAGAGTCCAAAACTTGTTTCATAATAGGTAAATCAAGGTCGTTCCGCTTTTTCATAAATATGATAACTTTGCTGAGACTAAATTAAACTTCTAATAGGCGTTTCGCACTCAGAAAATATCAGCGCATTCATTGATATAAACATTTTGAAAATATATTCTACTATCGTTCAAAAATTAATGAAATCTCAAAACCCCCTCAAAATTTGTCTCATGATAGGTACCTTTACGTTACGCGGTGGGAGACTTACTAACTTCATTTATTTTTATTGCATACAATTTCATGATACCAGCTTTGAGACTCACTTGTTTTATCCATTTAAGAAGAGTCGTGGGTAGTTAATGGATTGCACAAGGCATTTTTTTTTTAAATTATGTCATCGATGGTTTCACATTAAATGAGTATGCCGAATTCAAATTGGTGACATAATTAATGAAAGTCACGAACAAGCTGGACAAACAGCTATTACACAACTTAACTTTTTTTGAGTTTATGTTTTTAAAGAGTTTTTCTGAATATAATTTTAACATTATTATTAGACTAGCATATTCTCTATTCCAAATCAGAATTGTATTAGAACACACTGCAAATTTTTTCAGTGACTCCCACTTTGAAATACTTGATTTCGGGATTTCCCCAGGATCCGATCTTATACCTTAAGATCCATTTCATAGCAGTCATAAGAAAGCGTGAGTGCGAGACAGACTGTGAATTTGGCCTTACTTTATATAAGAAATTTTCGGTTTTACGGGGCTCATTCGTGTTCGCGGTTTCATGCCTGCAAATCTAGAAGATAAAAGTGAAAAAGTTTCAAGTTTTGCTGAAGAAATTTGTTTTTCAAATTTTTTCCAAAAAATGGGATCTTTCGTGTTTCTACTGACGCCCTAGCCAATTTTCGAAATTTCAGGTAAATCAATATAGAAATTTCGTTTCTTTCTACAAAATTTCGGGGACCTGTTAACAGGGTGGCCCTTGTAATCGAGAAAAAAATATTCGGTCATTTGCGGGTTCAAAACAATTTTTCAGACATTAAAACTTTTTAATTAAACAATTTAAAATTAAATGCGTTTAAACAGCAAAGTTGAGAATTTTCAAAATCTATGAATTGTACCGTTCAAAATATTTAAAAATATATACATTCAGGCAATCAGTTTCAACGCTCTGAATCGATGAATGAATTAACAAATTTGTGAATTTTCAAAATTATAAAATTTCAGGCAATTTTAAATTAGAAAAATTAAAACTTGACAGAGCAAAATTTTTTTCTAACTGAACACTTTTTAAATTAAAGTTAAATTATTTTAATCTTAAGTCATTAAAAAATTAATAATTGTACAATTATTGTTATTTGTACATTAAAATTTGTTTTAAAATCTCTTTCAATATTCTCTCAAAATTATATTGTTTTAAATGAAAAATCATTCAAAACTTTCCCAGGAAAAAGGTGAAAATTTGATTTAAAAAGTTTCAAAAATCTAGATTTTGTTTTAATTTTTTTGGAGTCTTTTCATATTTCAAATACTTCATGAATTCTTTCTAAAACCTTTGAATATCTCTATGAAAATTGTCACAGAATCTTCCAGATTATTTTTGGCGAATTTTAGAAATCTTTTGAAATATTATCTTAAAATGAATTTTGCAAATTGGAAAATAAATAAAAAATAAAATCTTTCAAAATTTTTGAACAGCTTCCAAATTTTTCTTCAAAATTTTCAAAAATTCACATTTTGTTAAGAATTTTTAAATAATTTTTTAAAGTTTTCAAATATTTTTTAATCTTTTCAAAACTTTTAAATATATAATAATTAACCTTACTCGAATTTAAAAAAAATTAATAATGGTTAAATTGTTATTTATTCATCGACATTTGTTTTTGTTTTGTAATCTTTTTCAATATCCTGTTAAAATTTATTTTCAGAGATAAAAAATCATTAAAAATTTTCCCAGGAATCTTAAGAAATTTTATTTTAAAACCTTTCAAAGTCCTCACAAAGTTTAACACTTTTATTTCAAAATCTTCAAAAATCTATATTTTCTTTTAAATTTTTGGAAACCTTTTCAAATTTTCAATTGAGTTTCTATCTTTTAAAAATTTCAAAATTTGTCTTAAACTTACTTGATTTTTTTCTCAATGAATAATTGTTCAACTGTTCAACATCAAAATTCAACAATTTAACTAACAAATGAAAAATTTTGGAATTAAAAATAAATTAAGTTAAATTAAAATTGTAAAGTTCAAAGTTTAAATTTAGCCCCCGGAAATTTCAACGATTCAAGAGATGAAAACAATTATTTATCAACTTTTTTGTTCCAAAATGAAGATGAAATTTCTTATTATTGGTAGAAAAAAGGTGGATGTCATTAGTTATTGCGTAAATAAATTTTTTCAAAAGAAACTGTGATGCTTTCAGTAAACTCACATTCGTAATTAGGTTATCTGAACTTTTGATTTAAATTTTTCCTACATAAAGTATCTTTTGTTGAATTGTTTTTTAGGAATGAAGGAATATATATATATATATATATATATATATATATATATATATATATATATATATATATATACAGGGTGATTTTTTTGGCTTTTTTTCTTAATTTAACTTGGCAACTCTACAAATTGTTCCTTTTGCCGAGAGAATGACCTCTGATTTGTTTCAGAATTTTAAAAAAATATTTAGAGGTCGCTCAAGGCTATTTTAGGGCAAAAATTGCCATTCTTAATTATATTGACGCTATTTATTTATTACTAATTTCTGATGCATATGAATTTGGTTCTTTACAAGTCAATATTGCAGTCACATTTTTTTCAGATTTTTACAATGACATTTAAAGGTGGCTCAAGGTCATTTTCTTAATAAAACGTTGATTGAATGAAACTTTCTCTACTTTTTATTCTATAGAGAAGCAGTGTCAATTTATTCATTTCGGCAAAAAAAATTAGTCAAGTTGTTTGATAAATGTTTGTCATATTATATGAAGGACATTCAAGGTCATTTCGCAAAAAATGAGCTTTTTGTAAAATGTAATAATAAAAAAACAGTGCTAACACTTGCATACTAGATGGTAGTTCATCGACAACTAAGTTTTCCTCTTTCTTTGTAAAAGGTAAATCATTACCCCTCCTTCTGTACTTATGATAATTAATTCTTCTTAACTACAATTTGAAAACGAAACTTGATCATATATTGATAAAGCTGCGATATCCTACTGTTTACAACGTTTTTTATTTTTAATTTAAAGCAAATAACAAAAAATAACTACCATGAAAAAGAAAATTTCTTTGAATGACGATTTTTCACAAAATGACCTTGAATGACCTTAAAGTAATATGACACGCAGTTATTAAACTTTTTGACTATTTTTTCGCCGCAATGAATAAATTGACACTGTTTCTCAAAAAAGAACTGGAGAAAATTTAATTTAATGTCATTGTGAAAGTCTGAAACAAATCTGAGTGCAATATTTACTTGCAAAGAACAAAATTCATACGCATCAGGAATGAATAATCAATAAATAGCGTCAATTTGATTAGGAATAGCCATTTTTACCCTAAAATAACCTTGAGCGACCTTTGAATGTTATTGTCAAAATCTGAAAAAATCTGAGTGCTATATTGAATTGAAAAAAATTTATGCGCGCCAGAAATAATGAATCAATAAATAGCGTCAATTTAATTATGAATAGCCATTTTTGCCCTAAAATGACCTTGAGCCACCTTTGAATGTCATTGTAAAAATCTGATAAACATATGAGTGCAATATTTAATTGTAAAGAACACAATTCATGCGCGCCAGGAATAAATAATGAATAAGTAGCGTCAATTTAATTAGAAATGGCCATTTTTCCTATAAAATGGCCTTCAGCGACCTTTGAATTTTATTGTAAAAATCTGAAAAAAATCTGAGTACAATATTAAATTGTAAAGAATATAATCAATACGCGTCAAAAATAATGAATCAATAAATAGCGTCAATTTAATTAGGAATGAGCATTTTTGTCCTAAAATGGCCTTGGGCGACCTTTGAATGTTATTGTAAAAATCTGAAAAAAATCAGAGGTCTTTTTCTCGGTAAAAGGAACAATTTTTAGGGATACCAAGTTGAATTTAAAAAAAATCCCCAAAAAAATCATCCTAATATATCATATATATTATATATCATTTTTGCAATAAAAATATAAGTCATACCAATGATTGGTAAATAAAGTCTTAATATATAGGTGCAATTAAATAAATAAATAATTTTTAAATCAATTTAGAAATCATAACATATAAAATAGGTAAGTTTTTCAATATCACTGTACATTCATACAAAACTAAATTTTTTTTAAATTTCTAATAAAACTCTTATAAATGACAATAATATGGAAGCAAAAATACATCATAAAAATTAATGAATGTTTTATTAACAGTTACGAAAGTACAATCTTGTAAATTTGTTTGGATTTTTGGCAAAAAAGTCTGTCAAATTGTGATATCGCGATCTTCAAATTTGATTTTCGCGGAAAAAGATAATTTGCAAGTTTTTATTTTTTCAAAATATTAAAAATTCGATTTCTATTCGCCATGCAAAGCCGATTCTGAAAACCCATGATTTTAATCTTAAAAGGCCTCTGTCGTTTTTCTTGATACTTAATAGCTCGAGCGCATGTTTTTTTTTATTTTAACTAAAAATTAAATTCCTTATCGCAATCCACAGCGAAGTCTACTCGAATTTTAGGTTAGTGCAACTTTGAGAATGTCAACTTTCATATTAATTTTCTCGAATGTGCACAACTTATTTCAGTCAAGTTTTTTGTCTTTAATTTAGCAATACTTCAGCTTGGGAGTGGACTTTTGTTTTATCTTTAAATAGTGATTGCGATTTTATAGAATGATTTTTCGCTGCCCTGAAAAATGCCAATTTTCTTGGTTATCTAGATCTGTACAGCCACTCTTCAATTCTCTCCAGGATTTTATTAACTTTAAAAAAAAAAAAAATTAATATTCAATTCCCTTGATATTTGTTGGACAAATCGTAACCTGAACCAAAAATGTACTTTTTACTGCTAGATAAAATTTTTAACTCCACAATAAATTATTATTATAACAAAATTATAAAAAAAAAAAATTATTGCGTTGTAGGGGTTGTCCATAAAGTGCGTTAACAATTTTGAGATATTTTTGACTACCCCG
>CAKNYM010049865.1:145436-165210 GCA_932195095.1 Andricus curvator
TTTCACATTTATTCTGAATTTTATCACGTTTCTAATGAGTTGTTCTATAGTGGAAACAAGATTTAAATTTTAAATCAAAAATAAAGACAGATAAACTTTTAAACATGAAAGATAATTTGTCTACTATTAAGAATGAATTTTAATCCAAAAGGACGAATTTTCAACAAAACAGTTGAAACCTACAGATGAATTTTCAACACGAAAGTAATTTTTAATCAAGAGAGATGAATTTTCAACCAAATAGTTAAATGTTTAACTAAGAAAATTAAGTTTCCAACCAAAAATGGAATAGTTACATTTTCAGTTCAAAAAATCAATTTTCAGTAAAAAACGAATTTTCTACCAGTTACACTACCTTTGGAAAATTAATCTGATTTGGTTGAGGATTCAACTATTTTTGTAGAAACTTCAACTGGTTAGTTGAGAAATAATGAAAATTTTTGTTAAAAATTTACATTTTCGGTTTGAAACTACTTGGTTGAAAGTTAAACTCCTTTGTTAAAAATTAAGTTGTTTGATTAAAGATTTATAATTTCAGTTAAAAATTCATCTCTTTTGCTGAAAATTCAAAGCTTTTCCAATTGAATCATACAAAAAGGGTTTTTTTCCCGGAATTGTAAATATTTTATGCTTTGATACTTGTTATCTGAATTTCAGAATGGAATCTTAAATCTAGACAAATCTTACTGAATTTAGTCGAACCCCGACATCATCTAACAGATCGTAACATTTCCTTCGGACCCCTCCCCCTGCCCCTCACCACACTTAGGTAACAATTTTTGTATTATGTTTGGAAATATAATAGACGTTTTGTAAATAAAAAAATAGATTTTCCAAGATGTAACACTGAATGCTTTTTAAATATTTTTTGTAGTCACACAAATATTGAAATTATTATCATCGAATTTTTCTTAAAATTTTGAAAAATCATTCAAAATGTAAACAAAATTGACTTAAAATCTTCCAATTTTTCCTAGGAATTTTAAGAAAATTTGTTTATTCACTTGAAAAAATTCAACATTTTTTTGCAGCTTCTAAAGTTTTGGTTTGAAATCATTAAAAAAATCCGCAATTTTTTAAAAATCTTTTAATGTTAAAAATTCTTTCTGGATCTCTTTAAATTTTCTAAATATTTCTTGAATTTACTCGATTTCAGTTTTATTTTTGAATCTTGCCAAATTGAAACATTTACCACAAAAATCTTCTACTCTTATTCTAAATTTAAGGAAATCTTCAGAAATGCTTTGAAATCTTTTTCAATTTTCTCCTAAAGTTCATTTTTGAAACAAAAAATCATCAAAAATAACCCCATAAATCTTAAGAAAATTATTTTTTTAATCCTTTAAAATTTTTAAACTTTCTAATATTTTAAAATTATTCAAATTTATCGTGCATTTTTTGTTAATTCTTTGAAAAAATTCAAAATTATTTGAAATTAGAAAAATTGTCTTAAAATCTTTCAGATTCTTCTTTGAAAATTTTAGAAATCCTTTGAAATATTTTGAAATCGTTTTGAATATAGTCTTAAAATTAATTTTTCAACACGAAAAATCATTGAAATTATTCCTAGGAACGTAAAGAATTTTTTTCATTTTCTTGAAGTTTTACAAAATTCCTAAAATATCTTATAAGTTTTTATTATTTTTGAATAGTTTCAAAACTTCTAAGTATCTCTTAAACTTACTCAAATTTGTTCTAAAATGATGTATTACGGCAAAATTTTGCTTTTAAATCTTTTACACTCTTTTTAATAATGTTAGGAAATAATTAAAAATGTCTTTTTGCACACATTTTTAAATCTTCAAGGCTTAAAATTATTCTTTTAAAATTACACCTAAACCATTTAAAATTTCCCCAGAAATCTTTGAACAAAATTTATTCTCAAAATAATTCAAAATTATTAAAAAGCTCTTACGTTTTTTTTTCGAATTCTTCAAAATAATTTTTTCCCATCATTTAATTTTTCTTATCTCTTTGAAAATGTAAAAAAGTTCAGAAATTATAGTGTGGTAGCAAAATGTTAAGAACAGTATTATTCCTGGACTTTATTAATTCATTTACAATTTAAATGTTCTCTTCTATCAATAATTGATGGTGCAGAAAATTCATAAATCTTTATCAATAGATAAACAACCTGAAAACATCGTTTTTTCAAGGCAATTACAAATGTTACGTAACCCCTTTTTAATGTTACGTGATATGTGGACGCTCCTCAATAGAATTGCTAGAATGAAATACGTGAGTCGTGATTTTAACTTGAAATTCAATACGAAAAATCATTTTTAATTGCTGATGAAAATAAAGTCAATGAAACAAGTGATTCTGGCGATCCTGCCGAATAATCCGGAAAAACAAAACCCGTTTAAAATCTGGTACCGCAGAATATTCCGACTGACATGTTGATGACTTAATTTGAATTTTATTCTAACTATACATTGCTGTCACTTGCCGAAATATATTGTGTTTTTTTTTCCTTTAACTAATGCCCTTTTCTTTTTAAATTAAGTTGTTATGAATTATCATCTCAGTTATTTTGATTCTTGAACTACAAAATTGAGGAAGTGAAAAAAAGCTCTCCAGGTTTTTAGGTTTTCGGCTTATCAGAAGCAGAAATTAACCAATTGGAAAAAGAGGGAGAAAAAGGGAAAAAGTCAACCAAAAACCAGCCATTCACTTTTTCCTTTCTCCATCCTTTTTATACTACTAGGGAACCAACATGTTTCGAGGCCAATTTAGACCTCCTCATCAGGGATTATTTATAGGGAAGACTAAAAGGTATGAAAAATTAATATATCTGTAAATAAAATATTTCAATCAGTATTAATTAAGAATTGATTTAGTCTAATGCAATCAATTTATTTATTGAGAAAATGATTGTTCCATAAAATGAATTCTTTCTATTTTCAAGTAAAAGAAAATTACTTCAACCAATCAATTACTCTATCGCATACTTTGTTATATCTTAAGAGGTCCCTTTCTAAATTTGTGAATGGCAAATTTAAGAGAGTTTTAAAAAAAATTTCAGTATTTATATCTAATTTTTCCTTATTTCTTTTGTTTTTGAAATCGAAAATTTTCTGAGGAAAAACTCCATAAATTTTGCATTTGATTTTTTTTTAATTTTTTAGAAAAAAATGTTAACTCCCTGTATTTGTTTCCTTTCGAAGAAATCCGAAGTTTACGTATTTGTTTTTGTCCGTTGCTCACGTGGGAACCACTATTCAATTATTACCGAAAAGACACTTTGAAAATTTAAATTTCACTTTTATTTTACAAAAATTGAAAAAAATCAACAGGTACTGAATATTACGATGTGCATTGTATAAGGTCACGCCATATACTAACGTTGAGTTTAGACAGAAAACCTCTCAGAATTTGTCAGATTTTCGGAAAAGGTACTTATTAAAGAAAAAAGAGAGAGAGAGAATGAATTAAAACGAGGCGACTTTTTTCAACATAATTTTCACCCCTATTATGGAGGAGGGACTCAATCTTTACGAGCGACTCAATACGTTCCAAACAGAACACTTGTAAAATAGCACGTGTTAAAGAAAATTTCAATGGCCTTCGAGAAAAGTGCAGTTCAAAAAAATATCATCAAGATATTATAGTTTGTTTCTCAAAAATATAAAAAGATACATTTACATCAAAAAAAAATTTCATAATCACATTTTAAGAATAAATGATAATAGTAAAATTAATGAATATAAAAAAATTTTCGAATTTCAAAACCATTTTCATTTAATTTTATTGATATACCTATTTTCAATAAGTATTAGGTGAGAGAAAAAGATTTTGAAGTTTTTTAAAAAATAAAAATAAAATTGTTCGGCCCCCCCCCCCCCCAATTCTCCAGTACTTTAGTTTATCCCTAAATGAGTCACGCTTATATGGAAAAGGAATGTTATATAACTTTAAACAAAAAATTTTAATTGTTAGTTTATTTAAGTAACATTATTTTCAGATATGTGACCAGAAAGGAAATCTTGAAAACATTACGTGAGGCATGTTCAATATATATTGTGTGAATTATTTAAAAATTAGAATTTTAAAAATTCTTAAAAATTCAAAACAAAAGATAATCTTTCAAAAAACAATGACAATGATATTCAAAAAATGGAACTCTCTGATATTGCAATTAAAATACTAGATAAAGCCAAATCATAAATAATAATAATCATCATAAATATCCACCTAGAAACACTACTTCATGAAGTTTTCCCTAAGAAAATTTTTGACATCAATAAAAAAGGTTAGTTTTTATTTAAAAACCAAAATAAATAAAGAAAAATTAGATATAAATACTGAAAAATTAAAAAAAAAATCTCATTAAGGATTGCCATTCACAAATTTAAAAAGGGTTGAAGTAGTTTTCTTTTACTTGAAAATAGAAAGAATTCATTTTATGGCACCATCATTTTCTCAATAAATAAATTGATTATATTAGACTTAATCAATTCCTAATTAATACTAATTGAAATATTTTCTTTACAGGTATATTAATTATCCATACCTTTCAGTCTTCCCTACAAATAATCCCTGATTAGGAGGTCTAAATTGGCCTCGAAACATGTTGGTTCCCTACCCGTGTAGAAATTTTTCTATGGCCCAGACCGGGCTCAGACCAGGCCAAATCTGGGCCAGATCTGGAAAACGGACCTGGGCCCGATCGCTGATGAAACACACGGCCCGATCGGAGCCATATCTGGCGCCTGATTTGGTCAACCGATCGGTACCTGACCTGGTCCCGACCAATTTCCCGTTAAGAGCCATTTTTAAAATTTATAATTTCTTATCATTTTGTTTATAATAATAATTTTATAACAGGAAAAATTAATAAAGTGAACTATATTTTTTATTCAAGTACCAAATATTAACGCAAAAACAAACTCAATACATTTTTTAGTCTTTTTGACTTCGTTATTTACAATGTCCGCCCCAGTCTTTGGCGGGAATTTCTCAAAAAGAATTCTAATTTTGAGTCGAAACGGGTAATTCGCAAAAAGAATTAAAATTCTGGACTAGAACAAGGAATTTTTCACAAGAATATTAATTCTGAGCTAAAACTGGAAATTTTCAAAAAGAATTAACATTCTGAATTGGAAGAGGGAATTTTTTTAAATAATTCTAATATCGATTGCAAACGGGTAATTCGCGAAAAGAATTAAAATTCTGTACTAGAACGGGTAATTTTTTTAAAGAATTCTAATTCTGAGTTGAAACGGAATTTTCAAATTTAAATAAATTCTGAGTTGGAACAGGGAGTATTTAAATTTCAACCAATTTTGAGCTATAATTAGACATTTTCAAAAAGAATTGAAATTCTGGACTGTAACAGGGAATTTTTCAAAAGAATTCTAATTCTGTGTTGAAACGGAATTTTCAAATTTAAACAAATTCTCAGTTGGAACAGGAAATATTCCAATTTTAATCAAATTTGAGCTGGAATTGGAAATTTTCGAAAAAACTTAAAAGCCTGCATTGAAACAGGGCACTTTTCAAAAGAAACTTAATTCTTAGTTGAAACGGGTAATTTTCGAAAAGAATTAAAATTCTGGATTGGAGCCGGGAATTTCTCAAAAGAAATTTAATTCTGAGTTGAAACGGGGTATTTTCGAAAAGTATTAAAATTTCAAGTTTTTGGAAAATTCCAATTAAAACGTTCTAAAATATGTAACCATTGAAATCTTTTTAAAACTATAAGCTTGAAATTTTGAATCTTGAATTGAAAAAAATGTTACTGCGCTTCAAATTTTCGAAATCATCAAAATGACTATTTAATTAATATAAAATATCTGAATTATTGCTATAAAACTAAAACTACAAGATAAGAATGACTTAACTATGACCATTTTTCTTTAAAAATAATGAATTTAACTCTAAATTTAGCTCTAAAATCGTCGGTAAAGTTAAAATAAGAATGAGATAAAATTTTGAGGTTATGTCGAAGAAAACTGAATTTCTGATACTTACAATCCTGAATATTTATAAGTTCATTCTTAGAGTTATAGATGCTACACTTTATCTTTTAATTATATCAAAAACTAAACACGTTACTTTGACATTCTAAAATTCCTGGAACTTGCATTTCGGGTTGCGTTCCACTTTCTTCTTCATCATCTGCATCAATATCTACATAATTTTCAATATATAATCAATAACTTGGCTTAATTTATATACATTTTTTTTATTTGTGTAACTTTGATGCAAACTCAAAATATCTCAAAAATATACAATTTATAATAAGTTTTCAAGTAAATTTCAATTTTGAGGTTAGGTTTCGATTCAATCAATACGATTTAACGATTGACTTACCCTCTTTCACATAACGAAAATTGTCTAAAGCAGCTAACGTGCGATGTTTTCGAACTCGTGGAGTACTAGGCTTTGGCATATTGTTTATTGCATTATACACTTAAACTCAGATAATAAACATGAATTTTATCAACAATAACACACTTCATTTGGCAGCAAGGCAAGTTCCCTAAATTGGAACTAGGTGGCGTTGCAATACTTTAACCGGTCTGGCTCGGGTCTGGGCCATGGAATTATCCCGATCTGGCCCCGAAGATACTAAACCGATCAGGGCTAGATCGGTAATCGGGAAAATATATGGCGATTTCTGCACGGGATAGTGGTATAAAAAAGACAGAGAAAGGAAAAAGTGAGAGGTTGGTTTTTAGTTGACTTTTTCCCTTTTTCTCCCTCTTTTTTCAATTGGTTATTTCTGTCTCTAATGAGCCGAAAAGTGAGGTCGTTTGGAAGTATGTTTTTTAATTGTGAATCTTTTTCTTGATCATTTTGAAAAAAATCAGTAATGAAAAAATAGATTTTTTTTCAATCTTAATTTAAATTTTTTAAAGAGAGACACATAACTCATGATTCTTTCCAATCTGCAGAGTTTGCTTATAATAATTCAAGATTTCTTTTAATTGAGTTTACATAATTTTACCTCAATTTTCTTAAAAGAAGTCTTTCTTTTTATTACAATTTTTGTAAACAGAATGTTAATCAATATTAGCTATTTTGAGAAATGCATTTAAATAATTTGGATTGTCTTCTTTTCCTATTTTGCAAATTTTAATAATCTAAATAGATTGGTTCAAAATCACCCACAGATAAAAAATGTTTACAATGTTAGAATTTCTGCGGTTAAAAAAAATCTAAGTATAAAAAAACATCCGTTTCTGCTATTAGAGGTTGGCGTAAGTCTGGCGGAAGAAAAAGAAGACAATAGCCGGAATTTGTGGCGAGTGTTTGTCTCCGTTGGAGCTTTATCGAGAAACCACTGTATCCTGTAAACTCCCTTATAAATTCAGAATGAAACCCTGGTCTCTACCATTCCTTGCTCTGGTATCTATAGCAGGTATGTGCAATTCTTCTCTACCTCCTTATCCAAACGATTTTTTCCGGGTGCTCTATTTTGCTGATTAAATATTCAAATCCTGAATTCTTGATTTCCGCATTCAAGTTTCCTTAGTTTGTTCTGCATCGACATATCAAACTCTTGAAATATTTAGCTACAGGAAGGAACAAATCGATCTACAGTATGGCTGATACCTCCTCAATTCTTTACCTCTTCGATCGACCTGCTGAACCTGTTTACGTCCCGAAAGGGGAGCAAAGGGTGGCTTTTGAAATACCAGCTAATTACTTGGTAAGTACTTCTTCTTTTAAATCTGACTTCTTACTAATGTCATTTCTTTCTCGAACTTGATGCAAAGTAGTTGGATAACGAGATTGCTGTAAGTAAACGCATTTCGTTTGCTTATCGGGGAATTAAGAGGTCTGATGGAAATAAACTGAAATCGGTTTGTAATTTAAAAAAAGTCATACTTTTTAAATATATATTAGTCTATATGACAATAAAGTGATTACATAAAATAATATATTGTCATTTTTAATTAGGCATATAATCACATTGATATAACATAATCAAATATTAATACCGCAAAGTTTTACATTTTTTTCCTTATACTACATTTAAATCAGATTAGGTCAAGTTTTATTCAGTTTAAAATTAAAGATCACAAATTCTGTGTTGTTTCAGCATTGCAAAACAAAGTATGGGATTTTCTAAATTCTCATTCTTATAGATACTAAAATTACAAAGAAAGTTTTCAATTTCTTTTCTTACACTAAATCTAATTCAGGTAAAGTCAAATTTAATTCAGTTCTAAATTAAAAGTTTCAAATTTTCTGTTGTTTCAACACTGCAAAAAAAAAGAGTATGGGATTTTCAAATTTCCCACTCTTATAGAAACTAACAATTCAAAGAAATTTTCGAATTTTTTTTCCTTATACTGAATGAGATCAGATTAGGGCAAGTTTTATTTCGTGCAAGATCAAAGATTACATTTTTTGTAGCATTGCACATCGTGGGTGTGGTGAGCCCACACTTGTAGTTATTTATAACTACAAGAAAAACCTAGAAACACTACCCGAATCGGGTAGTGTCACGCCTACCCTGAAAGGGAAATGGTTTAATGGTATATATATATATATATATTGCAAAAAAAATAGTATAATGGGATTTTTAAAATTTTCATTCTTACAGAAAATAAATTTTCACAGAATGTTTTCAATGTCTTATTTATACTAAATTGCAATCAGATTAAGTCCAGTTTTATTTAGATCAACATTTAAAATCTCGAATTTTCTGTTGTTTCTGCGTTCCAAAAAAAATTTGGGGTTTTCAAAATTGAAATTTTTATAGAAATTGAAATTTTTGAGAAAGTTCCCAATTTGTTTCCTTATACTAAATTAGATCAGATGAGGGCAATTTTTATTTCGTTCAAGATTAAAGATTACGTATTCACTGTTATTTTATCATTGCAGAAAAAAGTATATATGGGGTTTTCAAAATTAAAAATTGTATGAAAATTATGATTTCAAAGAATGTTTTCAATCCTTTTCTTTATACTAAATTGAAATCAGAATAAGTCAGGTTTTATTAAGTTCAAAATTAAATATTACAAATTCTCTGTTGTTTTAGCATTGCAAAAAAAAGTAGGGGATTTGCAAAATTCTTATTCTAAAATGAATGTAGGGTTTCCAAAATTACCACTCTTATAGAAACTAAAGTTTTAAAGAATTTCTGCAATTTTTTTCCTTATACTGAATTAAAATCAGATTGAGTCAGATTTAATTTAGTTCAAAATTAAATATTACAAATTTTCCGTTGTTTTAACATTGCAGGAAAAAAATTATATGATTATCAAAATTAAAATTTTTATAGAAATTAAAATTGCAAAGAATGCTCTTAATTATTTATCCTTATACTAAATAATTCAAATCAGATCAAGTCATGTTTTATTTAGTTCAAATTTAAAGATTACGAATTATATGCTGTAATAGCATTCCACAAAAAAGTATGGGGTTCTCAAAATAAAAATTTCTATAGAAATTTAAACTTCAAAGAAAGTTTCCAATCTTTTTCCTTGTACTAAATTAGATCAGATTAAGGCAGGTTTTATTTTTTTCAAAATTGAAAATTACAAATTCTCTGTTGTATTAGCATGGCAAAAAAAATGGGATTTTCAAAATTCTCATTCTAAGAGGATCTGAAATTTTAAAGAAAGTTTTCGATTTTTTTGCTTGTTAAGTTTTACTAATTCTAGAATCAAAGATTATAAATTCTTTTTGGCATTGAACAACAAATTATGGGGTTTACTAAATTCTCATTCTTATAGGTACTAAAATTCAAAAGAAAGTTTTCAATTTTTTTCTTATACTAAATTGAAATCAGATGAAGTCAAGTTTTATTTACTTCAAACTTGATTATTAAAAATTTTCTTTTGTTTTAGCATTGTAAATAAAGCGTATAATGGAATTTTAGAAATTCTCATTCTTATAGAAAATAAAATTTTGAAGAATGTTTTCAACTGTTTCCATTATACTAAATAGAAATCAGATTAAGTCAAGGTTTATTTGTTTCAAAATTAGTTATTACCAATTTTCTTTTGTTTTAGTATTGCAAAAAAAGAGTTTGATTGGATTTTAAAAATTCTGGTTTTTATAGAAAATCAAATTTCAAAGAATGCTTTCAATTTTTTCTTTATACTAAATTGAAATCAGATGGAGTCAAGTTTGATTTATTTCAAACTCAATTATTACAAATTGTCTTTTGTTTTAACATTGTAAATAAATAGTATAATGGAATTTCTGAAATTCTGATTTTTATAGAAAATAAAATGTCAACGAATGTTTAAAATTTGTTTCTTTATACTAAATTGAAATCAGATTAAGTCAAGTTTTATTTAGTCCAAAAATAAAAAGTAATGATCATAAAATTTCTTTTGTTTTAGCATTACTGAAAAAAAGAGTACAAGATTTAAAAATTCTTATATTTATAGAAATTAACATTTTAATTTTTTTCCTTATACTCAATTTAAATCAGATTAAGTCAAGTTTTCTTTAGTTTAAATTCAAAGATTACAAATTTTCTGTTGTTTTAGCATTACAAAAAAAAAAGATTATGGGGTCTTCAAAATTATCATTCTTATGGGAACTAAAATTTTAACAAAAGTTTAAAAATTTTTTCTTATTCGATATTCAAATCAGAATAAGTCAAGTATTATTTAGTTTAAATTTAAAATGATAGAATCTAAAGTTTCTGTTGTTTTAGCATTGCAAAAAAAGAGTACGTAGTTTTCAAAATTCCCATTCTTATAGAAACTAAATTTTCAAAAAAAGTTTTCAATTTATTTCTCTGTACATACTGAATTGAAATCAGATTAAGTCAAGTTTTATTTAGTTCAAAAATCAAAATTCAAGATTACAAATTTTCTGTTGTTTCAACATTTCAGAAAAAGGAGTATCCGGTTTTCAAAATTTTAATTATTCTAGAAACTAAAATTTAAATGCGAGTTTCAAATTTTTTTCTTTTTACCTAATTAAAATCAGATTAAGTCAAAATTTTTTCAGTTTAAAATTAAAGATTAAACATTTTCTTTTGTTTTTGCACTGTAAAAGAAAAGATTATAGGGTTTTCAAAATTCTCATTCTTATATGAACTAAAATTTCAACGAAAGTTTTCAATGTTTTTCTCCATATAAATTACAATCAGATTAAGTCAAGTTTCATTTATTTTGAAATCAATTATTACAATTTTTCTTTTGTTTTAGCATTGCAAAGAAAAAAGTGCAATTGGATTTAAAAAATTCTGATTTTTATAGAAAATAAAATTTCAAAGAATGTTTTGAATTCTTATCTTTATATTAAATTGAAATCAGATTCAGTCAAGATTTATTTAGTTCAAAATTAGAGATTATAAATTTTCTATTGTTTCAGCATTGCATAGAAAACGGGGTTTGAAAATTATCATTTTTATAGAAATTAGAATTTCAAATGAAGTTTCCAATTTTTTTCCTTAGAGGAAATTTAAATCAGATAAAGGCAAGTTTTATTCAATTTAAAATTAAAGAGTAAAAATTTCACATTGTTTTAGTATTGCAAAAAATATGGGGTTTTCAAAATTCTGATGTTTATACTAACTAAAATTGCAAAGAAGTTCTAGGTCTGAGGTAAGGAATTCTCATTTTTCAATCAGATATAATATTATTGAGTTTTTTTAATACAAGATATAACTACGAATTTGAAAAGTAATGACATCACAATAATTAATATGAAATTACCTAATGTGATTTTCTATTTTGATCAAAAACGATTTTTTCAACTTTTATTTTAGTCAAAGTTCGATTTTAATAAAATTTGTTGAAATTATAGTACTATATAAGAAACAATTATAGCTTAAAAGATTTTCAAAATTACGAAAGTTATACCATATGGAATTTTGGGGTTGGCTTTTGTGTAATCATCGATATTTCTGAAATCGATCATTGTATTTTGATGAAACTTGGAGATATTGGAGGCAAAATTATGTATTTTGAGAATATAATACTCAAAAAACAAATTTCAGAATTTCTCCCGAAAAAAATTCAAAACCATATTGGATTCAATTTTTTTTTAATTTCTCCCCTTCTATTTTTTTAAATTCAGAATATAAAGACTCCTTGTGAATGAACCTTTCATTTAAAAAAATATTTATGAATTGTTCATTTTTAAAGATTATTTCGGTATTAAAATTACTTGATTTTATCGACAAAATGACATTTGATGATGAAAGCATGTCTCCCGTTATTTTTTGTTCATTTTTAAACAAATTCCCAGTGTGGACATTTAAAGTCAACAAAAAAATTATGTTGTCTTCCTAGTTGTCCTTAAGTTATATTTCTAGTAGTTCAATACTATTATTGATTAAATAATTTAAGAATAATTTTTAAAACAACGGTCTCGTTCTACCTGTAAATCTCCACAATGTGAATTCGTTCATAGAATTTGTGTATAAAATTTTGACAAATAATATCAGGATACATATTTTTATGATAAATTATCACTTTGACATGAACTGGCCCAATCGCTAAAAATATATTAAAAATGGTTTGTATAAATATTGGAAGCTATTTCAAAGTTGAAAAATGTGGTGAAATATGTGAGTAAATACGCATATAGTTCAAAATTTAAGTGTATCATTAACATTTCCATAAATATTTTTTCATTATTATGGAATAATAGTTTTAGGCACATCGAACTTGTTTATAGGAGACGTATATTTTTCAATGTATTAATTTATTATTGATTGCTAGAAACAATTTTTTTATACCAAAAATATTCTTAAAAATAATTGGTAGAATAATGTATTATACATATTTGATTAGGATTGTTGACAAATCTCCTTTTTTAACAAGTGCTTGATTTTTCGTACAATTCTTCTTATTGAACATTATAATTTAAGCCGATAATTTGTTCTCAATTCTATTCAATACATTCATCATTATTCTATTCTGCAACAATATATAAAAACTCCATTTTTCTGAGGAATAAAAGTTCAAAAATTGTAGGCTTATAAAACTTGTTTATTTTTCTTTACAATAATTGTTTGCAAATTTGAAACACTGATTTTTGTTTATTAAAATTTTTGAGGACTTTAGTTATTTTTTGAGTCATCCTGCTGGCAAACTAATAACTAATCCACTTTTTAAAAATTGAGAAAATAAAATAACTAATATATTAGGCTGTTTTAATCATTTTTACAGTCAACAAATTATTTTAAAAAATTAAAATACAAAATGTAATAATAGTGCAAAATTTTTTAGCCTGACAGATATCGAAGCGTCGCAACAGAGGTTTTGTCTCGGTACAATGATGATACGAAGACGAAGGTGCAGGTGAAGTCAATCTCCATTCCAGATTTGAGTGTACCTATGCAATTAGGTCGCCGGGAAGCATTTTCGCTCTTCATACCACTCCATCGCAAATTGGCCGCGAGGCTAATCGACATATTTATAAGTACGTAATCATTTACACATACTGGATTTCCAAATTTATACTACATACATGCTATTCCGTTGGTCGTATAATAATAAAAATATTATCATCTTAAATGGTTAGGACAAATCTTCACATATTAATTATCGTAAAATGGAACTAACATAAGCAGCTCGTTTTTCTTGTTTTTTTTTTACGAGGGATTAATTACTTCTGCAATCTTATGCAATCTCCTCCATGCAATCCATTACAATCCCTTGTAATTCCCTTACGAAAAAATACGCGGAAAAAAATATTTGATTAAAAATCCAGTGACTTTGTACTCTAGTCTTAGATATGAGAGGAATTCAATTAACAACCTTCCGTAATCAAGAAAATTATTAATCGTCATCTGGAAAACATTTAACTTTTAACAGATTTTTTAAAACAGTGATAGAAAATCTGTTCAGAAACCGTTAAAAATTTTAAATGCAAAGGCTTTATAATCTGAGAGACAGAGTTCTGAAAACTAAGCGACAGTCACTGAAGATTAAGTACGCAAGGACAAGAAATCCGAAATCTAATCGATAGTCGCTGAAAATTTAAATCACGATTTCTCAACGAAAAAAAGTTTTCTTTTTTAATTTTTATTATATAATTCCGTATTCCGCGTATTCTGCCGCGCGCACTAACCAACTGAGTTATCGAACCACTCGGATCTTGGTTACGAAATCTCGGCAAAGTATTTTGAGGCAGCAACGTACCAAGTCAGCCACAGCCATTTTCAAACTTAAAGTTGTTGAACTCAATGTTTCTTTAAAGCAAGCATTTTTCTGATGATTAGTGAGTAGTTCTCAGGCAAACTGAAAATGTTTAAGAGAATTTAATAAAACATTTTTTAGTTTGAAAGAATTTAGAATTTAATTTTGGCTGTGGCTACGTGTACCGAAATTGCGGTACAAATAGCCGGATTTTTTCGGTACGAATAGGGGGAGCTGGAGAAGGGGCTATTTGTACTGAAATTTCGGTACGAATAGCCGGATTTTTGTGTAGATACACGGAAAAAATTTATCCGTAAAAAAGTCACGAACTAGTAGCTAGGTCTCGGATATGAGATAAATTCATCGGATATTTATGTATTTTCGTAAATAACCTGCGAACTTTGAGAAAGATTGACGAACTCGATATGAAAATTCTAAAACGGTTTATCACTTTTTTTTACGTGAATAATTACAAAAATATTACGAGTGATTGGGAAAAGATTCTCAGAGCACTCACGAGCTTGCCCGACAAATCTGGGAACTCGAAACTAAGTTCGCCTGTACGTGGCCCACACACACACTCTCCCAAACGCGCGGTGCGTGTGTGCGCTCGTATGTGTACCTCTAGCTCGTCGGATGAGTGGCTGGAAATGTTATAATACCTATTTTGTTTGGCCTTGATGGCTGCGCGTGTTTACGCACTCCTGGTTTATGTTTAGAAACTTGTGAGTCAGCAGTCGTTGAGGGTTCGAATCTTCTGAGTTGCGAATTTATAAATTAATATAAAATTAAATCGCACAAATAAAATTTTTCCTCTTTATATTTCAGTCTGAAATTTTCAGGAACTATTCGTAGGAAATTCGAACTGTTCGTAAGAAACTTCGAAATTTATCCATATATTTCTCATAGAAATAAGGATGTTATGTTTCATTTTTTTATCTCGTATCCGAGACCTAGCTACAAGTTCGTGACTTCTTCACGGATAAAGTTTTTCCGTGTACGCCCATATTTTTGTACCAAAATTTCGGTACACGTAGACACTTCTTTTCACTTTACTTATTTCAAAAAGGACTCGATATTATTTTTCTTGAAATATTTAAAAATTTTACAAACTATTTGAAAGTATTGAACAATAAAGAAAAGCCAAATAAAAAATGCTTTAATAACCTTGATCGCAAAAAATGATTTTCTACTATATAAAAACCTCCATAAAACGCGTAGTTTTCAATTTATTCAATTATTTTATATTATTTCCTTACTCAGTTTGAATGCGAAATAACACGTTCAAAATTATAATTAAAAATATTTAAACAAAAAATTGATTTTTACTTATTTCAGAAAGGGCTCAATACTTTTTTTTCGAATATTTGAAACGTTAAAAGAATTCTATGAAGAAAATTCGAGTGCAAGACCTTTCAGTTTGAAAATGACTAAGATTAAAAATATTTGTGTTCTTCCTTGCATTCTGGATTTTTTTATTTTAAAAAAGCGTAATTTTCCATTTTTTAATTATTCTTTTATAACATAAAATACATTCCTAATACACTTTTCCTAAGTGTCATTTTTCAATTCCTATTCCTTAAATATCTTTGTTCGATTCGTCATAACTTTTATTCAATTATCAAAATAAAGTGATAATATTATTTTTCAACATTTTTTAAACATTGTAGCCTTGCTTTATGCTGCCATTTTTTATTATTCAAATAATAGAAAAGAATAATATGAGTACAAGGGTGATTGTCAATAGGTTAATCATTGTTAGTCCTAGACATTTTCTTTGATGAATGAACTCTTTATAAAAATATCTCAAATTCGTTTAGAAATTACAAATAAAAAACCAAAAATTAAAAATGAAATTTTCTAAATAATGTCTATGGCATTTTTTTATTATTTAAGATTTACAGATATCACTTATATTGAATTAAAAAGCATAATAATCAAGAAGAGGTTTCCATATTTTAGCTACGAAATTAAAAAGATCAAGAATTCAACGATTACATTTGAACGTTGGACATTGAAGCGAATTTTGTATTACTTCAAATTTTATTTCTAAAATTTCAATATTTTAGAGTGAAGAATTTTGAAAAGCAATCCAAAGTCTGTCCCGATTCGACAAGTAGTCTTAACAATTGAACAATATTTAAAATTATAAGCGCTTGAGCTATAAAATTTTGATTGAAATCAAAGCCATGTTTAAGGCTCTAAAAATGATCTTGTCGAATCTCCTATTATGCAAAGTGATATGAAGTTTGATTATATGTGATTGAATAACTTTTTCTATCAAGACTGAGAATTAAATAATAATCGCGATCAGAAAATAAATCCCTGTCATTTCCGGATCAAAGAAAATTTTCGACCTAGCAAATATTCTTGAAGAAAATAAAATCACAAGCAATAGCGCTAGGTAAACATCGCAAGAGACGCACAACGGGCGAAACGCTCAACATGCGCGGTGATACGGAAAACGTTCACTGCGCATTCATAGTTTCCAGTGACTGTCAACGAAATTCTATAAGGCCGTATTATCAGTTCTTCGATCCTTTTCTAAATTCTTTCACAAAAATCATACAAAGAGTCGTTCACTATCAAATAAAATTTGATAGACTTTTCAATATTATTTATCAATTATTTGCTTGAATCTCTCTCCTTAAAAATTATTTGACTGCCACTTAAACTCTAGAGAAATGTTGATTATTTATCAAAAAGCATCGCTTGGTTTTTGAAATAGTTTTTAATGCGAATCAGTAAACTTTTTGCAGTGACTGTTTTTAAAAATGAATTGACTTTTCCTCAACTATTTATTCAAATTCTCTGAAGCCTCATCAGACTTTTCTCTCTATCTAGGAATCATGGAAGTCACTTTAAATTCAAGCGATTTTTTTTTCGTGTGTGATTTCAAAAATACTTTGAAAAAATGTATTACGTACAAGATTTCTCTGTGTGTCGTTTTTTTTAGTTTACTTTTTTGGTATTTGTATCTTTCATAGTTTTCCTTTTTAACGCTCGACTTTGCCTGAAGCAATGAATCTAAAATGGGAACAAAGTGTATCTAAGAACGTTTTATTCGTTGAAGAATCCTTTCATAATTTACACTGAATCTCACGATTGACAATATTTCAGTTTCGCTCATTATATTGCTCTGCTATGGAAATCGTAACGAGTTAATTAAATATGATTTGAAAATAATAAGCAATTACCTGAATTCACAGGAGACAATTTTAATGAATCTGCGTATATGGATGAAAATTTCCTGCATGAATTTTAAATTCCATACCAAAATTTATATTTAGGGAAAGGACATTTTGCACTATTTTAGTAGATAACCCTGATTGTGAATAATGGCAGGTGACGAGAAAAAATGTATGTTCTGAATTATATAATTTCGAATAGCAATTTGAACCCTGATGGAAATTTATTTTCAGAATACAACAAAATAAATTATAATAAACAAAAAAACGTGAAAAAATTGATTTTTTGTAATAATTTTCTATTACTTGTCATATTTTATTGAAGCGTTCGAACACTTCTGAAGGAGGAGGGCCAATAAGACCGATTTTTGGGTCAGATTGTTTATTCGCATAGTGTATAAATGTTTCAAATAATATTTCGTCTAGAATTTCCAAACGATTTCAAAGTTTTTTCTTGAATTTGAGGTAGATACATTTTTAAGAAATTTTAGTAGTCTTAGGTTTTAGAAAAAAAAATTTGTTTATTTATTCTAACATAAAGTTTCAAGAAATTGTTTATTTTTAAATATAGAAGCAATAATAACACGTAAGCTATTCAAAATTAGTGATAATAATGTGCATTCGATGAAGAAAAATTCGCAAAGCCCGAATTATTATAATTAATTACGAAAAAATAATTTATTGTTAAAAATTTTATTGGTATGGACAGTACTAGGATATAAGTAGTACAAGGCCAGTAATAATCAAACATTAAACAATATAATAAATTACGAAGTGTCGCGTCTTCCCGAAATTTGGAACCACTAGACGCAGCCAATAAATAATATTTCTTATTGTTGCTAACAAATTGCATAAAAAATTTGGCTTATTGAGCAATTTTTAATACATTAAGGTACTTTTCTTCAAAGTGATTCTTTTGGCTTTTTAATGATAATTCAGTTAAGTGCATTGTCATTTGATGACAAATGTGATTGTTGTCAACAAATGGAATAAAAAATTTTGCAGTTATCACAAAACAAAATGCTCTGACTTTAGAACGATTTGCAATTATGATTAAAAATTTTCTATAATCGCAAGTGATTACAATATATTGAAAAATATTTTTTTCTTCATTATTTTTCAAATCATCTTATTTTTGATCAGATTTGCGAACCTATGAAGATTTTCTCTCGGTGGCAGTATACAGTCGTGATCGTTTGAATCCAAACTTGTTCATTTACGCCCTCTCGGTCGCGATTCTTCATCGTCCTGACACTAAGAATCTGCCAATTCCGCCACTTTCTGAAATCTTCCCTGACAAGTTTATGGACGGTTCGGTCTTCTCGAGAGCGAAAGAGGAAGCCAACGTCGTACCAGCTGGAGCTCGAGTACGTAAAATTAATTTATATTTTAAAAAATTACAAAAATTGTTCTTCATAATAAACATTTGATACCGTAAATGGTATGGTAACGTATAGTATCGTACAGCCGACAAATCTTGACCGCTTCATACGTATGAGAATTTGAAAAAGCTGGTAACATTTTCCTTAGACTTGTTAAGCATGGTTTTTGATTTAGTTTCTCAATATTTACATATTATGTAAAAATATGACGAAAAAATGTCCATTTTTTCTAATTGACGTTCCCGGTGCTCGTCAATATTAGAAAAATTCTTACAATTGCCTACATTTTCTGAAGCAACATTATTTGAAGATTTTTTGTCATAATATAATGAACAAAACGAAATTTGATTGACAAATTATTTGTCAAAATTGTATTTTCTGTAATTTTTAATAATTTCACGTTCTTTCAAGTTATGTTGCAAGATATTTCAATGAAAACATTATTATGAGCAAAACTAATCTTGTGATTATTCTTGTTAACACCGCGAACAAATTTAATAAAGAAATGCGTTTTACGGACATTTTTCGACGGCAAAACTCGTTTTTTTTTCGATGTCATTCCTTTTAATTGGAAACTTCATGATAATTTCGGCAACATTCAGAATAATTAGTTGATGAATTTCATGATTTTTTAAAAATAAATTCAATTTAAAAATACGTTATTCGGGCATTTGGCGACAAAATTTTTTTTTTCAATTTCAATCCTTTTAATTTGGAATAACATACTAATTTCAGCAACATTTATAATTATTTGATACATTTTATGGTTATTTGAAACGATTTTAATAAAAAAAAATGCATTATAAGCAGTCCTTTTAATTGGGAACTTCATAATAATTTAAAAAATATAATAATAATTAAAAAAATGCAACGAACAAATAAATTATCAGGGAATTTGTCGAAAAAAATTTCGTTTCTGTCATCCTCAGTCTTTTGAGTTTTAGTATTTTATTACTTTCTCAAAGGAATCTGTATTATCATCAGAGAATAACAGAAATTTTTAACGTCTTTCCAGACTAGATGGAGATATGAATTAAAAATGATTTTAATTAATTTTTTCTGAAAAAAGATCTTCTCCTTTCACTCCGCTGGGAATCGAACCTCAGAACTTCCGATTGCCGGTCGGGTGCTTTCC
>CAKNYM010049865.1:173566-199593 GCA_932195095.1 Andricus curvator
TTTTAATTGAAAATTAACTTCTTTGTTGAAAATTCAACTGTTCTGTTTACATATTGTCTTTTTGTCTTGAAAATTCAACTATTTGGTCAAAATGAAACTGTTTTATATCAAATTCGTTTTCTTATTGAAAATTCAACTATTTGATTGAATTTTTTTCTTTCGTGGCTAACAAATATTTTTTTGGTTGAAAATTCAACTATTTTGTTGAAAATTCGTGTTTTAGGTTTAAAAGTTCATCTTTTTTGGTGGAAAATCAATTTCTTCTGTTAAAAATGCAACTGTTTGGATGAAAATCAATGTTTTCTGTTAAAAATGCAACTGTTTGGTTGAAAATCAATCGCTTTTATTTGAGGAGTCACGTTTTTTCTTGAAAATTAGTTTTCTAATTGAAAATTCAAGAATTTAATATAAATTTTTGTTCTTTCTTGACTAAAATTTTTGTTTGTTTGAAAATTCAACTATTTTGTTGTATGTTCGTCTTTTTGGTTTGAAAAATTATTTTTTTCAGTGTAAATTTCACCTTTATTTGGTTGAAAACGCAACTGTCTGGTTAAAAAATTATCTTTTTTTGTTGAAAATTGACTTTTTTGTTGAAAATTGACTTCTCTGTTGAAAATTCAACTGTTTTGTGGAAGATTTGTATTTTCGGCTACAAAAATTCAACAATTTGGTTACAAATTCACCTTTTTTGTAGAGAATTCGTCTTTTTGGTTAAATGCAACTGTTTTTTATTTCAAATTAAAGTCTTTTTTTGTTGAAATATCAAAATCAAAATGCACATTCTCGCGTTGAAAATTCAACTGTATTGTAGAAAATTCGTCTTTTCGGCTTAATAATTGAACAATTTAATAGAAAATTCAACTGATTGGTACACAATTGAACTGTTTTATAGAAAATTTGCTTTTCTATTGAAAATTGATTCACCTAAATGAAAATTCAACTACTCCATTTTTCGTTCAAAATTGTTCTTTTTCAGTTTAAAAATTCAACTATTCAGTTCAAAATTTTTAGGAAAGAAAAAAATTAAAACAAAAATGTAATGAAATAAAATTCGGACTAGCAGCAAATTTGTTATTTAAACTATTCAGTCATTAAATGTATGTAATTTATTGAAAAAAAAATTTTGTGTAGAAAATTAATCTTCGCTGGTTTCAGATAATTGAAAAGGTTTCTTTTTCTTTGAAATTTAATATGAATATTAAATTCTGTGTATCAACATTAAATTTATCATAACTGAAAAGTATTGCTCAACCCTTTTAAATCACACTACATTTTGATGAAGGCTTCTATTTTTGTAAGTAATTAGTAATTCTCTTTTTAATCGCCACCAAAAGCCATTTTTCAAATCTTATAAAATTTTAATCTGAAAATTCTGCGATGATTTACTCGGAATTCAAAAGATCACTTTACTAATCGCAATCCGCAGCCGAGGCTTCTCCAATTTATGGTCAGTGTTACTTTGAGATTGACAACTTCCAAATCTATTTCCTCGAAACTGGATAAATTTTTCTAATCAAACTTTTTTGCCCTCAAATCAACAATATTTCAGCTCAGGAGTAGACTTTTGTTTAATCTATAAAATGAAATTGCGATTTTACAGAATGTTTTTTCATGTCCCTGAAATATTTCTATTTTATTTGTTATCTAGTTCTGTACTGCAAACCTTCTTTTATATAACTCCGTCCTATTTTACCAAATCAAAATGATAAATGTTTGCTGTTTTTATTATATCAAATATCTTTGGACAAGAATTGAAAAAATTATTCAACTCCTTCCTAAATAAAGTTATTTTCACTTTGAAACAAAAATTACACGGCTCCACAACAAAAAATCAAAAAAATTACCCCTGGAATCTGACCCCAATAAATCCTCTGTCCATTGACCACTTAATCCCAATAACCCCATAACCCCTTAAACCCGTAAACCTATAACCTCATAACCTCGAAATGCCATAACCCCAAAACCCCTGAATCCGGTAAAAAAGAGAGATATGCGCGTTTAAGCCCTGGAACACAGTATGTTCGAGCCATGCATGCTTTTTGAGCCTTAAACCCACATTCTTAAATAACCCCATAACCCCGAAACCCCATAACCCGGTGAGAACGAGACTTTCGTTGGGAGAACCTACGTTTTGCCGAACCCAGGAACCCTGGATTGCAGAAACACTAATAAGTAGTACAGCAATGATGTCCGAAGATTTGGCTCATAAGAGTTTGTACATAAGCCCATTCTCACCGGGTTATGGGGTTTCAGACTAATAGGGTTATTGGAGAATGTGGGCTTAAGGCTCAAGAAGCATGCATGGCTCGAACATACTGTGTTCGAGGGCTTCAACGCGCATATGTCTCTTTTTTGCCGGGTTCGGGGGTTTTGGGGTTATGTCATTTTGAGATTATGGAGTTATGGGTTTGAGGGGTTATGGGGATTGAGTGGTCAATGGATAGAGGATTTATTGGGTTCTCGGTCCTATTTTTCAAGGTTATGGAAAATTCTGACGTGATGGGGTTAAATGGACTCCGAATTTGGATTCAGCGGCCCCGAAAACATATGATAGACATAGACTCTAGGGGTAATTTTCTAGATTTTCTTTGTGGAGCTGTGTTATCTTGAGTTCCAATCAAACCCAATAATATCGTATAAAATTAAGAAAAAATGATCTAAACGATCAATGCCGGAAGATTTTGAAACTGATTGTTTATTTTTCCCGACAAGGTACAACGCTGAGCGTTTGAGCAATGGTATGAATCGCGTGAGGCGTTTCATCAATTGGAGAGAACCAATTCCCGAAGGATATTTTCCAAAATTGGACTCCCAGGTAGCAAGCAGGACTTGGCCAGCACGTCCTACTGGAACAGTTCTCAAGGACATAAATCGGCAAGCTGATCAAGTAAACTTCGATATTCAGGATCTCGAAAGATATAGAGATCGTATTTACGAAGCCATCCACACGGGGGTTGTCGTCAATTCCAGGGGGGAGAGAATCCCTCTTACCGAAAAAGATGGTGTCGATATTTTGGGAAATTTAATTGAGTCCAGCATCCTCAGCGTGAATCCCAAGCTTTATGGTGACCTGCACAATATGGGGCATGTCGCTATTTCTTTCTGCCACGATCCTGACAATCGATACTTGGTAAGAATTATAGGGGTTAAAATTGCATAGGGGGGTGAATGGCCTTTTTGGTACTAAGTTTTATTAGTCCAGTTATCACGTCGGAAAAATGGGTGCTTCGATTACATAAGATCCCCATAATTTTTTTCCTGGAGCCCTTTATTTTAGCATCAAAAAAGGCCTTACGTTTTTGGGACAGGGTAGGAACCGGAACCCGTTGAAACTTTAGGGAAAGTGCATATTACGTTATATATACTTTACAGGTAAAAAATAGGGGGAAAAATTCCTCACAAAACTAAAAGAAAATAATTTGTTCTGACTATAGACCACATATCAGAAGCATCGTGCTGTCTGGGAGACCAAAAAGAAACTTCATGGGGAACTTATGCAATCGAGAAAACACGTGATGAATGGACTATATTTGGAATGCTCTTTTTTTAACTAATTAAATTATTTTTCTTTTCTTTTTTGATTCTAATAAAGGCTATCAGACCTTCTCATAATTCACTAAAAATTTTCGAAAAAGTGCAAAGTTAAAATAAATTGTAAAATGAACAAAATTAGCGGCATTTTTTATATAAAAAATTTCCATTTCTTTTTTCAAAAAATGTGTGAGATACGAAAAGAGTTTGCAGAACAAATTTGTTCCTTTTTAAATACCGTAGAAACAGTTTTCGTTCCACTTTTCAATATTTTCTATCGGTTTCGAAATATTTACATTGATCAATGGATTTTTTCGAAAATATTAATATTTTTCTTTCAACTCTTTAAATACGTATAGGATGTCTTTTGCATAGAATTTTTTTCTTTTGCAAACAATAAACTCTTCAATCTTTTATCACTTTATTTGCGCAACATATCTGAAAATTATTGTTTTTTTATAAAATTCTAAATATTAATGAATTTAATAGTACGTTTTGAATTCAAATATTAGAAGAAAAGAATATGAAGAAAAGATACCAATCTTCTTAGCTCAACAAGTTCATAAGAAAACAATACCCAAAACATTAAATATCAGATAGAAAAACAAAAATTTATTTTGTTATAAAAAAAAACAATAATTTTCGAAAGTATCGCAAAGAAAAAATTATAAAAGACTAAATTGTTTATGTCTATTGTTCGAAACGATTGTTTGACGATTTGCTCGAAAATATAGAAAGCCAATTTAAAAAAAACCCCGAACCCATATTTCTTGTTGCATTTGAATTTTTATAAGGAAGACATTCTGCATCTTTGATGTGGGCTAAAAAAATTGTGTAGCCAAAAGAATTTTTTCTCATAAAATCAAACGTTAGAATTTTTTTTCGGAAACAGCTAAGGGTACAAAAAAATATTAACATAAAAGTTTGCACGTATAGAAAAAGTCTATAACAAATCCTTTCTGTCTCTTTTGCGCAATCTTGTATCGTTTACGAGAAAAATTCTAAAATTATACTTTCATGAAAAAAATTCTCTGATCCTCAAAAATGGTTCAGCTTGTATTAAACTGATAAAATACCTTTCTTCTAGGGAGAGGCATAAACTCTGAAAATATATGGAAAAAATAAAAAAGGTTGCGCTTTCCAGTGAATCTTCTTTATTTCTTTCTTAGAATTTTGAAAACATAAAGAGAAGATTTTCTGGAAAATTCCATCTTTTTTACTTTTTAAAATATTTCTAAAATGTTCCTGCTAAAATAAGAAAGGCATTCTATCCGTTTTATGCGGGCTAAACCATTTTTGAGGCCGGGAAATTTTTTCCCCTAAAAATATAATTTTTTAATTTTTCTTTCAAATGATACGAGATATCACTTGAAAGCAAGAGATATAGTATTATTGATATTTTTGTACACCTTCGGTTTTCCAAATATTCCGACGAACTTCCAAAAAAGACGGTAAAAATCTTCAGAAGTTGCAGAGAAAATAGGAAAATCTGAATTAGATAAAAAACTATAAAAGTTTAAAAAAAATTGTGTGTGTTTTTTAAATAGACGTGAAATTCAAGAAATGTATAGAAATCTGTCTGATTTGAAATAAATTTGATCAGGAGAAAACTGGATTCCACAAACATTTTTGTATCTTGCGTGCCTATTTTTTTTTAAATTGGAATTTTTTAACGGTCAAACAATTTTTCAGTGATTTCAAAGAAGTGTAAAATCTCACACTAGAGTCAAATAAGAAAAATTTTGGCAATATTGAAAACAAAAAATTTTTAAGAAGGAATCTTCACAGTGAAGCTTTTTAAACAATTTGAGAAAAATAAATCGAAAATATAATGTAGAATTTTATTGAGGAGTTGGTGAAACAAAAGCAGGATCAAGGGCTGAAGATTTTTTCAATCAGAGTTCTAGAATTATTATAAATTTGGATAATTAACATTATATTTTATTCACTTTACATTTCTTCTAAAATTCTAAAAAGTAGATTTGATTGTCAATTTTGAAACGAATGCTTGCTTTAGCTATTTTTCAAATCCTGATTGTATACATTTATTAAAATTTAGATTTGTTGTAAAATAGATTTTAATGAAAAATAATCCATTGCAACTTTCTGGAAAATTATAATCCCGAGTGGAAGAAGTAGATTATTTGAATTTATTAATTTGATATTTATGTCGCAGGAATCTTTTGGCATAATGGGAGACCCAGCGACCGCAATGCGGGATCCGATATTTTACGCATATCACGCATTCATCAATGACGTTTTTGTAGAGCATAAGAACACTCTGTCGCCCTACACGAACCAGCAGGTATGTGAATATTACAAATCATTAATCAGGAAACCTATTTACAGAATGAAAAAAAAATTGTCAACTTGTTATTGACCCAGAATATCGTGATAAAATGGATTCATACCAAAAATTAAGTTATTTGTATTAACCAAACATTCAAATTCAAGTATAGTAAACTAATTGTTGAAAATGAAATAAAAATTATTGTAATTATCATTTTGTTTTGGTATTCTATCAGGGTAAACAGTAATTTTTTCACATTTTTAGGATATCACTTCCAGCCACCATTGTGAAAAAGAATTCAGAAAATAAGTAACCGAAGAATTGAGAATACGGGCTTATAGAATTCCGTCGCGTCACTGAAAACTGTGAGTGCGCAGTGAACGTTTTCTGAGTTACTGCGCACCATGCGCGTTTTGCTCGTTGAGCGTCTGTTCCGTTGCTTACCTAGTTCTATTGCTCGTGATTTTATTTTCTTGAAGGGTATTTGCTAGTTCGGAAATTTTCTTCAATCGGGAAATGACAGGGGATTTATTTTCTGACAGAGATAATTTTTAATTCTTACTTAGTTTAAATAGAAAAAGTTATTTAATCACATTAAATTTAATTTCATATCATATTGCATAATACGAGATTTAATGAGATCATTTTGAAAGTCTTTAACATGGCTTTGATTCCAATTAAAATGTTAGAGCTCAAGAGCTTTTAATTTTCAAATATTGTTGAATTGTAAAGACTACTAAAGACTGTAAATACTCTGAAATATTGAAATTTGAGAAATTAAATTCAAATTTAGTCAAAATTTGAATTCCACTTTAACGTCCAACATTTAAATTTGATCGTTGGATTCTTGGCCTTTTTAATTTTCAAGAATTTCGTAGCTAAAATATTGAACCCTCTTCTTGATGATTATCCTTTTTAATTGAATATCAATTACATCTGTGAATCTTAAATAATCAAAAAATATCGTTGCTATTATTTAAATTTTTCATTTTTAATTTGTGGCTTTTTATTTGTAATTTCTGAACGAAGTTGAGGTATTTTTAGAAAGAATTCATCAATCAAAGATAATGTCTAGGACTAAAAGGGTTTATCTTATGGCGTTCACCTATATACTCATATTTATTTGATTATGTAAATTAAGAAAAATACATACATGGCGGCATAAAACAAGTTGGAGAGGTTTAAAAAATGTTTATAAATACTATTATTAGATTTCTTGATAATTTAAAAAAAAGTTTTGCCTAATATTGAAAGCAAGATATTCAAGGAAAAGAAATTGAAAAACAACATTTTAAAAAAGGTTATTGAGAATGTATTTCATGTTATAGAAGAATAATTAAAAAATTAACAATTGCGAATTTTTAAAATAAAAAAATTAAGAATGCAAGGAAGAAACATAAATATTTTTCAGCCGATAACCGCGAGACTCAATCATTTTCAACCTCAAAGTTCTTGCACTTGACTTTTCTTTACAGAATTATTTTTTCTTCTGATTTCGAAGTATTTTATATTCAAAAAGAAAAAAAAGTATTGAGCTCTTTTTGAAATAGGTAATATTTAAATTTGAGAACAATTTTTTTCTACATATCTTAAATTATTTCTTAGCCATTTTTATTCTAAATCAAAAATTGAGCAAAAAGTATTATAAAAGAATCACTTTTTGTCACTATGGTTATTAATTCGATTCCTTTCTGAAATGAATGAAATTCAATTATTTGTTTTACATATTTTAAATTATTGTGTTTAAAAATGTATTGCATATTGAAAAGTGAGTAAAAAAAGTTTAATAAAATAATTGAATAAATTGAAAAATGTGCGTTTTATAGAAGTTTTTGTATAGCAGAAAATCGTTTTTTTTCATTGAGGTTATCAAAGCATTTTTGCACTTGACTTTTTTCATTATGTTTTACTTTTGGATTGTTTTCAAATATTTAAATATTTGAAGAATGAAAGTATTGAGTCCTGTCTGAAATAAGCGCAAAAATTTAATTCTTTGTTTCACATATTTCAAATTATTATTTGAGAAGTGTTACTTCGCATTAAAAACAGAGTAAGAAAGTATCATAAAAGAATCGAATAATTCGAAAACTGCGCCTTTTATGCAGGTTTTTGTATAGCAGAAAATCGTTTTTTACAATCAAGGTTATTGAAGTATTTTCGCATTTGACATTTTTTCATCGTTTATTGCTTTTGGATAGTTTGTGATAAATATTTAAACAAATAAAGTATTAAGGCAGTTTTAAAATAAGTAAAATTCAATTCTACAGTCTTTCCAAATAGGAAACTTTCTGTGAAAGTCTCTCGAAGATTTTCAATTTTCCTTAGAACTACTCACTTATCATCAGAAAAATGCTTTATTTAAAGATAAATTGAGTTCAAATCTTTTAGTTCGAAGATGTTTATCGCTCAATTGGTACGACGCTGTCTCAAAATACTTGGCCGAGATTTTCTCACCAAGATCAAAGTGGTTCCATAGCGAAGTTGGTTAGTGCGCGCGGTAGAATACACGGGTTCAGGTAGTTTGGAGCGATTATATGTGTAAGTGGCCGATTTTGCGAATTGAGTATTGATAATTATACAAAATAAAGATTATATAATAATAATTTAAAAAATAGCTTTTTTTCTTTGAGAAATCGTATTTTAAATTTTCAACGACTGTCGCTTGGAATTCAAGTTTCTTGTCTAGGAGAATATAAAGCCTTTCTATTTTAAATTTTCATTGGCTTTCAAACAGATTTTCTATCACTTTTTAAAATTCTGTTAAAACGTTATATGCTTCTCAGATGAAGATTAATAATTTTCTTGAATACGGAAGGTTATGAATTTTGATTGACTTTCATATTTCTAGAATATAATAGAAAATTGACTGGATTTTTGATCAACTATATTCTTCCGTGCAGATTATTTTGATTGAATACCTCAACTTTTACTCATACCCCAAAAGCTGATTTAAAACAATATTTTATTTCACTCCTACCTTTACCTTTTTGTATTATTTTACCATTCTTTTCTTAATTATTGCATTTAAAAAAGTGTTACGTAACATTTATCGATCTCTCCTCCATGATAAGAGGACCATAGAAGCTTCTCTTAAACTCTCCCTCCCCCCAAAATGTGTTCAGTAAAATATGGACGACACCTAATTGGACAATTCGGATATTTTGAATTTTTTTTGTATTTTAGTTGGATTATCCAGGAATTGAAATTAAAGGAATTGAAGTACAAACACCAAGCCAGCCAACCAATGTTCTCTCGACCTTTTGGTCAAAAAGTGACGTAGATTTGTCTCGTGGTTTGGATTTCACCCCACGAGGACCAATTTTGGCCCGATTTACTCATTTGAATCATGCCAGATTTAATTACAACATTGTCGTGAATAATCGTTCAAATTCTACCAAGCGAGGAACTGCGAGAATCTTCCTTGGTCCTAAACGAGATGAGAGAGGACTTCCATTTACACTAGAAAATCAGCGGGGCTTGATGATGGAAATGGAGAAATTCCAAGTCACACGTAAGTAGTAATTAAATGAAAAATTGTTCGAAAATAATTGTGTATACGTAAAAATGAACAAAAACATTTTTTATTTTTTTTTATATTACCGGCGGAAATTATCTATAGGCTTTGCTTTTAAGCTGTGGCTAAAGCGCTTCAATTTTTCTAATAATAACATTAAAATTTTTCCTTCATAATACCACGAAAGGTAATGAAATTTTGCGTCTAATTAGCCCAATTTGAAGGCAACATGTTAATTTTATAAAAGTATTTCGCAAAAAACGTCAAATTTCGATGTTTTCAAAAAATTGAAATAAGAATTAATCAAATTGTTAAAATACTTGTAGAATTTCTACTTTAGATTCTGCCGTGAAGTGAATTTCTGGAACGAACAAAAAAAAATTTTTTTTGAATATGTAAATCCTGTCTGAAAAATGTAGTGTAACGATGTGTCTCGAAAAACTCGCAATTATTATTATTTAAGAACAATATTTTTGACTAACATTGTATTGTACGTTTTTCCAAAAAATTATATTTTTCATTTTCAATGTTATTTTTCACGATTAAAACAAAAACTACGCACCCCCTATCAAAAAATGGTTCAAAGAAAATTTGTGCATATAATTTAGGCGAACAATTTTAATAATTGAAATTTATTGTAACTTGTGTCGTTTTTCCAAAAATTTAATTTTTTTAATGTTATTTTTAACGCATCAAACAAAAACTACAGGCCCCATCAAAAAATGATTCATATCAAATTTGTAGACAATTTTTTGGGTGAAAATGTTTTGTTTTTTCCTTTTTCTTCGTATACTGTGTCGATTTTTCAAAATTTAATTTTTTCTTTTAATGTTATTTTTTACGATTAAAACAAAAACTACGCGTCCTATCAAAAAATGATTATAACAAATTTGTAGATCTTTTTTGGGTAAATGAGTTTTTTCTATTAATTTTTTTTTCGCGTCTTGTATCGTTTTGCCAAAAATTTTAATTATTTTATTAAAGTTATTCTTTACGATTAAAACAAAAAGGACGCATCCTATAGAAACATGATTTCTAACAAATTTATAGATATTTTGGATAGAAAACTTTTGTCTATTCATTTTTTTTTCGTATCATGTGTCATATTTCCAAAAACTTTATTTGTTAAAGTCTTAATGTTATTTTTAACGATTAAAATAAACACGACGAGTTCCATAAAAAATGATTAACAGCAAATTTGTAGACCATTCTGCGTAAACAATTATTGTGTATATTTTTTTTGTATCTTGCATAGTTTGACCGAAAAATGTAATTTTTTATTCTTTATAAAATTTGTTGACAATTAAAACAAAAAATATGCGTCCTATCAAAAAAATTGTTTGGAAAAAATGTGTTCATCCTTTTGAGATGTATAATTTTGCTTCTTAACATTTTTTTGACATTTCCTATAGTTTTGCTGGAAAATGGAATTGTTGATTTTTTTAAAAGCATTATATTAAATGGTCAAGAAAACCAATTCTGTCATGAGCTGGAGAAAATTTCAATAACTTTTTCATCAAAAACTATATGGAAAGTAATGGAATTTTACCGAAAATGTTAGAAAAGTAAATTGGAAAAGATTTCTTTAGATTATCATTTAATCATTAAATTCTAATTTTTTGTACAATCGTTATGTTTTGAAGAAGATAATAAATTTTTGGACAAATTGCTATTGTTAATAAAAAATCGTATTTCTAAGAATATTTACAATATTTGAACGATAATAGGACATGCTAGCGTTATTCAACGGAAATCGGTTATTTTAAATAAAAATCATTTAACTTTAAAAATTAAACTTACCATTTTGAACACCTTTAGGTTATGGTAGTTTGATGTCTAATTATACAATAGTATTATATGTTAAGTCTGAGGTCAAGATATCAATCTTCATAAATTATAAAATATATTGTTCTTGCTTTTATTTTCTATTATTATAGATAAAAGACGTTATGAAATACAAAACATTTGTATTAATGAATGTTAATTTTATATTTTAATTTAAAAAATACGTGAGACCAAAAAATCGCGCTCATAGTGCTGATGCTTGCTTTCGATTACATCCAAATTTTTCTAAAAATTATTATTTATTATATTTTAATCAATTTCAGTAATATTTACGAAATTTTTTTTTTTTAAATTTTCAAGTCGTCTTGTGAGTATACACATTCATTAGTTGAAATATTGTGACTCTTTTGCACTATGTTTGACCGTATTGTAGAATCCAGGGAAAAAATATTTAAATAATTTATTGAAATACTATGAAGATTTATCTTTAAAATTAGTCAAAGAACTTTAGAAAAATCTTAAATACTACTAGAGTTATTCCAATGTTTCTAAAACATCGAAATTTAACCTTTATTTGCAATACCTTTTTATTCTTGAGTGATTTTTTGGAAATCAAATATTTGAAAACATAATATTTGGAAGTGATTTTTGAAAATTATGTATTAGCGCCAATCCAAAACTACATAACGAGAAAGTTTGCCACTTTAATCCATAAAACAAGAGTTTGAATTCGAAAATCTGTCAAACAAGTTTTATGCGATGTGCTCAGTGAGTTGAAGCAGGGATTATCTTCCTGTTAAAATGAAAGACAAAAAAAATAAAATAAAAATGGTTTCATGTTGCTGCTGAAGCGTGATCCTGGAAGCAAAAAAAAAAGAGAAATTAAAATTTCTCATCATGTTTGTAAATGTAAATTAGAAAAAAAAATGCTGTTGCGAATTCATTAAAAACGTGGAGAAAGCTTTTCAAAAGAACACAATGCGATTTTTAATATCAGACGTGACAAAATTGAACGAGAAAAAAATATGGTAAAAGAACTTTTATTTGAAAATAGTATGAAATTTTATATTTCAAATATCCATACAAAGTCTGTAAAATGCCTCATAAAAAAATTCTTAGGTAATTTGGAAACACGATTTCAGAGTCGGATCGTTCAGTGATAACGTGTTTATGGTATAATAAAATGTTCGGTAATACATTGAAAGTTTCCGAATAAATTATTGGCTTTCACCAATAAAAGCATACTAAAGTTATTTATTGATCATAGAATTGTTATAATATACATATTTTTAAAAATTTCTTTTACGTAATAAATTTTTGGGAAATTGCTTTTTAGACCGTAGGTCACGGAGGTCTTAGAAAGCAGGGGGAAAAAATAATTTCATATTTTTTTGGTTAAAAAATGCAACTGTTTGGTTGAAAATTAATCTTCTATGGTGGACGATCCAACTATTTTGTTTGAAAATTCGTCTTTTTTGCTGAATCCAACTATTTTTTATTCAGATTTGAAATATTTTTCGGTCAAAATATCTGGGTGATTTTCCATCTAGGGCGAAAAATTCAGTGTCCCTGGTGTTTGAAAAAAAAATGGGTTTGACTTCTAGACATAAATATACTTTAAAAGAATAATTTCTGTACTCATTTATTTAAACAAACAAGATTGTAAATTGGTTTAAGCTTTGTAATATTCAAGACTTCATAGTAATTTTTTTATTTCAAACGATATAAATTAACCGTTATTATCTAAAACTATCAGAGCAATTATATGTTGAAAAAAGTAAATTTACATAAATTTTCACTTAGTTTTCAATGCAAAAATTATTAAAATTTTTTTTCAATTTTGCGGAGAATCACCCATCTAATATACACTATTTATTGAGAACGCATCTTTTTTGGTTAAAAATACAATCAGTTGGGTGAAGATTGAACCAGTTTGTACAAAAATATATATTTTTAAGATTCATAATTTTAGTTGAAAATTAATCTTGTCAGTTGAAAGTCTAAATACTTTGTTGACAAACTCTTTTCTTTTTGGTTGAAAATTAATTTTTCCAACTGAAAATGTAACTATTCCATTTTTGGTTGAAAATTAATTTTCTTTATTCAAAATTTCACTTTTTGGCAAACGTTGAAAAACTTTGTCAAAAAATACTTGATTGGCTAAACGTTCATCTCTTTGCATGAAAATATAACTATTTGCTTGAAAATTCGACTTTTTATAGAAAACTAATCTTGTTCTTTTTTGGTTAAAAATGCTGATTGAAATAAAAACTGTTTGGTTGAAAATTAACTTTTTTGTTGGAAATTCATATTCTCGGATTAAAAACTCAACTGTTTTACAGGAAATTCGTCTTTTGGATTGATATTTTAATAATTTGGATGAAACGTTTCTTCTTTCTCAATTGAAAAATATTTATTCGTTGAAAATTGGTTGAAGATTGAACCACATTATTCAAAAATAATTTTTTTTTAAATTCATCATTTTAGCTAAAAACTCATCTGGTTATTTGAAATTTTGAGTACATACTTTGTTGGAAAAAACTTTTTTTTGTTGTTAAAAAATTAATTTTTTTAACTGTAAATGTAACTATAGCATTTTTTGTTGAAAATTGATTTTCTTTATTGAAAATGTGACTTTTTTATAAAAGTTTAAAAACTTTGTTGAAAATTATTTTACTGGTTAAGCGCATCTCTTCGAATGAAAATATAACTATTTGCTTGAAAATTCTACTTTTTTGATAGAAAACTATTCTTCTTGGTTTTTTTTTGTTCTTAAAATTGCTGTTTGAAAAAAAAATCTGTTTGGTTGAAAATGAACATTTTTGTTTGAAAATCAAATTTTCAAGTTGGAAGTTCAATTTTTTTACAGAAATTAATCTTCTTGGTTGAAAATTCGTTTGTTTGGTTGAGAATTTATGTTTGTAGGTAGAAAATTCAACTATTTGGTTAAAAATTTAACTATTTTGTTAAAAATATAACTATATTGTTAAAAAATCGACTCTTTGGGTGGGAATTTATCTAATTTGGCACAAATTCGTTTTCTTGGGGTTGAAATGTCAACTTTTTAGGTTGAACATTCAACTATTTTTGGTTAAAGTTTAATCTTTTTTGTTTGAAAATTGTATAATATTGTTTAAAATTCATTTTTGTAAGATGATAATTCAACAATTTGGTTGAAAATTACAAAATTTTGTTCTAAATTCTATTATGTTGTTGAAAATTAAACTAGTTTCTTGAAAAGTAATCCCCTTTGGTCGAACATTCGTCCTTTTGGATTGAAAGATCATCTTTTGTGGTAAGAAGTCATATTTTTCGGTTGAAAAATGGTCTCTTTTTGGTTAAAAGTTAAACAACTTTTACAAAATTCATATTTTTGCTTGATAATTTAAAATTTTAGTTGAAAATTTGTTTTTTATTTTTTGTGAGAAATTAATGTTTTTTCTGAAAACTAAATTTCTCCATTTTTTGTTTAAAATTGATATTTTTTAGTTGAAAATTCAAAGATTTGTTTGAAAATTCATATATTTTGTTGAAAATTTGTCTTTGTTTCAGAAAATTAGTCTTTTTGGTTGAAAATTCAACTCTTTGGTTAAAAATTGAACTATTTTGTTGATAATTCGCTTTTTTCGGTTGAAATGTCCACCCTTGGGGTTGAAAATTCGACTATTTTTGGTTCAAGTTTGTTTTGTTGAAAATTCATCTTCGCAGGTTGCAAATTTATCAATTTTGTTACAAATTATATGATTTCGCCATCCTTTTTGGATTAAAATTGGTCTTTTTTGGTTAAAAGTTGAAATACTTAAAAAAAAAAAAATGTCTGGTTGCAGATAATTTTAGATGAAAATTATCTCCTTTTCGAAAATTTGACTATTTTGTTGAGAATTAGTTGTTTTTGTGAAAAATTATTCTTCGTGGTTACAAATTTAATTTTTTATTTAATATTTTCATTAATTTATTAATTTTATTTAACATTAAATTTAAATTAAGTTGATAAGTAAGTATTTAATTAATTAACTAATTGACGTATAGATTTTGGATTAGACAAAAAAAAATTATTTTATTTTAATTTTTTTATGGAATAATAGTTAAAATTTTATAACATTTAAATTGCATTTAAAAATTATTTTAATAAATTTTTTTGGTCTTTTTGGTTGAAAATTCAGCTTGGTAGTTTGAAAGTAAACCTACTTGGTAGAAAATTCTTCTATTTTGTTGAAAATTTAATTATTTTGTTGAAAGTTCAACTGGTTGGTTAAAAATTCAACTATTTTGTTCAAAATTCAGCTTTTTTTTGGTTGAAATGTCAAATTTTTAGTTGAAAATTCAACTGTTTTTATTTGAAGTTTGATATTTTTTTCCAAATTCGACAATATTGTTGAAAATAATTATTTGTTGCTTGAATATTCAACAATTTGTGAAAAATTTGACACTTCTGTTGAAAATTTGATCATTATTTTGAAAATTAAACTAATTTGCTTAAAAATAATTTGTGTTGGTATAAAATTCGTCCTTTTGGATTGAAATAAATTCATCTTTTTGCTTCAAAAGTAATTTTTTTTAATTGAAACGAATAGATTTGAAGTTGCTAAATTTTAATTCAAAATTGTGTTATTTTGATTATAAAAGATTCTATGTTGAAAATTTGAAAAAAAATAAAATTCTGGTACTTGAATTCTAATGAGGAGGGAAAATGAAAAATTGGTCGAAGAAAAATTAGGGAAAAGTCAGGGAATTTTGAATATACATCTATTTTGTTGAAAATTCAACTATTTGGTTAAAAAGTAAACTATTTTTTAAAATATTTAATTATTTTTTTAAGAGTTTAACGCTTTGGTTGAAAATTTAACAATTTAGGTGAATTTTTTTTCGGTTGAAATGTCAAATTTTTGAGTTGAAAATTCATCTTTGTAGGTTGAAACTTCCACAATTTTGTTACAAGTTTAATTATTTTGATGAAAATTAAACAAGTTTGTTGAGAATTAGTTTGCTTTCGTTGAAAATAACTTCTTTTGTGAAAACAAAACTTGTCCATTTTAGGCTGAAAAATGATATTTTTTAGTTGAAAATTCAACAATTGGTTTGACAAATTGAAATAAATAAATAGATTTGAAGTTGTTAAATTTAAATTTGAAATCGTTTTATCCCATTTATAAAAGATTCTATATTAATAATGTTACAAGATTAAAATTCTGGTCCTCAAATCTGAATGTCGAGGGAAAATGAAAAAATGGTCAGGTAATGATCAGGGAAAAGTAAGGGCATTTTTAAAATGAAGCTTTTTTGCCACCCTGAATAAGTAGTTTGTTGTAGTAAATACCCTCTTCGATTACTAATTATACTTCAATAAAGTACAAAATTACCATAAATTTTGATCGCCAATATAAAATTTTAAAAATTATTCAAAATAATTCAAAAATATTGTTAATAAATGATAATTATTTTATGAATTGAATAAATTTTGATCGCCAATATAAAAATTTGAAGATTGTTCAAAATAATTCAAATGTGATTATTAATTGATAATTATTTTATGATTGTTTTCTAATTGTCTTGTAGTGAGACCTGGTGAGAACAGAATCGTGCGAAGTTCTAGTCAGTCTTCAGTCACGATTCCCTTCGAGCGAACTTTCCGAAATTTGGAAGAGCAAAATCGACCATCAGCTGGACCAGCTATGGAGCAATTTAATTTGTGTGGATGTGGATGGCCAGAGCACATGTTGCTGCCAAAGGGAAATAAGGGTGGATTCCCCATGGAATTATTCGTCATGGTTTCTGACATTCAAGCCGATGAGGTGAATTTTAATCATTTATGGAAATTTAGAAACATTTAATTATTGTTTTCCAGTTGAATTTTCAATATTAATTAGTTAATCAAATAGAGTATTAATTTTTTTTTTAATCAGGTTTTAATTTTTATATTTGCTAATTCAAATAATTTTTTATTTCTTGACTGAAATTCTGCAGCTTTTAAGTTTCGAAGCCCAACATTTCGGGGCTTCCTTATTCAGAAACTTCAAGACTCAGAAATTTCAAGTTTCCCATTTGAATGCTTTTAAACCCTATAGCCCCAAATTTGGATGTTTTCAAATTCACTGCAAGTGTTTTTCGAAAATAAGGGAATTCTAGGTGTTTCAAATGAATACAAAATATTTCGAAGAATGATTTTGAGGGATTAAAAAAGTTTTTGGGAAAGGATTCCAAATGATTTTAAACAAATTTTAAGAGTTTGAAGAAATTTCCTAATACAATTTCAGAGAGAATTGGTATTTTTCAAGGGGTTTCACAATATTTTAAGGTACTTTGAAGAGCTCAATCAAATTTTCAGAAATTTGAACGAATTTCAAAGAAATTCAATAGATGCCGAAATATTTTAATGGATTTTGAGATATTTTGAGGAATTTTAACGGAATTTAAGAGATTTAAAGGGGTTTCCATAATTTCGTACGATTTCAAAAGATTTAACGGAATTTCATTTCAAGTGATTTAAAGATATTTTAAGGGATTTTAGGAATTCTCGAAATATTTCAAAATAAGATAATAAAATAATATAATAATTGATTATTGATTATTGCCACGCTCTAAGTGAAAAATTGAAAATAACTTGAAAAATTCGGAAAAAGCGCGATTTTCTAACTCTATTCTAAGAGAAAATTGCTAAAAACAATAATACATTGTTCAAAAAATGTATTTAAATATCTAGTTATCAGTAGAAAGTAGTATTTCATGCATTACAAACAATTTGGATTTAAAAAAACCACACACAAATCTTAATTAGCGCTAAAAACTAGCAAAACCCAATTTTCTACTCATGGGTTTTTTCGGGACCCTATAAAGAAGACTTATGACGATGATATTCAAAAAGTATTTATTTGTATTCTATAGAAAATTGTGAAGATAAATGTTGAGTTTCAACTCGATTTACCTAATATTCTAAAAAAAAAATTACAAAAACGTCTTTTTCTACTTATGGGAAATACGTGTTAAACTGCATGGGGTTCGCGGAACCTCTGAATATCGGTCGAAAAAATTTGGGGGCGATACGCATGGAAATTCGAGAAAAAAATTTTGAATGCATATTTGGACCACACTAGTATATATTTCCTTTGTTGCGTGTTCCATATTGTTTTAATTTTTTTTCTTTTCTTCAAAAAAGCTCCTAATTATTTGGTAATTCGACCAAGGAGGGGCAAAGTTTCAATTTGGCCCCCTCTGAAATCGAATGATTAAATTCATCGGGTCGATTGAATTTCTCCAAAAATCTACCGGAAATCTTTGTGAAATGATTGATGAATTCTTTGTGAAATATTTTTAATCTATCCGAAATCTTTGGGAAATCATTCAAATCTTTTGGAAATCATTGAAATCTTCGGGAAATCATTTTAATCTTTTTGAAATCTTTGTGAAATCTTGGAACTATTTGGGAAATTATTGAAATCTTCGCGAAATCTTTGAAAATATTAGCGAAATATTATAAATTTTTTTTTCAATATTTGATAATATTTTTGAAATTATTGAAATCCTTGGAAAATCATTGAAGTCTTTGTGAAATCTTTGGGAACTCATTGAAATCTTTGTGCAGGATTTGAAATCAATCTTAAATCTTTGTGAAATATGTTTAATTTATTCGAAATCTTTGGGAAATCATTGAAATCTTTTGTAAATCATTGAAATCTTTGGGAAATCATTTTAATCTTACTGAAATCTTTGTGAAATCTTGAAAATCTTTAGGAAATCATTGAAATCTTTGTGAAATCTTTGGGAAATCATTGAAATTTTTTAAATCCATCTGAAATCTTTGTGAAATATTTTTAATCTATCCGGGACCTTTGTGAAATAATTAAAATCTCTTGGAAATCATTAAAATCTTCGGGAAATCATTTTAATCTTTTTGAAATCTTAGTGAAATCTTAAAAATCTTTGTGAAATCATTGAAATCTTTTGGAAATCTTTGTGAAATCTTGGAAATCTTCGGGAAATCATTGAAATCTTCGTGAAATATTTCTGAAATCTTTGGAAGTCTTAGCGAAATATTCTAATTTTTTTCAATGTTTGATAATATTTGTGAAATTATTGAAATCTTTACAAAATCAGTGAAGTCTTTGTGAAATCTTTGGGAAATCATTGAAATCTTCGTAAAGTCTTTGAAATCCATATAAAATCTTTGTGAAATATTTTTAATTTATCTGAAATCTTTGGGAAATCATTAAAATCTTTTGGAATTCATTGAAATCTTTGGGAAAACATTTTAATCTTTTTGAAATCTTTGTGAAATCTTGGAAATCTTTGGGAAATCATTGAAATCTTTGGAAGTCTTAGCGAAATATTATAATTTTTTTTCAATATTTGATAATATTTGTGAAATTATTGAAACCTTTAGAAAATCATTGAAGTCTTTGTGAAATCTTTGGGAAATCGTTGAAATCTTTGTGAAATATTTTTAATCTATCCGAAATCTTCGGGAAATCATTACAATCTTTTGGAAATCATTGAAATCTTCGGGAAATCATTTTAATCTTTTTGAAATCTTTGTGAGATCTTGGAAATCTTTGGGAAATCATTGAAATCTCTGAAAATCTTAGCGGAATATTATAAATTTTTTTGTCAATATTTGATAATATTTGTGAAATTATTCAAATGTTTGGAAAATCATTGAAGTCTTTGTGAAATCTTTGGGAAATCATTGAAATCTTTGTGCAGTCTTTGAAATCCATCTGAAATCTTTGTGAAATATTTTTAATCTAGCTGAAATATTTGTGAAATCTTTACAATATTTGGAAAATCTTGAAATCTTTGTGAAATCTATCTGAAATCATTGGAAATTTTGCGAAATAACAAGACAAATTTCGAAATATTTGGTGATATTTGTGAAATTATTAAAATATTTGTGAAATCTTGAAGAAACCATGGAACTCTTGTCAAAATATTAAAAATATTTGGTAATATTTTTGAAATTATTAAAATATTTGTGAAATATTTAAGAAACCAATAAACTCTTTGCAAGATATTAAAAATATTTGGCAATTTTTGTGAAATTATTGAAAGCGTTATGAAATCTTTGGGAAATCATTGAAATCTCTGTGAAATCTTTGAAATGTTTGTGAAATCTTTAGGCAACCGTTAAAATCCTTGTAAAATCTCTGTGAAATCTTTGTGAAAGTTTTCGAAATCTTTGCGATATATTAAAAATATTTGGTAATATTTGTAAAATTATTGAAATCTTTGTGAAATCTTTGGAATTTTTGCGAAATATTTGAAATCTTTGTAAAATCTCAGAAATCTTTGGGAAATCATTAAAATCTTTGTGAAATATTTTTAATTTATTTAAACTATTTGTGAAATATTCAAAATCTTTGTGAAATCTGTGGAAATTTTCGAATTTTGAAAACTTTTGATATATTGGATAATATTTGTAAAATTATTGAATTAATTATTTATTATTATATAATATTATATTATATAATATATATAATATTATATAATATTATATAATATTAATATATATTATAATTATTAATTGAATTAATTTAATGCTCACGCATTAAACTCTTTGCGAAATATTTATAATATTTGGTAATATTTCTTAAATTATTGAAATTGTGAAATCTTTGGAAAATCATTGAAATCTTTCTGCAATCATTGAAATTTTCGTAAAATAATTGAAGGCTTTGTGAAATCTTTGTGAAATCAATCTTTGCGGCATATTTAAAATATTTGGTAATATTTCTAAAATTATTGAAATGTTTGGGAAATCATTGAAATCTTTGTGACATCTTTCTTAAACCTTTGAAATCTTTGTGAAATCTTTTAGAAATAATTAAAATCTGTGTGCAATCTTTGCAATCTAACTGAGTTTTTTGTGAAATAATTGAAACCATTCAAGTCTTTGTGAAATCTTTTGAAATCTTTGCGAAATATTTGGAACATTTTTGAAATATTTAGTAATATTTGTGAAATCATTGAAATCTTTGCGAAATTTTTGGAAAATCATTGAAGCCTTTGTAAAATCTTTTGAATCTATCCGAAATCTTTCAAATCTATCAAAAACCTTTGCCAAATATTTGAAATCTTTGCGAAGTATTTGTGAAATTTCTGGATAATCATTGAAATCATTGTGAAATATTTGAAATCTTCTGAAATCTTTGGGAAATAATTGCAATTTTTGTGCAATCTTTGAAATTCATCGGAAATCTTTGTGAAATAATTGAAATCTTTTAGATCAATCCGAAATCTTTGTGAAATGTTTGAGTTCTTTGAGAAATCATTGAAATATTTGTAAAATCTTTTTGAAATCTTTAGAAATCGTTGCGAAGTATTTTTTTAAAATTTGAAATAATAGTGCAATTATTCAAATCTTTATGAAATCTTTGGAAAATCATTAAAGTCTTTGTAAAATCTTTCGAATCTATCCAAAATCTTTGAAATCTTCCTGGAATCTTTGGGAAAGCATTGAAATCTTTGGCAATATGAATTTTATACCTGTATTAATTATTATTCATTATTTACTATTCATTTTGTAATCACTATTTATGTACAATTTTTACATAGTATGATATTATTATACCATGTAAAAATTGTGCGATTCAATATTATAAGTCTATCCCCTGCCCCACCTAGAAAAAAAGGCTCCGCCGTTTCTGGTAGTAAGTATATAACTATGAATTGTACTTAATAAGACATGTCTGAAAATATTTGGAAAACTACGTAACATAGGCAGCGGGGAGACAACTTTGTTACGACTTGTTACATGGGGGGGGGAGGGGTAAAAGTTTGGCAAAAGATAGGTTACATAATTTATGGATGGCCCCTGAAGAAAAAAAATGGATGAGGTGCTTTTTCGATAGAGAATAATTGACTTAATATTATAATTTTTCAGATTGTGCAAAGTGAGGTTGGAGGTTGCAATGATGCTGCAAGTTTCTGTGGTGTGAGAGATCGCAAATATCCTGATGCACGTCCTATGGGGTATCCATTTGACCGTAAATCTCGCGATGGGGTGAACACTCTGGCCCAATTTTTGTCCGGAAATATGGCGGTCACGGATGTAAATATCCGTTTCACGGACCAAGTACTGCCCAGAACGCGTGCTGGAAGTATGGGTAACTCCTTAAGCTTCTCGTGAATCTCGAAATCAGAACGAGGATACTCTCGGGAGTTTGCTCTAGAAATCTCTTGAGTGACTCCAAGAAACTAAGTGTTCTTTATAATTGGATAGCTACCTACTGAAAAATGTATGAAGGACGAGAAAATCTTCGTCGAGAAGCAACAGAAATGGGAAAAAAATATATGTATGCAATTAAATATGAAAAGCAAAAGCATGTACTAGCTTTTCTCTCAATTTTAATAAAATTAAGCATGATGACAAATTCGCTTTTTATTTCCGTGCTTTATCGTCCCAAGAGGGAATACAATTAGATTAAAAATGTTAGAGTGGCTCTTAGTTCATTCCCAGGAAAAGAGGAAATAAGTCGATACGACTGTTTTTAATTGAAGAGTAAGCAAACAAAATGTGATAAATCCATTTGAGATGATTCCTCAATAAATTAGACCAATTTCAAAAACACCAGAAATAGAAAAAAAATTCAATGGGAATAGATTTTTTTCAAATTATTATTCCTTTATAATGATATAAAGGAAACCATTTAGCTGCCCGTGGAGAAATTGCCCAATTTGATCCTGATTCCCGACGTGGCCCCGATCGGGTTCGCCTAATGCGGCGCTGATCATGGCTACTGTTGTGGTCCTCGTCGGGGCCACATCGGGCTACCCTCTGTAAATCATAGTTAGTTTAAAAATTACAAATAATTAAATTTAAAATTACTCCCTGCCTTAATTAGTGAATATTCAACCAATTTCCAGTTCAGTGACTAATCTAAAGTTAATTAGTTAAATTTCACTTCTCATATGCAAAGCATATAAGAAACGAGAAAAAACTAAAAAAGCTTAAATTCATTTGAGCAAAATGTCTAAAAATGTATGTTTACGGAAGCATTAAATTAGTTAATAAATATAAAATTATGAAGTTAGTAATAATTATTGTAGGTATTTTTTAAATCTATTTAAAGTTTATAATTATTTAGATTTTATTTTGCCACGCTAATCTCGAATGTATTCGATTAGTCTCCCGTTCGATTATTTGGAAATGAACGGACGGAAGGAAGACAACTTGGTAAAAGTGACGAACAGTAAACAGATGAACCGGTAAAGTCATGTGGATAAATCGCTTTAAATAATTTTAAATTAACCTCGTTAATCATTTACGCAAAGTTTGTAGACCGGCGTGAGGTTTTCATATCAAACTAGAATTATCCATCCAGCTTTCTAAGATTTCCGACAGTGAACTTCGAGAAAGCGTCGATATTTTGAAGATCATTTATTGTTCTTCTTTGCATGAAAATGATAAATAGATTGAGAATTGGGATCCAGAATTGGGACCAATTGTACAAAAAGATCCCACTCTTCTTTTTAGTATGCTTTTTGGCATTATAACCTCACTTTTTTATTCTTTGCTCCACGTGCCAAAAAAATTTTCAATCGCATGGTCCAAAAAAGCTAACTTTTCTACCATGAAAGCTGAATTTTCAACAAAGGAGTAAAGTTTTTAAGCTGAAAAGTCTAATATTTTAGAAAACAGTGACTTTAAAAAAAAAAATAAGTAATTTTTTGAAAAAAAAGATCATTTTCAATAAAAAAGATAAATTTTCAACAAGATAGTTAAATCATCAACCAAAAAATTGAACTTTCAACAAACAAGAATAATTTTCTACCCAGAAAGATGACTTTTAAACAAAAAATATGAATTTTCAACAAATAAGGTTAATTTTCTACCCGAAAAGACGACTTTTCAACAAAATTCTTAAATTTTCTACCAAATAGTCGAATTTTTATCTCATAAAATATACGTGATAAGGTTTGAACTGAAAATGGAATAGTTACATTTTCAGATAAAAACTCTGATGCAAAATTAACTCTGAGCAAAAATACCGATTTTCAACAAAATTGTCAAACTTTTAACCAAAAAGGATAAATTTTCGACCAAGAAGATTAATGTTCTATCAAATAATAATCAATTATATTTTAATAATATTTTTATAAATAAAAATTAGGCGGGACCTGGTCAGGGCCAGATCGGGCCGTCCTTATGGATACCCCAGTCAGGCCCTAATCGGATTAGGCGGTTTATTTCGAGTCTGGCCCTAACTGGGATACCCGATTGGGGTCAGATTTTGCCAGATCTGGCCCCGACCAGGGCCACTCTGAAATGTCTGCACGGGTGGTTACTCAATATTATCGAATTATTGAATCTAATAGCTCGGAAGATTTTTTTCATAAATAATCAATAATCGCTAATTTAAGAACACTCAGTCATCCCTTAACTTATTTTCAATTGTTCAAACAATTTTAATTTGTTAAAACATTTGTTTTTTCAGTTAAATCACAAAATGAACGTATTTTTTAGATGTAATGCGTTCTTTAATCAATGATAACAATAAAATAATATAGTTAAATAATTTTAAAATAATTTAAATAATTTCTGCTTGTTCAAGTATACAGTTTACCTTAAAAAACAGAAGAAACATTTTATCTTACCAAATTTACGACAAATTTTTATATTTTTAGGCACTAATTTGTTTTATAAAAATACTCGTAATTGTTTAAACAATTGCTTCCTCATTGAGTGAGGTTTGTAATGACCTGAATATTCAAATCTAAATATTTCAAACAAAAAGATTTACCTTGTTTATATGAAAAAAACTTTTTTAATATTCAAACTACAACAATATGATGTCCAGTGTATTTGTTCGCGTCTATGAGACGTATCGATCGAATTATTGTTGAAACTTTTATGACCTACCAGTACCGATTTATGAAGTTTAAAAAAATTGTTTATTCTGTTTATATAAGAAAAACTTTTTTAATATTCAAAATACAATAATACGATACCCAGATTATTTGTTCGCGTCTTCGAGACGTATCGATCCACCTGTTGTTGAAACTTTTATGACTCGCCAGTACCGATTTATGAACTTTTAAAGAATGGTTTATTCTGTTTATATGAGACAAACTTTTTTGAGATTCAAAATACAATAAAACTATATTTAGTGTATTTGTTTGCGTCTCCGAGATGCTTCGATGGACCTATTGCTAAACCTTTTATGACCCACCAGTACCAATTTATTGAGTATCAAAAAAATGGTCTATTCTGTTTATATGAAAAAAACTTTGTTTACATCAGGAATACTACAGTATCTGACATGTTTGTTCGCATCTTCGATACACGTCAAATGATCTATTTATTAACCTTCTATGACCTCTTTGATCTAGCTACGCCGATTCATAAATTTAAAAAATATGTTAATCTTGTTGATCTGAGGAAAAGTTTTTTTTAATATTGGGAATACAACAGTAATGTATATGATATATTTGTTCGCATTTTCGAAACGCATCGGTTGCCCAAATTAAGAACCTTTCATGACCTACCATAACCTACCAATATTGTTTTTAAATGCTTTAACAAAAATATTTTTCTTGTTTATATGAGGATTTTTTTTTATACTGAGAATATAACAGTTCTGCATTTTATGTGATTGTTCGCGTCTTCGAGATGCATGGATTGATCTACTGCCGAAATTTCGATGGCCATTCTTGATTAATCGATAGCGACTTGTGTAACAAGTTTTTAAAGAAAAGTTACGTTGTTTGTATGAAGAAAACTTTGGGTTTAATTTGGAATACAACACTACCGTAAGTTCAAAAGTTTTTTATCATAACAGAGCACATGAATTGACATTTTTGGGGATCTCCGATTTTTGAAAATAAGATTTTCGGTAAGACAGAAACCTCCCTCTATGAGGAAGCAAAATATAAATATAAATATAAATATAAATATAAATATAAATATAAATATAA